>VXBL01009293.1:443038-482916 GCA_013400195.1 Aramus guarauna
TCTTAAATATGTTATCACAGAGGCACTGATTGGCTTGGCCTTGGCCAGCAGTGGGTCCATCTTGGAGCCGGCTGGCATTGGCTCCATCAGACACGTGCGAAGCTTCTAGCAGCTTCTCACAGAAGCCACCCCTGTAGCCCTCTGCTACCAAAACCTTGCCAGGCAAACCCAACACACAAACTCTGTTGAAGGACTTGGCTGCAAGTGCTGACAAATAAATAGTAAAATGCTTTGTCTGCATTTATTTGGAGAGACTTCTCAATAGCAACGCTGATATTTGGAGTTATGTCAATATAACAGTATTCATAAAAGCCACTTGGATGGTGGCTACAGTACTATAGATCATGCTACAGTACTGCAATTCAAACTCTTGCTCATCCTGAATATTATTTAGTGCAAGAGCATGTGCCTACATAAAATATGAAGCATGGAAAATGATACAAGTTTTTGCAAATATGAGGGAAGACTTTTTTTTTTTTAGTAACAACATGAAATAGACTGAACAACAGCAAAACCATGCACACTGATGTTGTGTTACAGCAGTAAGCCTTTGGTATCTAAACTTTATTCTTGTTCCTCTATGCAGAAAGACTTCATGACTGAAGTGATGATATCTCTTATAAGTAACATTTCATAGTCACAAACTGACTCCTAGTTGTATATGTTGCCAGGCCTAAGTTTATTTTAACGGTAGTATTAATGTATGGGTATATACGCACATGCAGAGGAAGAGAAAGGCACAAAGATAAAGGAAAGTATATAAAAATACCTACCCATAAGCAACTCCTGCTACAGTACACTTCTTAAATTGCATGACATTGCACGTCAGGGTACCCGTTTTGTCAGAAAATATGTATTTCACCTAAATCAATGATAAAATTAATTATACATTAACATTAGGCAGTTGTTTAGATATCTAGTACAATTCATGACTATCAACACACTAAATATTTTCACCAGATCTGCAATCTTCACAGTTTATAGAAAAAAAAATAATATACAGTACATAAACGTGGCAGATACATAGTCTCGATACCCATTTCCAAACATGACCATCAACTGAGATGTCAGGAAGCTTAAGTTTGCTTCAGCGCATAGTGGTATACTTAACTATTCCTCACTCAATGTATTGTTGAAATGCAAGAAGCTAGTGAATACCAATGGCTTTGCTAGTAAAATATTCCATTTCTGACAGAAAGCAATAGAGTAGAAGAATCTATATGCATTTCTAAAGCCCTCTTTATGACATAGAAATATTTTCTTGAAGCCAAGATGTTAGTAAAAAACCAACAGTTCAGAAATGCCAAGTTGCAGGAATAGAAGAAATACGTTCCTTTCTACGTACTCCAGGTTCCATTTCCCTAAAATCATAAATGCTTCCTCTCCAGAAACTACTAGTTATTTTAAAAATTGAAGCTGAAATGTATGTATCTGTGATATATTTAAATTTAGTTCAAGTCTAATCTTAAGAAAAAGGTTAATATATGAAGAAATTAAGCGGTCTGTGATGAAACAAAGGCTCTATTAGTCAAAGGTAAATTTCAATTTTAATTCATTAGAATTTATTTCTCATTAAAAATATCACAGTATTCTTAGTTAGGAATTAACTGCATTATACGTGGAGATAATAAGGTTATGTATTAGTAAAATTTACTCATCATCTCCTATTTAAAGATTCTGTATCTGAGGGCTAATGGCTTAGCCAAATCAGCAGTTAGAAGAAATCTTCCATGCCAGGTTTATGCCTCAAACTGTATTTTTTTTTGTGTGAACAGAATGCGGTAGCAGGAATTGCAGCTAAGAAAACTCAACCTTTTGTTTTTCCTAAGACCAAAGTTTTGCCTTTCTTAAAACATGAAGATCTCTTGGGGAAAATCTCTTCATCACGTGTAGCCCTCAGGTACTTCAGAGAAGAGATATGCTCTTTTTGTTAGCAGAGTCTCCTTTGGTCTCCCTTCAAAAATCTGCTCAAATTAAGAATCTGTCAAAAACCTGAAAGTGGAGATTGCAAGAAGTCTGACTAGAAGTTGGTGGTGAAGGAGACTTTGATGAGAAACTTAAAAATGAAGACAAGAACTGTCAAAGTCAAAAAGAGGGAATGTGCCTGGAGATGTGAATAACTGTGGAGAGAGAAAAACCAGATAGATTGTGTAAAATGAGACAGAAGGAAAGCTAAGATTCAAGTCTCTTCCCCACTAGATGTGATTGTATTTCTCTTTAAGGCCAGGAACAGAACCAACTTTTCTGCTATCTGCACATACTTCTTAGACCCAGCAGGCAAACGTCCTGTCCTCCTTTATGTAATCCAATGTTAGAACATGTTGACCTGCAACTAGTGTTTTCCCAAAAGGCAGATCTCAAATATTAGCCCCTGAGACTTGTTTGCCAACATGGCTAAAATTATGTTATTATTTATTGTTCTTGGAAAGCTAAATCCAACTTTTACATTCCATGCAATAAACTAAAGAATTAGTTATGAAAACTTCTATGTTAGAAAATGCAAGAATATATATACTTGTGCATATAATTCAATTAAATGAGTGCATAATTTTTTTATTTTTTTTTTTTTCACAGAATCAGTTTACCATCACCAATCGGTATAACAGAAAGCATAATGCTTAACATGTTTTTAAAGCAAGACTGCAAATACAATTGGTTGTAACAGCAAATATAATGTTTAGTGCTTCTGGAAGCATGTCCTGTGCCCCAGACACACTTCTATAAAGTCATTGTTCCATAAAATGAAGAACATACAATGAGTGATCTCAAACTCATTTTATAGTATTAAAAGAGAACGCTAAAGCAAAATGAAGAATTAAACCCAAATTTCCAAGGCTTAATTCAACCATGAGCCGCTGTTCCACTCTTCAGTGGCAAAAAAAAGAGGGAATGTATACAACCATGATTCAGTCCTAGAGAATACCCACTGTCTCTCCTGAGCAAGACAGTCTGTGAAAAAAAGACATACTGAAGATGCACTCTATCCTAGTGTATATACAGAGACTAAGTTTTTGTGCCACACACAGCCTTAGTGCTCAGAATTCCTCTGCTTTTTGTAACTTTAGTAATACACTTTAAACTTCTGTGATTACCACATGCACACTGATACATAAAGCAGTGTTTCTTCATTTAGTACTAGTTTCAAAAATTTAACTCCCACATACTGCAAAGTGTTTTTAAAAATATCTGACAAAATGAAGATAATAGAAATAAGCAAAGATTAAGGCAAGAATTTAAGTTTTTTTGAAATAAAACCTCACGTTATTTTAATAATTTAGATTGTAAAACCACATGAATAATTTCAATACACAGAGTTAAAACCAGTAATTTTTTTCTACCTGTCCAAGTTCTTCATTGAGATTGGAAGTACGAGCCATTGCAGCAGTGTCCGTAGGCTCATAGTGCATGTCTATGTCCTACAGATAGAGAGAAGGATATATATACTTAAAAATTAGTCTTCCATAACTTGTTACAAAAATTTAGTATATAAATAGAAAAGCTAACTGTAGAAGAGCCGACTGAACATAAATACAAGTTATCTACTTATGATTATTTCAACACGGGAAGCCACAGACACAATCGGATTGCTTCTGAGAGTCCCTAGAAGTAACTAATTTCCTCTTTAAAACAGAAACCTATGTGGTTCTTTGAGATTTTACTCTGATTCTTTCCAGGGATCTGTATTATTGAAAAACTTGGGACCCATGCATCTAAATAGATTTAGCAACAAGCAGGAATACTGCATTGTAACTCTTAGATAGAAGTCAGTCTTATATTGTATGCACAACCAGTCATATCTAAATAGCAAGATAAATATACCTTGAGATAAAAACACGAAGATAAATTTAAGAGTACAGAATAAATGCAGGGTACAATATAAGTTTTTTTTTTTTTTTAACTTGTTCAAAAGAATTAAACAAAAATCAGAGTTTATTTTTAAATAGAGTAAAAGACTAAACCACTGTGAAGTACTCAATGTAATGCAACATATTGCAGATAACCTACTTCTCTAGATCAATATAATATGCACACACATAAAGATGATGTTTAAGATAATAAATGTCCAGAGTCTGAGGTTAAGATAAAAGACAATTAAACCCTCATGATGTGAAATGGGAGGGGGGAAACAGAAGTTTAAACCATCTTTTGGATTTGTTGTATAAACAGTTGCCAATCTATGCATACAGAATGGGTGAGCCTTTGTTGAATATTTATTTTAGAATACAAAATATAAAGGAAGAATTTAATTGCATTCTCTTATTTGTCAACCATTTGTTCTATAGCATAAAATAAAGGAAGAAATCAAAAACAGTTGACTGCTCACAAAAAGATTTAACTTTTAAAATAAAGCATACACTTCACCTGCTACTCCACATAAACTTTTATCTATATCTGCATGACATCATATCTCACCCACAAAAATCTATTTCATACATTTCATCAAGGAATCAAAGAGTTCAGAATGGTATGATCAATTTACATTTCAAAAAAATGAAAAAATTGAAGGTATGCTATTAAAAGCACTTACATGGCTTTAAGGAGAATACCTCCCCCTCACCCCAAACTGAATAAACCCTTCTTCCCCCAACTAATTCATTAAGAACAAAAAACCAAAAAAAACAAAACAAAAAAAAACAAACAAAAAAAAAAGCCAAAATGATCTTTAGATATTTTGTAAGAGATAATACTAACAGACACTGGCTTTATACATAAAAGCCCATTAAACTATGGTGGTGGGAAAATCAGCAAAACACCAAAAAACCCCAAAACACAGGCTACACTTTACAAAAAGAAATTAAAATGGACAAAACTCCATTAGACTGCAAAACACCTTCTCAGATTCCAGTAATAATAATGTAAATACTTAAGTATGCAGTTTATTTAAGAAAAAACTCTGAAAAAATGTACACATAAACAAGCAATCAATCATTTCACTTACTTGTAAACCACTTGATTTTAGAAGTCAATACATATTGTAAAAAAATTATATTTACCCAATTTATGAAATATGCCTGGATAAATTTAACAACTTCAAGCGTAACCAACAAACTGATTGGAATAAGATTATTGAAGAGAATGATAAAAGTCAAGAAATTCAATCCAAAGTTGCTTGCTCCACCATCTGCCAAAAAAACCAAAGCAAACAGAAAAACATTTAAGACCCTATATAAAAGTAGGTATATACAATATATTCAGAGTATTGCATTAATTGCTGATTTTTTAAATGTTCTGTGTCTAAAGAAGAAACTTGAGAATTAATTACAATATCACTTGCTTATAAATATGACATTGATAAGAGTTAAGGATCTCTATTATTATTAAGTGGAGTTCAAATTTAGAAATCTTTGCGATTTCCAATTTCAGAAAAGCAAACTTACCAGCCATTCCCTCTTCTGCTACATTTTAACATCATAATCTGGGAATATCTATATATAGCAACAAAATTCTAAACTCTAAATGTTAGGAGTCTTATATTTTTAAAGAGGGAAATGTGGAGTGGAATTAATTTTTTCCTCTATCCACCCTCACACCTTCCTATTCCCCCCCAACCCAGCAAAATACTATGAAAAAGGCAAATTCACACTACCTGACAAGAAAAGATGAAATTAGAGAGTTTCGTGAAAGTTCTAAAAGAACTGGAAATGTGAATATTAACATATATGACAAGCAGTTGTATACTACTTTTTCATTTTAAAGTTTTAGATAACTCTAGTAGTCGCATCTCAGAGCGGATAATAGCAGTCTGCTCTCCAGTAAAGGGAAAGGGTAAAAGATGTAGCCAGCCTGTCTGTATTCAAAGATCTCTTAATGAAAAACAGCCTCAGGCAGGTTTCCACTGCCTGCGGAATGTGGATCTGCTTGTTACTCTAAGATCCAAGAGAGCAGTTTTTGGATACTTTCATTAATAGTAATTCCAGCATCAAATGAAGAACAAGTCTAAAAGACCAGCGAGCTGACATTCACCATGACATTGATATTTACAATAATGATTACCTATTGCTACCTGTAAATGAAATAATACTCAGATATTTCTTGTTATCATTACCACTTTTTTATCATCCACAGGCAACAGATTGTTCTAACCAAATACTAACAGCATTCAGAAAGATGTGGCACTGCTGGGAATCTGTTTCACTACCACATAAAAATTAAATAACTAAAGGGAAAGGAGAATAAATTATGTCTTACACATTAAAAGTACCTGCTACAAGAACAACTGAGAGCTGAATACAGCCTTACAAAACCCAACACAATTTCATTTAATCATGGGGCATGCATCGGAAAATAAACTGACAAGGATAATCTCTTGAAGAACACGCAAAATATCAATGCTCACTATTTCATGTTTTTTTTTCATGAATAAAAACAAAGGCTTCTAAAGTGCTTCACTACTGTGCTAACCACCATATTCTGAAAACTTTTACATTTCCCAGAAAAGCAAAAAAACCCAAAAACAAACACTGAAAAGAATCAGATGAAAAATAACGAATGATGAAAGTCATCTAATGTCATCCTTTTATATTACTGGAAACTGTCAATATTCCATTAATGATTTCACTTTTTTCTACCTCAAGACAGAAATATGAAAATTAAGTTTTTTCCTTAAAAAAAAAAAAAGGTTTCTTAGTATCAAAAAAGGAGAAGCAAGATTTTCAATAAACAAAAATTCATCACAAATGCAGACAACTGTTTTGTTCAATGGAAACTTTAGGAGAGTGCCTTCAAACCAGAATCTAAGATTTTTCTTTTAAAACTGACCAAACCACCATAATCCCTACTAAGATGACTACATTCAGCAGCTTTATATGCAAGGCTATTTCAGGAGCAGAAAGCCTAGTTCTGGTTCTACTGTCTAAGTAAAGATAGCTCTAGATGCATTGTAAGAAATTCTGAAAACATAAATATACTTTATGTTCAATTATTCATGAAACCTTCCTTTAAATCTAGTTCCCTCACTGAGAGGTCAAATTATGTCAATGTGTTGCCCGCTGCTGTGAATGCCCACATAACATCACATTGCCCTGCATCCACCATGAGTACAGCTGCCCCGTATAATATGTTAGATGAGATCTTTTGTGCCTGCTTTATCCTCATTAGGAGGAGTCTGCTAAGATCTGAAGTTAGCAGACAATAATTAGTTAGATCCCTTAGTCAGTTAGATATAAGTTAGATAGCAAAAATTATAAAACCACAGCACCATTTCTGGGGATGAGGGAGCTTAAAAATTCAGAAAAAAGTCACCGCAACTTTAAATGTAATCCATCAGTAATAGCTGAAGATAGCTTTAGTCTGATGTCTAGGAAGCTGACTGTTTATGTCAGTGGAATGCTGACACAGAACGTGTTGAGCCGCAGAGAAGTAGAGGTTGAAAGATACAGGGGTAAACAACAAAGCTCCCTTTCCTGGATTTAGCAAGAGCTCAGACGGCATGGTAAGGTAAATTTTACACTTGCTGTGATATACCTTGCCTAATGACTTTAGTCAACAACCAATAAAGACAGACTGATAAAAAACACACTGTGTAAAGGACAGCAATCATCCTCCTTTCCAAATATGAAAGACAACTGCACACTGAAACAATAATATATTATTTTACATCTTACAATTTAGATCAAGATACCAGTCTCTTCCAGTATGCCTTCGATTCCATATAGCTGTACCAATAGAGCAGATCAAAGACATGGCAATAAGGATGCAGAACAGAATCAAAATCTGAATATTTGTAATTCGTTCCACATTAGACATTTTAAGAGGTGGACTTGTTGAATTCTGCAAAAGACAATAAATAACAGTGGCTGTTAAATATTAGAAGAGGTACATACAGTTCTCGCTTTTCAAATTAAATGTTACTGCACCTTTTTCTAAATATTGTGCCAAATATATCATCAACATAAATGGTATAACTGTTTCACTCAAAAAAAAAAAGCAGCAGCTTATAAATCCATACATTTTAGAGCTTTAGATTTGAGTCACAAGCAGTTTAAACAATCACACAGAACATTTGTAACAGCAACAGCTAACTGTAAACATTAAAAATTAATGTGAACACACCTTATTAGTGCTATAGAAGACAACTGCTAATACAATCAAACTTTTTCAAATAACTGTGTTACAAATCAAAAAAGCAATAAATAAGAGACATGCATGATCAATCTGAAAGCTTTTTTTTTTTTTAAACAAATGCACCTCAATTTGATATTTTGAGCAGCATTGGAAAAAGTAATTTCATAGTCTGAGAATGGTTCTCTTCCCTCCTCATTTTGCAAATAAAGTTTCACTTTGTTTTCTGACAAGAATGCTTACCTTCGCACTTGAAAGAAAGCTCCACAAGAGGACAGTTTTAGGAGCAGTCAAAAATAAAAAAAGATGAACAGGCAAACTATAATGATCCAACTTGCTAATAAAAGAGTTTTCAAAACACAAGTTACAAAATAGAATCAACGAATGTGCTTATGGTAGAAAAAGTACTCTGTGGCTAAGTGACTAACAAGAAATGGCTTTATTTTTATTGGTTTTACTTCCTAAGAAAAATGCTCTATTACTGACATTTTAACTACTATATTCAATCTAGCCATGTTTTCTGAAAGCATTTTCTGTGCTGTGTAACAGCATAATAAGGTAACAAAACAGATAATTTAGAGAAAATCCAAATGACAAACCTGCATAAGTTTTGTGTCATGTCCCGTATAGACAACTATCCCATGAACCCATTGAGTGTTTCTCAACTGAGCTCCTCGTAGAAGAATCTGATCAGATCCCAATGGAACAGTACTAGAAGGAAGGAGGTTTATATTTTAGGATTAAAACAGTAAATGTCAGTGAATAAACGTAACCACCAGTTGTTAAAACTAATTTCTCAAAAATTAGGAGATTACTGTAAATATGCTAGGACCCTCATTTTCATAGTTAACTTTTTGGGAGTGTTGACAGAGAGAACACTTGACGTTAAAAGCAAGTTCAGAAATTTAAGTTTCCAAAAATATTACTTACCACTTAATTCTGACTATGAACACTAAAGATAAGGTACTACTTAGCTAGCATACTGAAACTAAAAAAGGCAACTTTTCCTGTGATTTATGATTATGAAGTTTTCTCCTAAGTGTATGTGGAAACTCAACTACTCTTACAAAATTGATTTTCCAAAGCAATTTTCAAATGAAATAATTTTCTGAACTCTCAACTTAATCCACTCTTCCAGTGCAATAAAAATCCTTTATGAACATGATTAACAGTATTTCCTGCACCTTCTTTTAAATTGCAAAACCAGGTGCATTTACCTGTGTTAGTCTCTTGGAACTGCACTGAGTAAAGGAGCAACAAATCCTCAAAAGACGTTGGAAACACTTAATTGTCTTAAATTCAGACAGCTGACTTTATACATATACTGTAGCTCAAGTTTTTCTTAAAATATAAACAACTTAGATAATAATTACTCTTTTGCTGAGACAAACAATACCCTATTTTGGCACTTTTCTTTTATAAATACTAAATAGCAGTTCAGACTTGTCAATAGTGTTCGGCATTCTTACCTAAAGTTATTCTCTCTACAGTTGTTTGAAACCAACACATTATTAAGATCACAAATTGTTTAATGACACCAACTGTATCTCTGATATATAAGCTATAAAAGGTCTAAGGAAGCCATGATATTTGGTAGCATTTTTGGTAGCACAAAGAGCATGAAGTCAGTCTTAGTGAGTAAGTTTCAGGTAATTTCTTCCGGATCGTCATGTTCTCTTCCCTCCTCTCATACACAAGCTTTTAAGATTCAAAGGCTGCAAGTGAAGAGGAAACGATACATTCTTCCTCCCCTAAAATTAACAGCAGCAATACAGGTTTTTGGAATCAGTTCTTGCAGCAACTAGAAAAAAAAATATCTGGAAAAGTCTTTTTTTCTGAGCCATTGACTAATCATAATTTAAAATTTATCCAGGCCAAAGAACATTTCTCCTTTCTCTAGCTAATTGTCTTCATTGACTAAAACCAAGTGACATGCTTATGTATATTCACGAGCATAACAAAGAGCTGCACACTTTGGAGATAAGAGTTAACTCACTCAAAAGCCAAGGATACAAAGAAAACTTTTTGGCCTCTTTTAGTTGCCAGATTTAGCCAAAAGGCAAAATAACACAGTGGAGTTCTACCTCCTTGAATACTGAGTATGCAAAAGAAAAAAAAAAAAAAGATAACCTTTGGTTTTTTGAGTTGCTCTCCCATGAAGGGAAAAAGACTGCAAAGGTCCACCAGATAAAACACTTATGGCACTCCAATGCATTATCTAAAGGGAAAGAAGAAATAAGAGGGAGATACATTTTCAGTATCCCCTATTGCTTTTGCAAAAATGTGAAGATGATAGTGGATAAAGTAGAAATCACAGCTTCTGGACCTAGATAATCTGGTAGGCAGGTCTTAAAGATCTGGATAAATAAATACCAGTTAGATGAATCTATGCTACCTCTAATATGGGCAGAAAGAGAAATCCCCGATTTTTCAGGTTGGAAATAAGGTCAGGATCCAAAAAGAGTTACTTACCTGCAATTCTTTTGCACTGAAGGTAAATATTATATTAGAGCCACACTTTTGGAACTATCCTACTGCACAGGAACTATATTCAAAATATTCCAAAACTGAATTTCTCAAGTGACAAATTGCTTGACCAGCAGATGGCACGCTCCTACAGATTCTTGAGGCATAATAGCCATCAGCACATTCAATGTTTCTTTTTTAAAATCAAATTTTAAAATTAAATAATTAGATTAAAAAGAAAAATATATTTTCCCCTCTAGCCAGGGAGGAAGGATGAATGTGTGGATCTATTATAACTATTACCTTCAGAGAAGAATTACAGGTAAATGTTTTTCTCTTCTTAACGACAAGTACAGTGGAATTATAATAGATCCACACTCTTGCGACTGAAAACTCCCGGTATGCATCTGTAAGAAATTAGTAAATAAAAAATGGAATATAAAAAAAAAAAAAGTATTTAATAATTAGTTAGTACTATATATATCAGTCTAAAACCACAAACATGAATAATATTGCATATGGAGAACTAAATGCCTACTAAATAAAAATGAAATCCTGTAAATCTTTGGGAATGAAGGACTCAACAATTCTGGACCTAGTAATGAATGTTATACTCCTAATACATCACATTTGGTTTGAACCCACAGAAGACTCCAAATATCAATATTTGGTAAGCACTTGAGTATTTTAAGAATTTTTTAAAGCAGTTTTACAAGCATGTATGTTGTTCTTACACAGAGGCGGTCTATTCTTACAGAAACATACTTTCAGTAAGTTAAGGTATTAAATGTCTTTCAGCTACCAAATTAGAAGAATTTGAGGTATATAGTGATGGACTCAGTTCCACTTCAGACTTAGACAATCAGAAGAAAACAACAATTAAAAAAAAAAACAAAACCAGACCAGAAACTACTTTTATTCAGCTTCCATAACACAAACTTAAGAGGCAAGGAAGGAGATGCTTAAGAAGTGAGTTACTAAGTATATATTCCAGAACTATTACAATTTGATCAGCACTCCCTTCTATATTAATAGTTATTGCTTTCTGAAGGTCAACTAGTATAAAACCTCAAGATGTAGACATTAGGTTTTACCCCTGTAGTTTTTTAAAAGAACAAGGTCTAATGAAGAATGCATCAGAACAGATGTTTACCTCTCTGGTCTTAACAGAATAGAGATTTTACTATCTATATTTTAACTTAGGTAGTTTAACAACATGCTGCTATTTACTGATAGATTTCATCTCCTGAGATGATCTTCCTCGGATTTACATACCCATGCCCATCCAGTCTGATGTTTCCAACAAAGTCATAGAGATGTCGGTTTGGGCTCTCGCATTCAACTCTGCCTGAAAGTCTCATCAAGCTTTCTATGTCCTTTATGTCTGATGTTAGTGGCAAACCCTGTGAACAAAATTTGTTTGTCATGACGTTAAAAAAAAAATCACTTTCTAATATAGAAATCTATGTATTATAAAACTGGTAGTGCAACTCCAGAAAAACAGTTTCCATACGGGAGCAAAATGGGATCGCTACACTTTGCTGTCATACTGCTAGATGCTAGAGACAGTGGAAAAAGTCACCTTGGTATCTTAAAACATCATGATGAAGACAGGGTCATCACCAATCATATAACTCAGCAAGAATGTCCCTGCATACAGACAGCACACCCAGTCAAAAACTGCTATTCCTTACCTCAAGGACAATACCAGCACTATCAGCTTCTTTCTGCAGGGCTCCTCCCTCAACTATCCTCTAAAAAAATACCCCCATTACTCAAACATTTCTACTTATTTTCTCAAAGAAAAATCCTAAAACAAAGTACAAGGCATGGCTTTGGAGTAACCATTTATTCCTTCCCCTTGATTAATTGAACAAAACTTTTATGATGACAATAACCTGTAGCTTTTTATTCAAATCACTAAAATTTCAGTCTTCTAAAATGGCCACTGATGTAATAAAATATGATTTTATAAGCAATAATAGATGAAAATAATATTAGCGATATTCTCAAAAATAAATTTCCTACCTGTCGAATTTTTAAGTTTGTCTCACCATCTAAGTTAGATGTTTCGATGTAGCACATAGCTTGCGGTTCACTATTAAGAAAAAAAAATCCTTAACTTTAAATGATAATGTCAAAATCCATGAACTTTCTGTAATCTTTTAATGCCTATTTATGCAATCAGGTTTTTCTTTTTCTGATCAAATCTTCAGAACTAGAATAATTTACAGCCAAATCTGTAAAAACCAACAGTACTTTACATTTGCAGAAAAGTTTGCCAAAACCTATCTTAGAGGAAACACTGCTAAAATGCTATACATGGCAAAAGTTTTCTATGTTTTTACATGAGATTAAGATACAATCACAAAGGTAGTGCATTCCTAGTGCCTACTACTGTAGGCAGCAGTAGCTTAGACATGGAAGTTTTCTTGTAAAGGGTTGTCTTAGAAAAAAATTGAAATTATGGATAACAATGCAGTTTTTGAAATATGTCCTCTATGCAATTTAAAAAGCTTTTTTACATATTAAAAATTTTAAGTTTATGCAGAACACTACTACTTGAATAGTTCATCTGTTTGATACATACTGATAAATGGCTTATTCCTTGCATTCATTTTTTTCAATACAATTTTTTCATGTGTAACACAGCAGCGATTTTATATTTTGTAAAATACTTTTGGACTTTAAATTGTACTACAACCATTATATAACTGTTAACTAAGAAAACAGAGACACAGAAAGACAAAATGAGTTTTCTGCAACTAGATAGTAAACAAGAACAGGTCTAACAGGTCAGGATTTCTGAATTACTCCTGGCAGCTCCCACTTTCTGGACATAAGGACAGAACACCTACTACTTATATTTACAATAGAAGTTTTAACCCTGTAAAGGACCAAATGAGTCATAACCCACCCCCCCCACCCCCCTCACAACTTAAAAGAACAAAGGTTTACTTTCTACACCTCTTTAAAGATTCTAATATTCTCTGCCTTTCTAGTATGAAATTCAATCATCAAGTGTTTTTTAAAATTTTCTTTCTTAATGCAACAATGGCTACTGATAAGCAACTTAGTTTTAGAGTGTTTGCAGGATAAAGTTAAATAGGTTATTCTGACACATTTTCTGTAAAGCAAATGCCTGAAAATGTGATACATCATTATTATAAATTCCTTTTGGGCTAGTATTTTCTTCTCGGCAAACTTTTCTGAAAATGTAAATAACTTCTATTTAGATTGTTTAAATTGAATCAGCTGTATAAAACTTTATTGCAATTCCAGTATTCCTATTAGTTAATAATATAAAACAAACAATATTTTTGTGAAGCACTTTCAAAACAGACTAAGGCAGCAAAGACATTTCAAGTGAGACACATGCTTAATTGCAATTACTGTAGCAGATAGCAGTGACCTCCAAAGTAAGTAAGTTAGTTAGATCAAGGCAGGCCCATTGATTTGTTAGGGAAAAAACAAGTGCGGTAACAGTGCAGACAATAGCATAAAGCTGACGTGTCTAAGAAACATGCATTTTGTCACAATACACAAGAACAGCGCTGCTTTTGCCATCGCATGCAGCAGAGATTGTGCAACATCCAAGTTTGTGCAGAGGGTCCTCTACCAGTCCTACCAATATTAAACTATATTCTTTGCTGAAAATAGTGGGTTGGTATGAACATGTATATTCTTCTTAATTTGCTCTAAGACATTAAACAAGTATTTACCCTGGTGTTTTACTCTGTGTTTATTCAATGATAACTTGTCTGATAAAATTTCATGGGGATAGTGTAAAAACAAAGAGGACAAACAAATTTTCATTTCTTAAAGTGTTAGCGTGTAGTCACACTTTAATGATCTGTACTTTTATCAACCGAACCCTTTCTAATTTTATAAAGTCTGTCAAAGAAAGGTGAACAGCAAAGCAAAGATTATCAACATGGCAGTGTTCTTCATATTTGGCATATGAGGACCCACGTACACGTATCCTGTGCAACTAGTTTATTCTAACCTTGACGACAGACTGATGAGATCAGCTGGGAGATGTTCCCCATTGGTCACTTTCACTACTTCCCCTACTGCCACCTACACATCCCAGTTTGAAAATGATTAGAACAGAAAAATAAGTGACAGGGAAAAAAAAAACAAAAAACAAACCAAACAAATGGACAAAGACAAAAAGACAGAGTTTGAAATTATTATACAAACAATACATGTTAATTAAAATGTCTGATGACAATTTTTTCAAAATCTGTTTTCATCAGGTCAGGAAGAAAAGAGCTAGAATATTTTTATTTTTACTTGACTAGACTGTTTTACTGTAAGGCACCAATTTTAAGCAGCAGAGCACACTGATCTTGTACAGTAAGAATAAAAGCTGTTATGCTCATTTCTCAACCAACAAAGTTTCTAGCCACTTCATACATTAATTAAAAAAAAAGCCACAACAGAAGATTTTCCACCAACTTTTCTGAAAAGTCAGGTGACAAGTACCTTTCTATGTAGACATGCTGAAAATGATTTTGTGTTTTGTTTCAGCTTTGTAACTTTCAATTTACAGTGAATTACCAAGAACCAAACAGAGTTAAACCTCAGAGGTTTGTGCCCTTCCACTGTAAGGGATTATAGTTTCCTAAAATAATTAAAATCCTCTTATTCTCCAGAAACTGCTATTGCTGGTAAAAAGAACCAAATATTATCAGTTTGAATTAAAACCAGGCTCACAGGCTTGCATTCCTAAAATGTAATTGGGCATCAATAAACACCTGGAAAGCAAAATTGATGAGACTGCCTTCCACATGGTCACATGGAAAAGGAGAGCACATGCCAGCATGCAGGCAGAATTAGAGGGAGGAGGGCTGCAACAGGACTCTAGTAATATAACTAAGAAGGAAGTTTTAGCTGGAAGAAATGCCTGAACTGAGACCAGAAAAGCTTTCATGATTCGAGGAGTCCCCTTTGCAAACGGGACCCTACAAGAAAGCCTGACAGGGAAATTCAAGGTGAGTGATGGTCATAGTTAGGATACTGTGTTCTGACAAGGACAGTACAGTGAGGTTAAACAAAGAGGTAACAGTTCTGAAAAATCCAGTGGCAGCTGACTGTTATTTCAATTTATCAATATGTGATGTAGGATTCCTTCAGGGGGAACAAGGCTCAGAAAGAAGGCTTTGTAGGCAGTTGGTATTATTCTGTGTGCAAACTACAACTGGAGAACACTGTGATGCAAGCGTCCTCCAAATCCAAAAGGGCAAAACAGCAAAGACATCTAGGCAAAGACTCAAATTTAGGAGCTTACTCAGGAAGTTTATAAAGAAGCTGCTCTGAGAGGATGTAATCTGTTTTGCTTGCAAAACACTACGGTCAGCATGACAGAAGCTATTATCAGGCAAGAGAACAAGTGTTCTTGCTGCCTAGTGCATTGCCTATGAAGACCTTGGTGGAAAAGCACCAATAAAATTTGTAAATGCTTCTCAAAGTGCAGATGTAAAAAGTGTGTAGAGGATACTCAATAAAAAAAATAATCTTAAGTTATGACAAACAGTACTGAAGACAGACCGTAGGGAAAATTTACAGTATTATCTGGCAACTACTTTACACTTGATAACAACTGTGTAATAGTGTACACCACAGTCTAACAGAAATGCATAATATCCTAACCTTATTGTATGCATGAATGGATTCATTAACTTCAGTGGCATCATACAGGGTTTATACCTAAACCATAGTCATACAAATGACAATAATGCTTCTGCTTGTGCCATAAAAAAAATACAGAAACTGCATTGTAAGCATACAGTAATAAATCAAAATATAATTGATCCTATTTAAACAATCTTAATTAAAAAAAATTCTTAGAGTATGTTGTCTATTGACCTGATCAAATAGATGTTGAAAAATGTGCATCTTCCACATAAGATGTGGATTTCTTAAATAAAACTGTCCAAGGAAATGATGATAAACAACCTCTGATTGTCCATGTAAAAAGAGTCACAGTATTACATGCTATAAGTCTTGCTTTCAGTAATGAAATTATTCATAATATACATATTAGAGAATAAAATGAACATTCAGCTCAAAGTGCTAATTTGACAGGTCACATCTCATGTTCACTTTTTTTCCTGATTCAACTAATCAAACTGGCAACTATATCCATTAAAAAAAACATTTCTGTTCCCTGTAATATATCCATTTTAATTTATTTATAGGATGCAATTTGTTAGGTAATATCAAAAGGCCAACCTGGTTAAATATGGCAGTTGAGGTCCAGTTTTCAGGCAGAGAATTTGCCTTTTTTGTATTATATTCAACAACAAAATAACATACCAAGTTTTTCTTAGAGGTAAATTGAATGCCAGTGTAATTTTAAAACTGCATTTGTCACAGTTTAAAGAAACACTGCCTGAAATGAAAAATGCCCGAATGAAGAAGAGACTACACTTCAGAACAGCAGCAATTTTGTTTATTCCTTATTTCCTTGGAGCAATCACAAATAAATAAATAAATGCAGGGTAGAGAAACCAGCCTCTACACTATAAGCATCAGTGGGCATCTCTACCTTGATGAGAGCAGTACAGTGTCAGCAGGTATATACTCTTTGCCTTTTATTATAACTATATCTCCAACATCTACCTGAAAGAAAACTGGGAATTGGTTAATGGTCTCAAACAAAAATATGTTATCCCTTTGTTTTAAGCACAGTAAATATTTACCTGCTGAATTTGCTAGAAAGACTGTTAGAAACTCACACATTTAGAGAAGGCTATAGGTATTAAGTACTCAAAGGTCACTGGAATTCTTTAATAGGCCTAATCCTGACCTTCTCTACACAGTTCTTTACTTTTGCTAGTTATTAAAAATATTTTATTGGAAGACTGAAGTTAGAGAAGGAATTAATCTCCCCTAAGATCATAGTTCTGTTGCATCATGCTACGTACCTTATCCTTGCTTCTCCAAAGGTATAAATCAATTTCACCTGAACCTTGCCTCCAAATTACTGCGGGGCAAGTTTTGTTCAAGCTTTCAGGTATGGAAACCAATAAAACCAAGGGACTAGATAGACAGCATAACATTTAGTCCTTCAAAGTGACCTTTTAACAGTCCCTTCCTAACTACTGTGTAACAATCGTTAAAGTACTCATGGTTTAAGCCAAAGAAGTTCAGCAAATACACAAAGTAACTAGTTTCCAGAAGGAAGTTTCTGCCTTGGCACACCAAATAATACTAAGGAACTGTTTAATTTTGCCATTTATGAATACTCCCAAGTCAATCATATTATTCAAGTTGTTTTTCACTAAACTTAAAGGTCACCATTTAACAGCAGTTTTGCCTGACTCATGCCATCAAGACTGACTTGACTTAAAAGTACATTTTAAGAGATAAGTATTAAAAAAACAAAAAATATAAGACAAAAGATTATACATTTCCCATCATACCAGTTACTTCTTATCAATGACAGTTATTTGTAGAAAAAAAGCAAATATTAAATCTGCATTATGCTCTAAAAGTCACCAACATAAACACACACCTTTTCCCAGTGGACGATCTCCCATGCACCATTTCGTAGTACTGAAAATGAAAGAAAAAGAAAGAAAATTACAGTTGTACAATCTAACTGCAGTATACAGGTATGTGTTTAGATTCCTTATGAAAAGCCATACAGATACAGCTCATTTACATGATATTTTACAGCATGTCTTGTTTCTATAAATTCAGGTCAAGCATTTCAATTACACAGCACATATTCTGTATAACAGTTTTTGTACCACAGAATCTTATTGCAAAGTCAATCAGAACACTTTACAGGGTTTGAGAATCAATTAAATATGATATAGTCTGTATGATAATGTGGTGTTTTCTAAAACAAATCAGTAACTGGAATAAAAAGTTCCAAAGTCAAAAAGTAATGAAATTATTGATGGGGGTGGCATCAATTCAAGAACTTTTCTCAGTTCAAATATTGTTGAGGTTCATACAAAAAAAGATTTATAGAAAGTCACCAGCAGGCTTTTTAGGATCCAGCTGTTCTTACGGTTATTGGCATGTCAGAGAACTTCAGGATCATTGCAGTCATCGCCTCCATAAATATATTGGAAATCCTCAAAATTGATCCATGCCATTTAGTGTAATATTTAGTACAGATTTCCCCTGGCAGTACCAATTAGTATTGTAAGCATGCTCCACTGCTCTAGTTTTAAGAATTGCTACTATGATGCAAAAACCATGCCTTGTTTGCCAGTTAATTGCCAAGATTGTTTTTTCAGAGAATAATAAAAGGTGACTTTTTTTTATTAGTACCAGTTACAAAGCTATTGAATATTGATGTGCAAGAAGAAAATTAAATGAAAACATACTGCCATGTATCAATACTCAGATAACTCAAAGAGACTGTTCTCTTTCACTGTGTCTCCCAGCTGTCAAACTACCAGGATGCTTGTCTAAGTACCTTATCAGGATCCAGTTCTTATGCAAGCATGTGTTGATTTCAAAAAAAAGTGCATCAAATTCTGGGAATATGGCCTTTACAGCTAAGCCTTCCTTGACATTCTGTCCAGACTGAACCCTCTTCTTGTATATCTCAATGATTTCTGTGAGCTGTTATCTCTTCCTAAAGAATTAGTAAGCCAGTTAGATAAATTCTCTTACCCTTCCTTCCCCCCAGATTTATTAGTGCTGATATGCTCAGGGCAATGGTAAATGGAGCAGTTTCCCTGTCAGACAGTAAGCAAGATATTTTAATGTCTGTCTCACCAATCAGTTGATTATTACACAAAATCTATTTTGAAAAACCATTTCCCTTCACTGGGAAAACTACAGATCCAGAGTGAGGGCTGGTCATAATACTGTCCTAACTAACCTAAGACATTCGATAATTGTGCCACCAACTACCTACTTCCATCCTCTTGTGTCAGCAGTACTGTTTGTGGGGCCATGATATCAACCAGATGAGAGAACTGACAAGGATTAAAGATATACCATCAATCCAGATGACTAAATTTCACAGATAGCTGTAGCAGAACAACTGACAGTGGAGTTCTGCAGGTCCAAAATGTAAATAAGCTGCCAGAGGTGGCCAGAGGCTTCGTAAGAAGTGCTGCTGCAGAAGCACTTGCACTGCTGAAATACATCCTAAGGCTGTTGCACATACAGCCAAGCTGACCTAAGGTAGTATTGCCACTGCAAAGGGAAGGTCCTCTTCTGCCCTTGCTGCTTAACACCTGCTGCCTCCGGTGTTTGTTGGACCCTTTGATGAGACAGTTTAACCCACTAAATGGAAGGAAGCCGTCAGCTTTTCTTTCTGGGTTTGTTTCCTGCTGGTTTAGTTGGTTAAAAGCAGTTCACAAATGGATGAGTCAGACTCCTGAAAACATGCTGAGACACCTGAAAACCTCAACAGTACTCTAACCCTGGCTTAATCCAATAAGCTTTTAAGCACAATTAAGACAGACTGACATGCAATTAAATCCATTTTCTTATGGGAACAAAGTAAGAAGTGGTGCTGCTATGCTCCTTTTATATAATGGTTAGAGAACTTGTGCTATAAAGTCTTCTGCAGCCTGGCTTTCACATTTCTATCTCCCATTCTTCAGCTGTCTCTAGCAACTAACTTTCAAAAGCATGTTCCATCTGCCCTACAAAAGGTTACTTCACCATATTCCAGAAATGTGTATTTCACCATGTCAGAGTGTCTATGTCCTGCTGCCTATGTGTGCAGCCTGAAGTAACAAAAACCATCCCTAATGCAGCTTAATAAATCAAAATCCTCCTTTTTTATAGTAATGGAAATTTAGAAAGTTAATTACTTAAGGCTGAGATACAGATGGTCTTTAAGGAACAGACAGATGAAGGGAAACCCATATACAAAATCTATACACGCATATGTCATTTCATTAACAACTTTGCATGTTCAAAACACAGCCAAAGGCAGAACCAGATATATAATGTAGTATGCACATTGCTACTTTTCAGGGTTACAGAACTGCTGAATACAAGAAAAAAAAAAAGATAGTACCATACTGACTAACTTTTTAATTATTGCTTTGACAATAGATTATATTTGACAATACATTAAATATTGCTTTGACAGTACATCAGGATCGATGTTGTACTTATGTGAATTATGCATTAACTTAAGAAACCTCTTTCCCAGTGTTAGCAATATTTTTATGTACCCTCATTACACTTTCAATTTCCAAGATGCTCTTTTGCATGTATGGAACATTCAGGAATTTTAGGAACAGTCATCAAAGAGCCTAATGAGAGGTAACCAAGGAGAAGAGGCAGGAAAGACAGTAAAACAATTTTTTTTTAATTAACTTAATACACTCTAGACCAAAAAAAGGGAAAAAAATTGAAAAGGCTCTTCAAGATTCACTGCCACCTAAAACTGTTGTCGCAATCTTGAAAGCTATGAATGCTTGATGAAAGAATTTTGGATGTCTACATTAAGATTTCCTTTGTTTTTTTTTAATGTATAGATAGGTTATCTGTTGCTCCAGGCCTGTTCTCTTGAGATTTCTATTTGCAGTGCTTTCAGTCGATAGATTTGTCTCCCTATCCTAATCTCTCCATACTGAGCTACATGCTCAGTAGTTTCATAAGTTATCTTTCCTCCCTGTCCCCCTTGAATTTTACAGTAAACTTAGGTAGGCTTAAAAATCTGTGGTTTTAAGTTAGAGAGATTTCCAGTGGTTAGCAGTGCTAAACAATTCTGATTATGTTTAGTCAATGACCACATCCCTCCCTAAAAAAACCTTAAGGTTATGTTTTCAAGTAAGATTCCATGCAAGATTCTGCTCTTCATGGTATTTTGCATCTTTTGGCAATCAAATTCACATGACAATCATTCCTCCTCCTTTATAAAACCGAGATCAGCTCTTGATAGAGACACCTACCTCAGAACAGGTAACATGAAAAGTTAAGAAAGCAGCAAAGCAGGAACTTAAACTTGGACATCCTACCTGACAAATGTGTTTATGACGTATTAGCTAACATCTCCCTCACTTTCTGAACTGAAATAATCATCAAATTTAATACTTCTTTCAATAAATATTTTTTTAAAAATAAAAAACACATTCCAAAGTTTTGGGTTGAGTGCACTGGCTAAATAGCTCCTTATCTCTAATCAAACCATTAAGTTGATTTCATATTAAAAAAACAAACAAAAATGTCCATTAATCTTTATCCACAATTTTGAAGCAGCATAGAAAGTCCCATTTTATGACTTTTCCTTCCAATTCCAGCGTTTTTCAAAATCAAATTATTCAAGATTTGCTGGTTGAATAAAATTATGATTTGTGTACTTCGAAATGCATAGACTTTTCATCATAATCTAACCCCACTAAATAAAGTGGCGATTATGATCTTTTAACACAGTTGATGCTGTAGCTGTTAAATGAGTAAATTTTAAAGTTTCTGAGGAATATCATAAACTTAGTCTAGAACGTATTCCATTTTGTGGGGCTAATGTGACTACAGATTATTTCAACTGGTTAGATTCCAAAGTTTGAAGTAATCTGCATAAGCAATTTCCCACTCAGTTACTAGTTTAGACTATATTACTACCATTTGCCAAAAATTCCAAAAACAAGCCCCAAACCCACAATTAATAGACTTTAAAAATTTCCTACCTTGAGTTTGTTTCTTGTTCACCGCATTATCAGCTTTATGCCTTTTCTAAATTAAAAATGCACAGTGGTTAAAGACTTCTGTTGACATGATAAAGCTTTCACATTTAAGATAAAAACCACATATCTATTACCCTTTCCCACTCATCAATTCAATAAACTGATTTAAAAAACGTTTTAAACAGGACTATGGATTACTTGTATAATCACCAGGAAAGCCACACCCAGCTCCAGGCTAATCATGTTGTACTAAAATGTCCTCTCACGTGGGCAAACGCTATCTAAACAAGTTCCTCATATAAGGAAGTGGTCTATTCGTGAACCATAACTTTGCCCTTTCCTGCAAGTGGAAACATGGAACCATTCTTCATACAAGTATAGAGCAATGACTGTGCAAACATGACCTCACCTCCACGTTAAGTGCCTGCAGACTTCAGCAACAGTAAAAAACAAGACAAACAGACAAACAAAAATCAACACCCCCCCCCACACACACAGAGGACGTGATGTCTCAGTTTTAATATAGCTGTGAGAAACCTTTTGAGAGAAATCTTTTCATGCAGCAACTAATCACCAGCATTTTCAAGGTATAACCAAACTCATCATAGCCACAAGAAAAAGCTTAGGAGACTACTAGTTTAAACACAGCATTTAAGACTAATGAACGCACTTGTCCCTGAGCAGGAACTTCATTTGGAAATTAATTTAAATAGAATTAACTGGTTTAGGTAAGCTTTTTGAATCAAGCTACAGAATTTGTGCCTTTGAAATACCAAGAAAATCAGAAGCAATCTTGTAAATTGAAAGAAAAGTAAGTCAAGCTACTTAAGAAATGTATTTCTAATAAAATGGTGGTATGACTCTGAGCTAGCAGCTGTTAAAAGGCCACCTTAGCACTTTGCAAAGATTGAATTAAGCTAGTAGGGTTTTTCTACTCGATTTTCACAGATTATCAGCAGATTCTCCTTTCCAAAAGATGGCTGATTTCACAGATAAATAATCTTTGATCAATGGGAAGGCGTAACAACTTGACCAACACAGGTGTTCATTTGCCCACAGGGAGAATCTCCTCCAGCTTGAAAAGTAACAGTTTAATGTCAGTTTCTTTCTGAGCTATATGTGGGTGAAAATCATTGGAAACGGCTGATAATCTAGCATCGCATGCCACAACTTTTGCTAGCACTTCTGAGGCATATATGGAAAACACATGCTGTTCATGAATAATGTCCTCTGCTAACATCTTCTGCTTCTTGGGATTTCACTCCAGAAAAGGAAGCACTTGGTTCTTGAGCTGAAAGCATTTTTTTTTGGTAAGTCTGTTTATTGATATCAATTATAAGGTTCCCATTCAAAAGCTAATTAATCTTGTTTTAATACTAGATGAAGATAACCATTCCTGGAGATCTTAGATATCTCACTGTGTAAAGAAACTAAGACATAATGATAATTAAAGGTTAAAGGGAGAACACACTGAATATTTTACTATGCAGCCAGTGGTGAGCTTTCCCAGGAAAAGTAGTATAGCTGTCAGAGTCAGCCAAATATTCCAAATACAACCAGCAGGCAACATTAAATTTAATACCTGTTTGACTATAAGACCAAATTGTTTCATTTGGACTACATAGTCTGTGAAACTCAACCATGAAAGTGAGAAATTAATGAAGTTATCATCATATATATATATATACACAGATACAACCTTTAAATTAGCAGCTACATTCATCTCATTCAGTTTGGACTAGCTACAGCTGGAATTAACTACATGCTGAGGTAATGTAAACTTAACAGAAAGAAAAATGGTGTTTGAATTGCCTTTAGGTACCTCTGTAGTATATTTGGTAATTTGAACTTTACTGTTTCAGCTGATACATGCAAAACACTTCTAAACCTGTTCCTTATCTCCCCTCCCAGATACCAAACTGTACACTTCAAGTTGCAAAGAGCAAATGGTAGAAACAAATAATGTAACAGAAAAGTAAGTAGATGAGATAATTTTAAAAAGGACACTTTGTACAGTGGCAGCAGCCTCAGTTTTATATTTGCCTAGACACTGACAGATGGCGTAAGTCTGTAAGCATTAACAGCAGAATAGTTAAAAATATCTGAAAGCATGAATTGATTTTATAGCTTTTTTTAAAAGGGATTTTGTTTATGTAAAGTGAAAGCAACAACGACATTTAAGGAGAAGTTGACTACTGGGCAGCAAATACTAAAAATGCCAAATACAACAAAAACATTTAACAGAAATGTCATTGTGTCTTTCAGGACCACTTAACTCTGTGGTCCAGGAGCTTCACACAACCCAGGTGGACGATACATCTTGCCTACCATCCATTCACAGAGTAACTGAGAAGAAGATCCAGTTGACTATCAGCAGGAAAGGCAGCATGTGCCCAGCCACACTCAATTTCAGAGCTTCTTTGCAGCTCACCACTCTTCCTCTTGATCGTGTTTCTGCACATACATTGTAATGGACCTCAAACACAATAAATCTGGTGCTCCCAGGAAGCCTACTGTTTGTGTGCAGGGAAAGACTATACTACCTGCAACCCTTTCCAAAAATCAAGAGAACAGCCCACAGTATCAAAAACCGGGAACACTACTCTAGACAAGGCACTCTGCCAAACTATGACATATCTAGCTTCTTGGCCTCCACATAAGATATCAGCAGAACTAAAACAGAACAAGAAAGGATGAAGAAGTTCTTGGCATCCAGAGTGATTCGTTAAATCATCAAGACTGATTCTTTAGATACAAAAAATATCATCTAAAGATAAAAAGACTCAACTATGTTATGAAAATTAAGGACACATGTTCTACCATATGCTTTCAGTGAAGAGTAGGCAGGAAGGTACTCAGAAAGCCCCAACATCTTTTATATGAAGTGAAACAGAGCCTGAAATTCCTTTCCCTACCCACAAAATAGAAGAAATCAGAATGGACACTTCCAAGTCCCAGCTCTTTTAAAGTCTTCATTCAATGCAAGAATAAAGCCAAACCACCAGTACCACAAACACTGACTGGAGAGAGCCCAGGAAAGCTTGGCGTAGGGGGGGGGGACACCTGCCTAAGAGGGACAAGCGTTCCATGTCTGTTCCTGCCCATCAGGCGTCAGCAGATCACACTTAGCACCAAGGCATGAAAGGCTAACAGTAAATTGCACTGGGCTGGAGCAATGGGAAAAAATGAAAAAGGCCTACTACTCTGTCTACAAACCCCTGCAAAATCACAACAGGATTTTATCCACGTGACTTCAGAAATAAAGAGATGCATCAGATGTGTGGATCTGGATTTGACAAATGGGAAAAATCCCACTAATGGCACATTAGTGACCTGCACTCATTCAACTAAAGTGTATTAAACCAAATAAATTACCATTCTAAATATACTAAAAGTGTCGCACTATAAATCCAGTAGCAAGTTAAAAGATATTTAAAGGTTATTTGGCTCAAAAATACATTCCACCTGAGATGAATTCAGTAGCTTCCAAACTTCTTTTAACAGAGCTCTTGCTTGAGAAAATTGGTGATATTCTAGACTTGACTGGGTTCTGTGGAGTCTTTGGTTCCAGTTCACACTTTAAAAATATGCTTTTAATTCATTAATGAGAACTGTTTGGCTAGAAACAATCTATATAAGAAATACAACAGTCACTGTTTTACCATGTTATTGCCACTTGCGTATATAGTAAAACCACTGTCAAATCATAACACCATATTCTAAAGATTTCATTTTCGGAAGTAAATAGCTTTAAAAGTTTTCAAAAGCATCCAGAAGGCAAAAATGGTTCAACAAAAATTCTGTTGGATAATCTATAAAAAACTGGAAAGCTGTTTACAAAATGTTACTATTAAATACTTACAATATCCTCTATTATCTCCTTCACTGCAGCTACAGCTAAAATAAATAAGAGAGGGACCAATGTTGTGTAACGGCCTGTTGGTGATACATCTGGTATTTGCTATTAAAAAGAGAGAAAAAATTTGTTAGCATTGCTGGTTGAAAACGTATTTTTAATACAAGAAGCAGTACTTTGTGCAGATACAGACCAGGCAACTGGATTCACTTTTTAGACATGGTGCTGATTATTTCCAAGAGAAGGCTATTGTCTTTAATTCAAAAGAAGCTGATACAGTAAAACATTTGCATTTTACATAGCATAGAATTCAGTGGAGTTACTTTCAGAGGTTTTAGTGTCTGCAGAATACTCACCTTCCTCTCTTGTGTTTCAAATTAAATTAAAATACATATTTATAAAATAAAATTCCTAGTTCCTAATGACAACATTGGTGAGAGGATTGCTGCCTTAATAAGCTTACAATAGGCAATGCAGCCCATATGACTACAGTGAGATCTTTGCAAGAAAAGACTACACTAACAAGTGCTACCTCAACGTGGTTAGAGACATCCTCAATTTATCATAAAATATTTTGAAAAACAGCCTATGTTATTTATGAATTACATATATTTCTTTTTGCTACAACCACATTGTGCTTCTGAAGGAAAACAGGAAGTTATATGTACATATACTATGTTTCTTGGACTAAGACCAATATAGATCTATTTTCCAGGTTACTCTGGACCACATTTTTCAAGCAATTAAATGGAAACCAGGCAGAATAATTTACTGTTGGGCAAATGCCTACATGTTGGCTACAATGGAAAGGGATCTATCACTTCTCCAGCTATTCCTACCCTTTCATTCCTCCCTACATGTATGCCCAACCTCCCCCATTCCAATTAACACATTATTTTCCAGGCAAAATATGAAAGGAAAAAGGGCACTAGCCCATACTCTGGTTCAATTACCCCGTATTTCTTACTCCTGCCACTACGGTCTCACTGATAGCCTGATAGGAGAAAGCGGACTAGCAACTACTAACATTCTACTTCCTCACATTCCACTTCCTCCACCCCAAACACCTACCTGCCAGCCTCCCACCCAAGTCATGCCAAGACTCAAACACGTTCTGCGTCTGCCACCTTGACGCACACAGTGGTACCACAAGAAATGCTGCTGGATCAATGGATTAGCCTGAGATGCCAGATCCAAAGGCCGTGGCATTTAGAAGCCATGGGTTTGCAGTCAGACAACCTAATGAAACCCTGAACTTCACATTTTTTTCCCCCTAGAAAACAATGTAAGATACCTGTGTAGATGTATCCTAAGAAACTGCTCCAAGTACTTAGAGCAGAAGCAAAGAAACCTGAATAAGTACAGAGGAATCAACTTTCACTTGCTGAAACATCTGAAGTGAGAGAGGAAAGCATACACATGGCAGTATATGTGCCATTATTTTAGTAATTTTTGCTGGTATGTCAATTCCTAACACAATGACCGCCACAACAGACAAATCAACACATTCTAAAACATGCACTGGAAATCAGACATAAAATGTGTGTTTATCAAATATGATTAGAAAACAGAACTAGCCAATGGTAATTACAACTACAACTGCCCACAGTTCAATTTGTATTTGTCATCAGTACTGCTTTCACAGAATACTGTATAAAACCCCACAATCTGCTTTATCAGCTTGAACTACTGCAAAATTAAAATATTCTGATATATCTGCAAAACGTTACGTACTCCTTCAAAAAAGTCTCAGTAAGCTGGGTCAGGGATAGCTCTTTACAATGAAGCTACAGTGGTGGTATAGAAAAGACTGTGTACTTTATTCCTAACCAGCACAGCTGACCAGCTGGGATACGGGAAATAGCTGCTACATTACTGGACTCCCTTGCTATTTTTCTTCATCTAGGCTCAACTTCAATCCTTATCAGCCTCACTAAGAATAAATAATCACTTCTCCTCAGCTGCAATTCCTGCTCCTCAAAACAGACTACAGGATTAAAGTTCATAAAGTTCAGGTTTTCAGGCAGTACCCATCATTATGAGAAATGCCAACTACAGGTAACATTTTTCTGTGTATGCCAGATATTTTTAAGTGGAATTTTGCTGTCACAACAGTCTTTTTCATCTGACAGTACTTCAGCTATACTTAACCCATTTTACAGAAAAAACTTCTTTGTGTATTGTGTTATCTCCAAGGAGTAAAAAAAACCCCACAGACCCAAACATTTATTAAAGGTATGTCTACACAATACAGCTATTCTGAGAGGCTAACTAGCTCAGAAAGAACGGTACACCAACCTCAGCATCTCTGCAAAACACTCTCTATGGTATAAATGCTCTCTCAACAGGTTTCAAACATTAGCATCTTATTGTTGATCTTACCTGAAGTAACGCAATAAAAAGAAAAAATGCATTAGCAGCTCTTCTGAACTGGGAATAAAGGAACCTTGGCAGGAATGTGATTATGTTGTACTTTGCAGTGCTGAAAGAAAGAGACAAAACCACGCGCTGTTATTACAGTATGAAAAATTCTTCCAATTCAGTTCTCAGTTCCACAAGCTTTCAAACAAAACAGAAACTTTTGTGATTCCTGTGCTAGCAAACAGATTTGTTTTGGCTACAAGAGAAAGTGAAAGACTTCTACCAACACAGTCCCGCAGGGCCCCATGAACCGGCCGACCCAGGGAAGCGCCCGCCACCCACAGAGGCTGTCGCCAGCTTCCATCCATGATGAGGCAAGAAGTTCCCTTGTCACCTCTGCCTGCTCTGTGCGAAGCAGTCAAGCTCTGCCGCCACTCACTTACAGGCAACGAGGAGAGGCAAAAAACCCCCAAACTGAAACCACAAAAAGAAGGTGCAGGGCCGACACTGTGTACCACCACCGAGGGAGCAGGTGGGGCAGGCCCCGGGCCCACAGCTCTTGGGCCCAGAGGAGCGCCCTGTCCCGCAAGCTGTGGCATCTGCCGGGCAGCTAACACCATGGCTCCAGGTTCAGACAAAGTTCCTGGGGAAAGAGGAATAATGGGCGTAACGAGGAGGGTGCTAAATCAGGATTGAGGAGCTGTGGAGCTTCTGCATTGAGTAAGAGTTTGTACAATTCAACGCAAGAAACGTAGCAACAGGATTAGCTGACTGTAAGTGTTGCATTTAAGAAACAATTAAAATTACAAAACTCTATCAAAAGATAAAAAATCCTGTACTCTTCACTGAATTGAAAGTTCATTTTTTTAAAAACTGGTAAGTACTGGATATTAAGTGTAGTTTTGCTAGGCTGGAAGAACAGAATAGAGTTTATCCTGCAAAGCCATCATCACAAAGTGTTTGAGCTCCCAGCTCTTTGCCAGCCCTACATTTGTTTAAAAACAGACTGCTACCACCTAAGGTCCTAAAACAGTAACAGTGAAAATAATCAAAAACTTAAAAGCTAAAGACTTCTAAGAATATTTTAACCCCTTTTAAAGTTAATAATATTTAACTTCACATAAAACAGTCGATTTAAAGGTGGCATTTCAACATTGAACATATTTCTGGTAGCTGGATGCCAAAGGCAAAAGATGAACTGAACTTCAACTGAATTGAAAGCTGAAGAAGAAATGCGTACTCCAGGGATATGCTGATGGTAGAGCTGCAAAGGCAACCCTTTCCCCACCCAGACCTTTCTCACCCCCTTCTTAAAAATTCAGAAGGTCAGGTTTGTAAATGAAAGCTCAGCTGCTCTCGTGGGTTCTCTTCATTCCCCCTCCAAAGTCTGAGACTGTAACTGGTGGTCAGAGGAAATGGCAGAAGTGGAACAAACAGAGTTTTTCCTTCATTTTTGCTATGCAACATGTAGTGTTCTGAAGTTCAACATGTATTAACAAAACCACTAGTTAATACCTGACATGATTATTGCAGAATTTGGTTAGCTGGGGCTGATTGATGAATATAGTTCTCAGTTCCTCTTGATCAGCTAGAGAAGTTTTCTCTGAAACGTCATCTGTCTTCTCGTAGCCTATAAAAACACAGCATGATTTTCCATATAAATAGATTTATATACACAAGATTCAAGTCACTTCATGACAAAAGATGACATCTATTGTGAATGTGAACTCAATGCATTTGCATTTCTCACAACAAGTAATGCTCATTTAAAAGCAAGAAAGTTTTGCTTTTTAAAATAATTTTAATTAGATATCAGGATAAAAGGTATATAGTTAATATGCTTTCTATATACAATAATAAATAACAACTGTAAAATCAACTGAATTCACGAGTACACTTAAATAGCATGTGTCACTTCATATGAACTATGGTCCATTGATGCATTTGAATCTAGAAGTGAGCATACAAAACCAAACAAACAAAAGGCTATTTTTTCCATCTCTTCCAGCTGAGTGATCTTGAGTAATTCTGGGCAACATGTAACAAAAAAGATTGTAATAAACATTACAAACTCAGAAGATATCTATATTGTACACAGATCATTCAGCAGATCAGTTTCAAGTTTTGAATGTAAAATACAACATTGGTCATTGCCGAATTTACAGGAAAGTCAAATATTTAAGGAACATTTACTATAACCTTTATACAATTAATTTCATACTATTGAATCTATTTTCCTGCGCTATATCTGCCCAATATACATATAAGACCTTTCCCTTTGTGCCTCTTTTAAACTAGTGTTACACACATGCACACACCCTACAGTAGTGGAACAATTACGTGTTTGCTAAAGAACACACAAATAGGTAAATTTCTTACAAAAACTTTCTGATAATTTAACCATTAACCTCAATGGTAGAAAAAGTTTACCAGGAGGATGTCTGAACAATGAAATTAAAAAGCATGTGTCTAGTATAGCTACCTTAAATCAAAATTACTAATTCTATTTGTTTGCACAAATCACCTGTTCTCAGAAATATTCATAGAAAATTCATTGTCACAATTAAACCTAAGCAAACATAGGAAGCCAACATAAGCTACCCTACAGTGAGATCGATTATATTCTTCCAGTCCTCAGGAACCCCCCAGACCACCATGGCCTTTCAAAGATAACCAAGAGTAGCCTAACAACAAGACTTGCCAGCTGGCTCTGCACTCATGAATATATCCGATGAGATCCCATGGACTCATGTATTCCCAGCTTGTTTAAGTGTTCCCTAACCTGGCCCTCCTCCATTGAGGTAAGTCTTTCTTGCTCCAGACTTTCCCACTGGTATCAGGAACCAGTGATTCCTGAAGGTTGATCTTATCAATAGAGACCAAAATGGAAAAAACTAAGTACTGCATCCTCTTCTGTGTCCTTCATCTCCAGGTTCCCTGTCCCAGTAAGTAGCAGGCCCATATTTTCCACAGTCACCTTCTTCCTGCTGTTGTATCTGAAGGAGAACAAGAAGGGCTTTTACAAGTCCCTCACTGGATTAAATCCCAGGTGCACTTTGGCTTTGCTAAGCCCATCCCTCTATACTCCAGTCACCTGTCCTCACTTCCGGCTCTTGAATGTTCCCTTTTTACACTTGTGTTTTGTCAGGGGCTCCTTGTTCATCCATGCAGCCCTACTGCCACCTTCACTTGATTTCTTGCTAATTGAGATGGACCAATCTTGAGCTGGGAGGTGATGATCCTTGGAAAGCAAGACATGCAACATTTGTTGGTTAATGGGATACCATTCCTTCACCTGCTACAAGTTTTCTGCAAGACACTAGCCAGATTATTCCCAAAGAAGAGGCATCAGTACATTCTTCATTTTGTGTGGGCTTAACTTGAAATGGTATTATTAGACTTACGGACATTCTCACAAATCAGCGAAAGGTGAGCTTTGCGAATATTCTTTTATAAGCTACAAGGAATCTTGTACCAACCTGCATCATAACTTCCATGTGTGAAAGGAGATACCAATGTATTCTTCTCTCTCAAGACTTTTCACTAATGTTTTGTCAATCGCTCAGCTGTTACAATGATGACTAACAGGCTTAAGTAGCCTATTCAGGCTGGAGCTTGTACAGTAAATACAAGTATGGCATAATTCAATCACCAAAAGGTTTTAAAACAATAACCTGTGTGTGTATAGCTGCTTGCTAAATAAGCACAGTTAATTCTGTATGCCAAATGAGAAAGATGCATGGCAAAAAATGATGTTAGAATGCAACATCATAATGTATATGCATGTCAAGGATAACTAAGGTTGTGCATGAAATCTTAAACCTTATTTCTAACATGTTCTATAAATCCTTACAAACAGGTTATGCAAAATGCCAGTCATCCTTCAGTCCACTGGCCTATTACATAGCCTCTTACCTATTATATGTAGAAAATGAATTTCATATACTAACTTCCTCGAAAGGGCAAGTCTCTGCATATTGTGCAAAGACTCAGTAGAAACATAGCATAGCAGATGCTATGACTACAACAGGAAATACCCACTATTATGTTCATCCACTGCAATTTTTTTTATTCCCTTCCTTCCAACTCCCCCAGTGAAAGGCACACATCCAACCCACTTCTACTCAAACAACTACGTATCTCAAGAAGATCCTTCAGAGGAAGGGGAGCCAGCCTAAGGACTGGGCACACCTGAACAGGCACCCACACAATACTCCTTGACTCAAGGAACCACACGGGTCTATGTGGCAGACAAAGCATGTCATTTCTATCCTTGTCATTACCTCTCCTTGGAGGGACAACCATCACGCAACTGGCTACACACAACCTCCAGCACACGACTCCATAAACACGTATCCCTATAATGCAACTGAATATAAGCACATTTTCAAGATGACTAGTTTTTTTTGCCAAGCTGCAGGTGCACATCCAATCGTATGTTTATACCCGACTCTGTGCAAATCTATCACACAGTGAACTTGCCTTCATTCATGGTTGCCCTGGTTTCAGCTGAGACAGAGTTAATTTTCTTCATAGTAGCTCGTATGGGGCTATGTTTTGGATTTGTGCTGAAAACAGTGTCAATAATGTTTTTGTTATATAGAAGTGGGGTTTTTGTTATTGTTGAGTGGTGCTTACACAGAGGCAAGGCCTTTTCTGCTTCTCACCCCACCAGCAAGTAGGCTGGGGGTGCACGAGAAGTTGGGAGACACAGCCAGGACAACCCAAACTGACCAAAGGGATATTCCATACCATATGATGTCATGCTCAGCATATAAGGGGCTTGAGGGAAGAGGGAAGGAGGGGCGGCGGCATTCAGAGTGATGGTGTTTGTCTTCCCAAGTACCCGTTATGTGTGATGGAGCCCTGCTTTCCTGGAGATGGCTGAACACCTGCCTGCCAGTGGGAAGCGGTGAATGAATTCCTTGTCTTCGCAGCTTTTGCTTTACCTATTAAACTGTCTTTATCTCAACCCATGAGTTTTCTCACTTTTACCCTTCCGATGCTCTCTCCCATCCCAGCAGGGGGGGCAGTGAACGAGCAGCTGTGTGGTGCTCACCTGCCAGCTGGGGTAAAAACACAATCAGTATAGGATAGTTACTTTCCAGTTGCTATATTTCATGTTTGCAACATGAAAAAGGACCATGCTTTTCAATATAAGAAAACACAGTCATAAAGGGATATGTTTTTCAACAAGGAAGGATGTTACATGCTATGGTAGTTCACACATTCACCTGAAATGCTGACCAATCTTCAGCCAAGAGGGCAGAAATCAACACTGTGAATTTGTCTCACTATTACAATCTGGCACCTTATAAGAAATCACGTAAGACATATACCATTTCAAGTATTCACTGTCAAATATGAAGTAGGACATCTATCAAACTACACTCATAAACCTGAGTCTAACTGCATTACATCACCCCCCGTTTTTTAAGATCTACCTTTCTATGAAATTTTAAAACCCCAAACTATAAGCTAGAGCTTAACTGCTGACTAAGCTAAGGAAAGGTCTCACATTTCAGTGCAGCAGGTCTACATAAAAACTCACCACTTTGCAAAAAAGAAGCTACTAAGTGCTGCATTTCTTCCTCCAGAAGTGAGGATACATTGGCATCAAACCAATTTATATGAACTCAGCCTATTAATTAAATAAGCAGAGGCTGACCTGTCAAAAATATTGTCTGTAAGTAACTGTAGGAACAAATAAAAGCATATCCCTACTCAAGAATGGAAGGGAAATTTCATTAGGTCATCTCTTGGTGAAAGTAGCTACATTTTTGATAAAAATGTGTTTGAAAAAAAATGCATTTAATACACAGCAAAAATTAGAGAGTTGGTTGCCCTTCTGCAATCCATTAGAAGGTTCCAAGACAACAGAAGAGCACTGATCCAAATATTCAGAAAGCTGACAAAGAAAAAATACAAAAACCAAACCTGAAGTACAGTATGCAGACAGGAAGAATAAAAACCCCACAACATATGAACAGACCACAGCAAAGCATTGGCCGTTACAAAATTCTGATTATGAAAAAAACAGTGTGAAGAATAAAAGTAAGAACTTAAGATGAAGCAATCATTCTAATACCTTTTTCTAAAAATATGTAGTTATTGCTGCGTTATAGATATTAAATGGATGTCCACCTAACTTGCTTCTTGTTCATTCACTGTACTAAGCTATCAGAAAAGTATTGCTCCAGGGTTTAAAATTAAAAGTAGCATAATTTTTTCAGCCTAAAGGCCACAACAATTTCAGGTCACAATAAATTCTGCAGTACCTCTTAGTAATAATTTTGAAGTCTTATATCTAGCAAGAGTAAAACAGCAATTATCACATTTCAGATAGGAACTATGATGCTGTCCTAGTAAGACCTGCCATTCAAAAAGAACAACAAATATATTCCAAGACTTTTCTTCCTCTGTTGTGCCTTGCAACACTGCTGACACTTAACCAGAGTTGAGTTGATATTTAACCACAGCTGAACTATCAAACTGATTCTATGACATATATTCTCACATGCCCCCACTGAGGGAAAAGCATTTGACATGAAAAAAAGTTGCCAGTACCTTAAAAAGAATAAAAGGAAATGCCAACCCACCATACTACTCTAACAATTTATTATGCAGAAATGGCAAGTTTCAAAACTAATTTCCTCTTAATATTCAGAATTACAATGTCTCATGATATATTTTGATTATTTTATTATTTTCTGTCACTACAAGGCCAAAACCAATTAAAAAAAAAGTGCTTCAATATCAAAGGAATGCAACTTTTACCCTTATAAAAAAGTAAATTTACAAAGTTGTTGCATAAAACTAGAATGACTGTACATAATATTTTGTTCTGCACTCTGAATGCTATTTGCTAGTAGAACACAGAATCCGGAAATTATTGATGGATAAGCACAAAACACGACAAACTTTATTCAAAGTCACTCAATAATAACTGAGGTTTTGCTTCAGGATTTCCTTCAATCTGTTCAAAATTAAAGAATGGAAGTAAATTACATGCAAGAGTGGGAAAACACAAGAAGAAATTGGAAACAATTGCTATCAATTCTGAGAAGATGGAGACTAGGTAGTTACTTCCCAGGGTACAAGTACTGGGAAAGAAAAAAAACAAATCATAGCAAAATGTGTAATTTGCATAGAATACAGGTTTTCATTTTTGCCAGCAAAAATAACATCTTCAACAACAACAAAGCCCAAACAAATAAGTAACCAATGAAACAAACAAACAAAAAGTCCCTAAACAACCAACTTGAGCTTTCTCCAACAGGAGAACCCATTGAAGACCGTATTTTCCTTCCAAGAATAAATTTGGATGAAGCAACTCTGTTCTAACACACAGTATTTGCAGGGACTTTTCCTAAACCAGATTTGATAAAAAAGTTTCTAAATGAGTAAAACAACAGCAATAAATTCTAAAGAGTAAACGTTGTCCAAATATTTTCCATATACCCATTGTTTCCTTTAGGTCGGGTGGTTTAACAGTTTCAGCTTTCATTCCTTAGAACAGTCTCATTTTCAATACAAGAAACAGACAAAGGTAAATACAGATAGACTGTAACATGGAAAGAAAGGGAAGAACAGAAAATCCTCACTCGAATCACCAGAAGGATTTAAACTCATTTCCCTTAATCATTAAACACTTTTTTATTCTCAAAGTTCAGCATTCAAAAGCTTTGAAAACTGGTGCTGTAGCCAAGAACCTCTTACATGAGTAAGTCTGCTACCTCATATTCCCGAAGAATGCAGCACAGTTCAAAGGGGGTTATTATGACCCTTCATTATGACAACGAAGGTGCCTTCAGAGTTACTTGCTGTAAAGCTGTGACAGACCTTCAATGAAAGAACACGCACTGGGACCTGACCCATCAGTTTGTCCTTCTGAGGAGTCATAGCACAGAAGGGAATTGGGACGACCTGCTTGAACCTGCTGGTACCGCTGAGATGGCCAAGCCTGCACTTGAACTAAGCCAAGTTTTTTCCCCTTCGTGAAGTACTGGGATCTCAACATAGTCTGCAAAACAGACTTGGCAGAAAAAAACCCAAACAACAGACACAAGTGACTATAATGAGCACTACATATGGTAAAATGCTATACAGTGCTATAGTCCATGAGTAGAAACACCTAAGGATATATTAGGCATTACAAAAACAGATGGTCTGCTAAAGACAATCTGATGACTACTACAGAATTTCAAAACATTTTCCCTCTTCACATGAAAGTCATCTCATGTTACACAAGTTCAGCTTCACCTAGTTTTCATACAAGCATTTACCTCCACTAATAGGAAGAACTAGTTATTGCCTACTGTTGTTGGTAGACAGCACCATGGCACCTCAAATTTCTACCCTTTCTTGACGACCTAATATTCACTGAACTCCACCAACACACAGAAAAAAAACATTAATGCCTCAATCTTCAGAGAACCCTAACAAGAACTGCCAACCACAATTCCCCTCTCCCAGAGTCTCTTAAAAGAAATAAAATGCTTTGAATGATTCTGTTTCATATTATTTAATAGATGCATATATTAGTTGTGCAGCTATATATAGCTAAAACAACCATAGTTATGACTGTATCTAATAAGGCTAGATGTAAGCTACTCAAAGATTCCCCATGTGTTTTGCAACTGCAGAATACACGACACCGATGCTATTTCCACCGTACCAAATGCCTGAAGCCCAGGTACAATTCTGAATTAAGCCTACTGGTGGTGAAAACTCATGCAGCAATTTCCTAAATTCATTGAGGAGGGCCAGATCTTCCATGCCTTCAGCAAGACTTTATTGATACACACACCACTTCAGAACTGCAGCATTTCCTAGGCTTATGATGAACTGCAGGTGTTCTTCTTTGCAACAGGGATAATAATGCACAAAAATCTATTTGAAAAAGGTTATAAGCATGCCTGGTTATCTTTCATCAGCCATGAAGAGAACAAGAACCTGCAGAGGTTTGGAAGAATGCCACAAAAATAGTAGTTCCTTTATTACCAAATTCTTTTTTCTATGCAGGTAACGTTGTCTTGCAGACATTAAAAGACCTACCATTTTTATTTTGTAATAATTTATAGACTGTAGGGTCAATTCTTCTGTGCAGCTGTCAACTAGTTCTTGCGAATGCATCGTTCTGACAGTTCTGACTTGGTTTATTTCACGTAAGCACAATAGTCAGTTTTCTCTAACAACAGCATTACTACCTCTTCATGTCAGAAAGAACTTAGTTCTGAGATGATGTCAAGACAGTCCAGCCTGATAATGTAACTCATGATCCATGGAAAAGGTCTCTGAAGCAGAAATTAGTTGCTGCAGTGACAAAAGAGAAAAATTGAGGTTTTAACCCCAAAGATACAATACAAAAATTCTAGAATAAGGGAAGCACTATTAAGCTTGTCTATCAGATCCCCAGAAGTAGGCTACTCTAAGGAATGGTCTATGCCGTAACTGCACTTGTAGAAGCTGCTGTTTGTAATTACAGTATTACCAGAGACTTCCAAAGACCACACAGAGACACTGCCAATAACAAGAATTTCCTACTCTGCATTGTAGGTAAGGCTTTGGTGGAGGTCTCTGAAGGCAGCCTTATCATCACCTTGCACAGTGCTTATCTAAGAGCCTCCTGTGATGGCCAGAGCTAGGGTTTTACAGTTCCTTTACGTCACTGTCCAATGCTAGGGATGAGACTCACATTGCAGAACTCTGGAGTTGTCTTTTTTAGAAAATAGCAACATTTACTTACAAAGAACTGTTTAGAAGTGCCAGCCACACAGTCCAAACATGTGGACTAACTAGACTTCGAAGCCATTTATCTCAAAAAGAAAAAAGGAAGGAAGGGACTCATTGACATTCGTTTCATTGTGAATGAACTAAGCATAAATAAATGGAACTGAATATAAATAAAACTAACTAGTAAGCGTCACATTAATCTCAGAGTAAGAAAACAGTAAAAGTTTTAAAATTACTTTTCTTTGAGTAATGCTATATATAGTATGAGTCAGTAACTCCACTGCTATGGTGAAAAACCATCACGTCATTTTCCAAGAGTTTCTTAAAAGAAGTTTCATACCTGTCTTCAGTCCCACAGAAAGCATTTTTGTGAAGCCTGAAACGCTATATGCAACTGTTTTACAGTCATTCAGCCTTGGACATTATTCAAATAAACTAGACTTTTTTTTTTTTTTCCTTTTACTGCATTTGCACATCTTAGATAGACATTAACCTTTAGGGAACATCACATTTGTTCATTTAATAACCATTAAGATTCCTCTAATTATATCACTTTAAAGACAGCATCAGTTTTCCCAATTTATTTGGACTAAGCTTGCAGTGAAAACCAATTGTCTGGAAAAGAATTGCAATTAAGCACCGAAAATTTGGACACTTAACTAGTACCATTATATGCATCTACTAGTCACTGTGGGTATAGCAGCATGGCTGCTCTGGTTGAAAATGCATTTCCAAAGTGTCCCTGCAAGGATGTACCTTCTTCCTTTCTCTGTAGGAAGGTGCATTCTTCTATTTCTTGGCTAGCGAACATTTCCTAAGTAGGGGCAGAGCCAGACCTCCTACAAAACCTGCGTCTGGGGGAGGAAGGCATGTAGCATGGGAGAAACAGAAAAGAACATCAAGATAACAGCCTGCTTCCAATCTATGTTTCCTCATGCTCTTCCGAGTACAAACAAATGAATAAAATGTGTCCTTTGTTTGGAAGAAGGAAGGAGCATACAGGGACAAAGTTTCTACCTCCCTACATAGCCAAACAAACCAAAAAAAAACAATCGACCTGATGCAATGGTTTAAGTGCAAAAACTTTCAGACAAAGGGATAAAACCTGCATACCTGCCTCAGAAAGTCTGCGTCATTACAGTGACACTGCTATTGCTACCTACAGCGACTGAAAATCATAAGCTGTCCCAATACACTGCTGCTTTGCTAGCAGTGATTTCAAATCTTACTTTTGCACGCAATAAATACTACATCATGACAATATCATTGCAGTGATTCTTTTTACAAGGCGCTTCTTGACCTCTTGTTATCTGAAGGCAAGCAATCCTAACCCTTAGCCGGGCATGAAACATCCGCACGGTCCGAAGCACTCAGGCACATTCCCTGTATCAGAAACGTTTATTTCTGATGATCACTGCACGCTTACGTACTACACACGAAAGGTATGCAGCCTCATTCCTAGGACGAACATCCCAGGACGAACCCCCCAGGCCATCAGCCACCGCTGCCTCTCGCCCCAGGCCGCTGGGGGCCGGCGGGCCGTGCAGCCGGCCGCACCGGGGAAACGAAAACAACCGCTCGCCCTCAAGCGCTGCCATCGCTGACGCGCAAAGCGCTGCCCGGGGGCTCACCGCCCCCAGCGGACAATGGGGAGCCATAAATCCGAGACCGACACCGGCAGCCACCGCTCACGCCCCGGCGCTGGAGTCGATGTCCGGGCCGCGGCAAAGCGGCCGCCGCAGGCCGGGCGATGCGCGGGGACTTGACCCGGGCTCAGG
>VXBL01009293.1:483499-495011 GCA_013400195.1 Aramus guarauna
CGCGGCCGGTGCATCCCGGCGGCCTGGGCAGAGGAGGTGTGGGGGGCGGAGGGCAGATCTGCAGAGCTGCCCGGCCTTGTGTGTCTGCAGAGGGGTCTCCGGCCGTCCTTTGGTCTCTTCCGCAGCCCAGCGAGGTGTAAATGCAGCGAAGGGCCCGGGGGGCGGCGGGAGGCTTTCATCCGGAGAGGGAATTGGGAGCGTTGCTGTCAAGCCCCCGTTGAGGCGGAGGGAGGCTGGGTTGCCGCTGTGTGACAGACAGCCTTCAAACTGTCGCCCAGCTTTTTATTTTTAATGTCTCCTAAGTCAGAGTGCCGCAGTTTGACAGCCCTGAGTCAGTGTGAATGGAGCTCTCCTCCTGCGTGGGCCGGTGGCATGGCGGTCCCAGCTGCAGATGCCTCGGGCTAAAGCAGCAGCGGCAATTTTACTTCCAGACTGTTAACGTGACGCTTGGGCGACTGCAACAGGCTGGGAAATGTGTCCCTGACGTCTTGTGCCCATGTCTCAGTAAAAACAGCCACCGTAAAAAGAGGATGGAGAAGAAAATAGGATCTGGAGCTGTAGGTCTTCTTGGTATAATTAAGTTTTGTATCCATTTCAGTCAGGGATAAAACGTACTGACTGCCTAGAAGATGATGGAAGTTACGAAGTAGAATAAAGCTACTATTGTTCCACGAATCTTGAGAGGATTTGAAGCCAACATTGCTTCCTCCAGAAAGTACATAATATGGTCAGATTACAGGCGTGGGATTGCTGCTGATTTCTTTACAGACCATACATACATGCTATGAGAAAATATATATATTATCTTTCTTAATAACAACAGTCTTTTGTTTGATAAAATTGTATAAATTTAATCTATGTAAATCAATCAAGCAGCACTTCAGTCATGGAGAAAAGTGAACCAAGAATATGTTTTCTTAAATGACAAGCTCAGACACCAGGAAAGAGGGGATACTTTACTTCCCAAGACTACATTGGGAAATAAATGCATTTGGGGTTTTTTTGTTGTTGGTTTTTTCAAACCACAGGCCCAAAAACCTGTTGGAGACTCTTCAAAAGAGAATGCTCTTCGGCATCATCCTATGCAGCAATCTGGGGGTGTGTGTGTGTTTTTGTTGGTTTTGGGGGTTTTTTTGCTGAACCAGAAACAAAGATTGTAGAAAGATCTCTCTTTGTGCTCTTTTTACTGGAAAAGCAAAATGCCTGGAGAGAACATGCACTGGTCGTCCAGTTTTAAGAAATACTCATTGTAGGTCATAGTCAGCCATGGGCAGAGGGTTAGCCGACGCAAGTTACTTTCTGTAAGAAACAGCGTTTAGTTCTCTGTTGAGATTCCATTGAAGCCTGACTGAAGCAGTCATTTTGGAGAGTCAACATACATATAACCCTCCCAGCATAAATAGGGCCCATTCGTGAATAAGGATCTTGTGGGGGGCATTTTTTTGCAATTCATAGCAGCTACACTATTGTTAAAAAGCTAGAGCCAGACTCTGAAACTCACTAAAAGTTTATATACGTGCCAGTCAACATGAATTTTTCCTGAAATCATTGCAATGCTGATGACACATAGGATTGTCACTTAAATCCCATTTTATGTCTAAACTTTTTTTTTGGCTGTAAGATCCCTGTCAAGTGGTGCTGATTACTGATACCTTCGGGTAACTGGAAATTTACCCTCTTGAGTATAGAAGATTCTAAAATAATGCTGTCAAGTACTCATTCACATTTGTGAATAGTTATTTTGCACACAAAGTCACTATTCACATCACAAAATGGCATAGCAAAAAATTAGTAGCTTTATTCTTAATATACTTCTGTGTACTCTGAGTTATTGTAAATGCTTAATATCTTTTTTTTAAGAAAAAGCCTTTTTAAATTTATAGTATGAATAATATTTGGAAAAAATAAGGAATAAGGCTTTATTAAATGTTACTATCACCTAAGAAATTCTCCAGTTTTCCAGTTTTTATTCAACAAAGCCTCAATGTTAAGCTAAACGCATTTAACCATTTAATTACACAACACACAGTTCATCCAGATGTTGTCCAAATGCAGGAAATTGAACTGTATTTCATAACAGTCTCCATCCACTTGCAATATCATTCCAGGAAAAGCTGAGTAGCCTCTACCCTTTTTCCCTTCCCCCCCACAAGATCTGTTGGCACAATGAACTGGCCCTTGTATTTCTGCAGAAAACGAGTATATGAGCTCCATCCCTTCACCTCGTACTTGGGAGTATATATACTTGAGAGTATGGTCTATATTTCAGGAATCCAATATTTGTTTTGGATCATCACTTGTTTGGAATGTGCGCGACAGGGCTGCAAAACAGAAGCAAGCCAGTCAGCTTTCCAGCAAAGGTGTAAATTAACAGTGTGCCTATATTATGCTTTAAAGATTAGATGACACTCTAGATTGAGCTTTCTCTTTGATTTCAGTGTGTATTTTGAAATAGATTGAAGCTTTGGTGTAACCAATAGCAATTTATCAGCATCAATTTATTGGCACTCAATACCTTTTGGCAAACGAGGACAGAAACCTTGTTTTTTAAATATGTGCAGAAAAATTGCATCTCTAGAGAGAAGAACAAGTTATTTCAGAGAAAAAGCTTTGCAATGACAGCTGAAATGTTGAGCTAGTGGAAGAAAATTGTGAAAGGCCTTAATTACAAGTGTATTTGTATGTCAAAAATACCACATATACTACTTCATAGTTTTATGGAATAGACTGAGCTATGATGAGGCAGTCTTATCTCACCGGTTCATCTCTAATGGCCTTCAGTGGTATAAACTACTTAAGCCAACTGAAAAATAGTCTTGCAAATGGTATAAACACTTATTTTATTAGAACTTGAAAGATAGAAATTTCAATTATTTACACTATACCAACTGTCCACCGTAGTAGCCTCCCAGAATAAGAAATGTTCTCTTTAAAATGAATGCATATATAAAGAGGGAAAATGAGGTCTGCAGGCTTGAAGCTTTCACAAACTTGGCATATATAAAAATTTAATCTAGATTTTTCCTGTAATGCTATTAATGTATATGAAGTGGTGCAATTTTCCTGTGTGATACACTGTCAGAAAACAGGTGGCCAGGTTTTATACAATAGTAGAAGGGAAAATTAATACTGTAACTACTGCTTCTTTTCCAGAGATGTCTGGAAAGGATTTCTGGCATATGTCTTTTGCTGCTTCATAAGATATTGGAGCAACCGGAGGCTGTGAATTAATCTCAAACTCTCATAATATTTTAACCAATACCTTTGTAGTTTAATATATAAAATACTCCCATAGCATGGGAAGTTTCTAATGCAATTTTATAAATAGCTACATCTGAAATGTAAAAAGGTACAGGGAAGCAACCGTTTCAGCTCAAATGAGTCTATAATTTGCCTGTCAGCGAGGAGAAGATGTATGGTATCGCTGAAGACTAGACCAATGCTGTGCCCAGAGGAGCAAAAGTACGTTTTTGCTTTCTCTACCTTCTTTGACCCTCTGAAAGGATAACACTTGCAGGCTTTGTGTACTGTTTCTTAAATCCATTGTGCGTATATCTAAGCATAAGCTTCTGCTATGTATTCCACAAGCAGATCAGATAAAGTGCTTTGAAATTCTACCTGAAGCCATTAAAAAGGTGGCAAGATGTTTTATTTATGAAATTATATGTTAACTCATTGTTATTTTCTAAACTTTGAACTCTCTCATGTTAGGTTTGTTTAATCTTCTCAGATAACTGTATCTCCAAAGCAAGTTTATTTAAATTATTTGGCTTTTCTTTGCTGATATTTCAAGTACTCCCAGTGAAATTCCTGACAGTTCTCTGTGTGATTTAGCCGAAACCAACAAATCTTTTGTTTGCCCAAGTATGACATCAAATACATCAACTAGCCTATACTCTGTAAGCCAGCGAAGTCTATCCAATGTTCACATGTGCTTACCAGTATCTCACTGCAAGATATGAAGAATTATTTGTCTTCTGCTTGCTGTTGTTTATGTAATGATGCTTTGCCCTTAACTGTTCTATACACCATCCCTCAGGCATAAAAATAGATCGCCTGTGGAAAGAGGCTGTGAAGTTTTCATTATAGAATGTGTTTGATCTGTACAAGCCAATGTAAATTTATATTATGTGTATCCTTTTATGGTTATGAAAGACAAAATGTCTCCTTCCCTGAGGTAAGACATGTTAATAAAAGAAACCTCAAACACCTCGAGTGGATATGCAGACATATAGAACATACACAAAACACATCAGATAATTCAACCTGTAGGATGATTTATAGAAACCTGTGAAGCCTTTCCTGTTAGTGTCTCACTAAAGTGCTGTAGCAGTGCCTGAGTGCATAAACAAAGCATATGAAAGCAAAAAACCCCAGACAAACAGAAACAAAGCAGATCCAGAGTGTAGCAAATAGAGGCTACATCTATATACCCTTTTCTTGTAGACCCAGCTCTACACCTGAGCCTAAATATCCTTTACTCAAATTTCCTTTATACACTGCTACATTCACATTCAGGGCACTGAAGGAAAAAGACTTAGGGATACATAATTCCATAGCATAGACCCAAACATGGTTGCTTGCAATGGAAGCCTGCAAGGACAAGTTCTCTGGTCTGCATCCTGTAACACCTTGTGGCAGCATCAAACGGCCCACGTCAGGCACTCTGGTTCTTGAAAAGATGTGGTCTCACATGCTAAAAGGAACTGCGGTAGCTGGAAGCAGCCAACCTACAGATGTCCGCAATGACACAATGCAATTATGGTCAGTTTTTGGTCTGTTTTGTAGCTTGGCCTTGGAATGACAGTACAGATACTACTAAATATGCCATCAGGAACATTCCTTTTGGTCAACAAGAACAAATATCAGTACTTCAAATCCACCTCCTTATCATTTTCTGAGAAGAAGCTGGGCTGCATGGGCATCATGTATTTTTTTTAACATGTGGAGGGAAGGGAAGTTCTTTATCTTTTCTCAAAACAGGCTTTCCCATAACTTGATTTGCACATAAGAATGATGGGATGGATATAGACGGAGAGAGAGGCTATGTGAGAAGAGATCCATGGGCACCTCTGCTGTCTTGATTGTGCCATATACTTCTATAGGAGTTGGCACACATGACTTCCAAATTCTCAACTTTGGAAGCTTTCTTTTATCTTTTCCATGGATTTTAGAGTAACTATGACATAGCAAGAGATACATGTTTAGGGATTGCATATCTATTTGTACTATTACCTGAAAAAGTGAGATACCTCTATACTCTTTCTGAGTGTGCCAAGGGACCTGTTGTGTGACCTTGAGTAAGCACTTCCTGGCTGCTTTAATTCCATTTCTTTGTGATTTGAGCTGTTGCGGGAAAGTTTCTCTCTTGATACTCATCTGAGTAGTGCTCACCCCACTACAGGGGGGTCCTGGCCTTGGTAATGGTGCTAGCAAGAGGGCTTAGCTTTTACAGGAGGTGTTCAATACCATGCAAGACTGGGCTGAAATGACCATCATCTTGCACTTCCATGGTCTTAAGTAGTGGATGTAGGTCCACAGTAGAGACAGTTTCTTACAGGATTTCCCATCCTTAGCTGTTGTACCCATAGGACCTTTATGCTACAAGGATAAACAGGAAGAAGTCATACAAGAGCAGACAAAGGAGAACATGAAATTCCAGGTCCATGTGTGACAATCACTCACAACTGTGGAAAACAGAGAAGAAAGAACATCATGCCTGAAATAAAAACTCTGCCAGAAAACAAGGCAAAGGTTTGATCTCTTGCCAGACTACTTGGCGTTCACGGTGGGTTGAAGACTATCATAGCATTCTGCAGGCATCCCTTGATGTTTGTGAGGCTGTGACAAACACACAAGCACTCATTGCTCAGCAGACAGAAAGCGAAACAGTCGTGCTGGCAGTTTCAGCACAGAATTGTGGCGAGCAGATTTGTCACATAAGGAAAATGGCACAGGCACAAGCAGTGTTGGCATATAAAGAAAATGGATGAGGAAGAGCGCGGCCAACCAGATGGCCTCTTTGTGGCTAATCACATGCTTATGCAAATGCTAGATTAAAACCACAGAAGAGAAACAAAATGCAGATGTTTATATTAGATTGGTTTCTTCTGTGAGGGAAAACTGGGTAAGAAAACGCTGAAAGGGTAATGACAAGTGGCGTACACAGGTCTTAATTATACAGCATGACCATTTAATCCTGCTGTTCAGTGATTACTTTCACTTTAAGAAATCAGTGCAAATTTAAGTTATTTGGCTTTACTTTGAAAGTGATAGTATAATTCGCTGCTGCTTTCCTCCATTTCATGCTGGCTTTAACACTTTAAGATGTTCTGACACTGTGAGCATGGAGTAACTGGATGGGGAAGGAGGCCCCTGAAGTTTAAATTTAAAACAGCTGCAGATACTTTTCCGATAGCATTGTTAAAATACTCCTGTCCAATTAGATACATGTTTCTGGGAGAACAAGGAGGGAGAACAGGGAGAACCTCTGTCAAATGCTTTCAGTTTTCCAGGCAGTCAGTTACAAAAAAAACACTGAGAAGAGATTTAAATATAGCTATATATAGCTATATCGATACAGCTACCATCAGGGGCTACAGTAGCGGGAATATTCAAATATGAGTAAAGAGAAGGAAATCGTAAACCAAAAATGCATCATCAGTCTGAAATCCACCCAAAGCAAAATAGATTCTGTTCAAGAAAGCAACATGGTGCATGAGTTGGCTCCGTGTTTTGAAGAGAGGGAGCGGGTGTCACTCTCTCCGTAGCAGTAGGGCAATACAATGGGCACCGTCTGTTATCCTGCAGGTTTGAGCTTGGAAACAGAGCTCCATGCCTGCTTGTCTCTCCCTGATTTCACTGCACCCAAATATCAGAAGGCCTTATAAGAGAGAAAAGGTACTGTGTGGTGGGGGGACTCATGTTAAATATAAAATCTTCATTTAGCTGAGAAACTGCAGAGCCTTTGCAGAGATGGAGGTGATCTACCTGATCATCAGAGCAATGCTTTATGGCCATTTAATCCTGCTGTTCAGTGATTACTTTCACTTTAAGAAATCAGTGCAAATTTAAGTTATTTGGCTCTACATTGAAAGCAGTAGTATAATTTGCTGCTGCTTTCCTCCATTTCATGCTGGCTTTAACACTTTCAATTTTAAAGATGTTCTGACACTGTAAGCATGGAATGCTTTATGGCATTGCTCAGAAGAAATTGAAAATAAAGTCAACTGAAAATGGGAGAGTCATGACTCTGAAAATATGAGCTTGCAGTTTCTCAGTGCAGTCAGTGTTTGGCAGCCAAGTCTCTGAAGGTTCTGTCCCAGGACTTCAGCGAGAGAGCAGAATTCCCTTCTGTAAGAGCTCTTCCCAATGTCTTCCCCAGTATCAGGAGGGCCGTTCCCAGATTAACATTCAAGCGAGAAAAAAGTTACGCTTCCCGTGCCTTTCAGTGTCACTTCTGGAGAGACAGTTGTGTGCCAAGGAGGATGAAGTGTGACCGCTGGAGTCAGGAAATAGCTGTGGGTAGGGGAGATAGGAGCGAGGGATCGTTGTACAAATCCAAGGAAGAGAGGTCTGGCCTGGGAGTTAAAACAATGGATAAAGTGTCTTTAGTAACCAAAGTACACCTCTTGTAGGACATCAGGAAGCTCATGCTTTCTACAGACTCATGGACAAATGTTTGGAGTTTGACACTGGGGTAGGTGCTTGTCCTTGGTTAAGAGTGTCAGCAACAGGTAAGGTTTGAAACTCATGACTGTCAGGATACTCATGAAGTTTCTGCACGCTTCAGCAAGTGATTCCAGGAGGATGTTAGTCCATCTGTAAAAGGATAACTTTGCAATAAAAACATCAGAGGGTTTAGATTTAAGTCTAATAGGTTTAATGAAAAGTGAAAATAACCTGCATGATGGATTTTTTTTTTTTTAATCTTTCATTCTAGAATGCCTTTAAAAAGATAGGAAGTGTCACCGTAAGGTTACAGAGCCAGTTTGTCATAAGGTAGAAGTCACAGCGTTCTGGCTGCCTGTTGGACCTTACAGGCTTTAAAGCACACGTGAAACACTGGCCAGTTTAGACTTTGATCACAAACCACTTTTCCCAAGTTCTCAAAGAAGTTTCCTTCTCATTCTGCTTTTGTGGAAACTTTCTTTTGACATCTTCCGCATCCTTCAGTAAAAAGAAAAGCTCAGAAAAGAAATTCTTGATGTACTGAACGTGACAGTCCTTTTTGCTATTGCTTATTGCTTAGGAGTGCAAGGATACTGCCTAGAATTTTTTTTTTTCAGTAGTTTGAAACCCATCATGTTACTATCTAGTCAGTAAAAGCAAACCACAAACCTCTTCTGACTAAAAAACACAGTGCCAAATAATGTTATGCGATAAATCAGTATTATTCTGCAATGATCTGACCTGTTGCATTATCCATTTTCTTTCTGTCCTCTCTCCAGCAAGGTCATGTGGGGTAATTAAAAAAAGGTGAAGGGCAGAAGAGCACTCTCCTGTAATTTTTAAAAGAATGTTATTACTAAATGAAGAATGTAATTATGTATAGCTTGTGTTGGATATACGTGACATGGTATTTTACTTTCTGGTATTTTACTTTCTAATACAGTAAATTCTGTCGTTGGTATTCATTTACCTCTGCAATATGACAGTGAAGCGAGCTATAAGACTACCTAGATAGAAAGGCAGCCCTAACGCATTCAAAAAAGAAGATTCTGATGTATTTTGTTTCAAGAGCTTTTGAAAACCAATGTGAGGGATTAAAACATCCCACTTCCACTGTAACAGTACCCATTCATATGCGTACACTGGATCTAGCATATACCTAGTTGCCCAAAGGTAATATTTACCATATGGAACAGCATTGGTTTCATCTGTCTGTCTGTCTGATAGGATGATCCATTGTGTCAATGTAAGTGTAAGGATTTACGATGCATGTTCTCTTTTACATAGGTAATAAATACAGACAGCTCTGAGGAATGAGATCATTGGTCCTGTACTCAAAACCTTGCAACACTGGGCCCTTATGAAATATTCTAACCATGTGCATTTATGAAATAGTTTTCTTAAAGAGTGTACTCAGCTAATGCTTTGCATGACCTTTAAACAAAATAATGTCCTTGTGCTGGGTTCATTACGAAATGAAAACATGCAGCATGGTAGGAGGCTCTGAAAAGCTTTGAGAGGTTCTAATATAGATAGAGTGAATGCAACACGACAGATGCCCATTCTTCTGCGTTAGGGAGGTGAGAATTCATGTTTTATTTTTGAGATGTTTGACATGCCAAAAAAATCTCTATCAGTCTGGGTAATCAACAGTGTAACAAATGATTTAGCTCATTCTCCTCTCCTCCCTTTTTATTTCTGTATCTTCACACTATAACAATTATGTGCTGTTCTATTTCTGTTTTTCAGAAACTTAACTTGTCACGTGAGTGGTCTGTTAAATCTCTGTATGCGTGTCCTCTATTACTTTGTTTATATCTTAAGAGGCCAGATTCATTCCTGATATACTCAGATAAAGGCAGCGGGAATGAAACCAAATGAAATGAGCATTGACCAGCAAGTGGAGTGTTAGGAAGGTGTGCAAGGAGCCAGGTATGTATCTTCCATTAGTCCAGAGTAGTGGCTGCTGCCTGGCTGAGCGACTTGGCAGAAACAAGATGACTGCAGCTCCCACTTACCGAGCACGAAGGACCAGCGGCTGTACTTGATGTACCTGTTCCCAGGTGTCGCAGGTTATCTGCTCTAAATCTGAACTGAGCCGAGTGTGTCAGTTTAACATAGGAGACCTTAGAGGTGAAGATGGGCTTAATGTTTCTGTGCAGATGGCATCGCTCAAGGGTGGAGGCTGAGCAGAGTTCTCGGCATTAAAGCTGGAAATGCCAAGTATTATCTGTGTCTATGATAACTCTTCCCCAGAACTCAGAAGCTGTAGCTTTTATTATAGTGTTGGGAATATGTAAGATGCTTTCCAGTCCTCTGCAGACATCCAGCTAAACTCCTGACCAGATTTCTGGTATCACATCGTATTTTTTCTGAAGTATGAATGCGTAGCTTTTCAGCAGGGCCTCTACATTTTTTTCATGGACATTAATGGTCCTCAGTGGTTCTGCAGAGGCTTTTTACCATGAGCAAGGAAGCAGGATTTTTTTTAATCGTCAGCAAGGAAGTGTTTCTTTTTGGTTTGGCTTTGTTTTGTTTCGTTTTCTACTATGAGCAAGGAAGTGGGTGGGTTTTTTAGCACGAGCTAGGAAATTTTTTTTTTACCACGAGGTAGGAAGTGAACCTTTTCTGACAGCAAGCAGTTACAAACTTCTGCAAGCAGAATTTCCTATCTTCCGCAGTGGTTTTCCCTACACGTTCTGAAAATGTCGCAAAACTCGTGCAGTCCATATTGTGTACGCGATGCCTTCAGGATACGCTCTGCATCAAAGTTTCGTTGATACTTTCCCATCACCCACATTGAGTGGCTTCTGTGTTGGAGAGATCACTAAGACGATAGCCACAGTGCAGCAGTGCAACATCTCTCTCTGAGTCAGAGCCTAATGGCATTACGAGGTCTGCAACAGCTGCTGCAGAGATATATCTGTGACTCATCTGAAACCCTACTATGAATAAAGCCCTAATCCAGCATCATAGCCTATTCTGCTGGCCAAAGAAAACCGCTAAATATAACTAAATCTGTAACAGAATGCAAATATAGTGGAAGGTCGGTAAGATTTCAGAGAAGTCAAAAAGCTCCAACTATTATACCAGAAAAGGAAAATTGAGGGGAAAAAAAAAAAAAAGGCATTTTCTCTATATGTCCTACTTCCATTTCTTTTTAGTTCTCCAGAGATACCAACATCTCTTTAGACACCATGAGACTAATGTTTCTCTGAGAGAAAAGGATCATAAAATCTAGATTACCAAGTGAAATTACTGTTACCTCAGATGTTTGGAAATTAAAGCAGATTATTCAGATTTTGAAATACAGAACAGTGTTCACCGTAGGTGAAGTTTAACTAGTTCATGTAATGTCAGCTGCAAAAGCTTCAGCAATGCCAGTTTTCATTTTGTATCTCTTACCAAGCTGACTTGATATGTGCTAGGATATAAAGATTAGCTTCCTCTAAGCCAAAAAATATTGCTTTATACATTCTTTTACTTCTCAAAAATTAGCCTGGTGAAAAGGAGGCTATCCTTACTCAGAGGAGGACTGCCACTTTTCCCTGCAGGGCTCTGGAATTCAGTGTTACCAAAAGTAAAGATCAGAATTAATAGAACTGGATGCAGTTTGTGCAATGTCTCAATTTTAATAAGCTTAGTTGTGGCTTTAAAGCCCACTGAGATGGTAATCTATTTATATTTCAGCAATACCAGGCACAGCTGCAGCGTGCTTAGGGCCCAGAGAACCGAATGGTGTTGAGCCAAACGGAACTCTATGCAGAACTGATTTGAGGGGAAAGTATAGTTTACCAAAGATAAATGCAAGAAAAACAGGAAAGAAAATTTTTTTTTTTTT
>VXBL01009293.1:500996-606998 GCA_013400195.1 Aramus guarauna
CAACAAAGCCCTGCTTTCACAGGTAAACGGTAAGCATGCATGTGTAATAGAGAAGGTGTTCTGGCGGTATTGCCGATGCCCAGCAGAACAGGAAGAAAGCAGGAGCAGGCATTGTGCATTGCACGGACTCCTCCGAAATTAGAAAAGAAACATTTCACTCGGCTGCCAACAGTGTCACAGCAGCAGATTCCTAGTGCTTGGTTATAGAAGTGTTGAGCCTTCTTCATTCTTTGGGGCTTACTTTGCTTTCTGGGGGATGGTGGAAACCAGTGGAGTGTCCAAACTTCCCCCAGCTGTGTGTATCGCATGCAACACCGGATATGTCTCTGCTGCAGAGGTAGTTTAAATGAGTCTGTTCTCTTGGGTTAAACCAGCACAGGTGGGACTGTCCACACAGAAAACGATATTTGAGCCTTTGTATGCGTCTTCCTGATGGAGTGACTACTACTGATGTTACAGGCTCTGGGGACCAACCCATGACTCTCCTCGCTGCAATCTGTTTCTCTGGTAGGTCCTACATAGGGAACAGGGGGAAAACTGGTTGAAACTGTTTTGGCTGTACTCCCATTCTCTCACTTCCTTTAAGTCTTTTCGGTATCCCACATTCAGCAGCATGGTTATGGATTTTTATTTTATTTTATTTTTTTTTAAATTCAGAACCATTTTAGAATTTCTGGTTCATTTAAGTTGTTCCTTACATCTGGAATACAGAAAATCTGCTTCAATTGGTTCCTGAGGGGATACTAAACCTCTATAACAATGATAACTACCTACACTGGAAGAATTTTGGTTTTGTGCCCCTCACTTTTTTTTTTGGAAGAGCCTTTTCCCTTGCTGTTTGCCTTCCCTTTTGCTACAGGCTCTAATGAGAACAGAGACCATGACATGCTAGGAGCTCTCGGTCACTAAGAAATCGAGGATTATACAGGTTGGGTTCATAGTGATACCACCCTATCTTGTGAGCCAGCAATAAGGTCTATCACTTTCAATTCCGCAGTTAACTTTCAAGATAATAGAGTCATCTGTGTAATTTTTCCATGTTAGTCAATAAGCATAGCTGCTAAAAGGTCAGTCTTCTGTATTGCTTTAACTTTCTAGGTTAGCTGTTTCATTCTAACCACCCAGTCATTCTTTCTTGGCATCACAGTCACACTTCCTTCATCTCCCCTTCCCCGAAGAGTCATATTTAAATATTAAATTAGTGTTAAGTGAGGAATAATTTGAAATGTCTAGGAAATTAAATTTTAAACACTGATCTAAGCTATTCCCTCTATGTCAGATATTACCCACATTACTTGAAGCAATTCTCATCTCACATCATGCACCACCACAGATTACTGGGTTGTATGCACGGTCATTGAAGACAGGATGATGGGAGAAGGAATAATGCCTCTTAGAGGTTTTTTCATCTGCCATCTCCTTGGCCAACATGACACGGGCTGTACTCCAGTCTGTAGAAAGACACAGACTACTATGGGTCTGTGGTCAACCTTATGTTGCTGTCTATGGTATTCTAGCTATCTTTTTTCTCACTATCCATGATCACCATGCAACTTCAGGCGTAATACTGTTCGTTTTCCTGTACTTACTTTCCTTGTAGATACTATGAAATCCACACCTGGATTTCTGGAGAAAAGATCAAATATGAAAGAAAGCTTCCCAGAACCGATACTCCTGGAGCCTGACAAGAAGGACAGAATCTAGCAAGCCTTGTATTGCTGCCAGGACCAGAAACATTTGTGTTATAGAAATGTCATAGCCATACTACACTACATTTCATTACTGAGATACCATTTTTTCCTTCTTAGGGCATTGCTGCTGGTCCTGCACCATTTCATGTAAACATGAGAGTACTTTTCCAGAGCAGCTGCTGTTAAAACCTCAACTTGTTTCACCCTGCTCGCTATGTATCAACAAGGTGACAGTAAAGTTAAGATTTAGAGTACCCTTATGTTTCTTCTCTTGTTATTTCCTTGGGAGGAGAGTTTATGATGGCAGTGCTATGACTGTGGGTGTGTTGTAGGGAGAGGGTTCGATCCAGCCAAAGGGCAGGGAAAAGCACTACCATTAACCTGACCCAGATGTAAAGTGCAGCCCTTCATGCAACTTGGCAGGAACACCTGAGCAAAAGAGGTGGCATGCTTTCCTTAACTTTAGACTACTAAAGGGGAGAGAATCAGAAGAAAAAGGTAAAACTTGTGGGTTAGGATAAGGACAGTTTACTGGGACAGCAAAGGAAGAGGAAAATAACAACAACAACAATACTAAAAAAGAATATACAAAGCAGGTGATACACAGTGCAATTTGCTCACTGCCTGGAACTGGATGCCCATCCCATCCCAAAGCAGTGATCCCTCCTACCTGGCCAGCTCCCCCCTTATGTACTCAGCATGATGTCATATGGCATGGAATACCCCTTTGTCTAGTTTGGGTCAGCTGTCCTGGCTGTGACCCCTTCCAGCTTCTTGTGAATATTAACTCTATCCCAGCTGAAAACCAGGACAGCAGGTTAATTCTCTGGTTTCAGACTAAAGGTCATTCCAGGCTGCCAAACAAAGATTTTAGATCTTTAAACATAGCTATATCCTGAGTGTGCTCTGCCGTTTAGTTTACAAGTTAGAATTCAGCTTTTGCATCAGCTTATTTCCACACCTCTACCCTAATCACACCAAGGCAACCTGTGCTTGCAGGCATCCACAATTTGACCAGGATCTGGGAATTTTTGTAGCTGCAGAGTATAAACTCCTTTAGATGTCTAAAGAAATTAATCAATGAGAGAAGGCGGACTACTTTAAATCATCATGCTGCTTCTTTTTTCCTACATTTACCAGGTCAACAGAAGGAACCAAGAACTGCTATGAGTTGTCGACATTTCCAAGACTTTCTCAAGAGTCACAGGTCCACATTTGCTGTATGCTCTGGAAATCTGGTCTCAGTCAAACATTCTGTTAGCTTGCAGCAGATTAAACAACTGTGCTACTGTGAACTGATTTTCCTTCTCAACAATTCAGCTTTTTCAATTTCTAGCTATACTTGTTTAAGGTAGAGGCTGTCCAGGGCAGGCTGCTTTTGCTCTGCTGGTGGTCAGAAACACATGCTGCGAGATAGCTTAGAGAAAGTTTTACCTCTTCACTTTCAGTCTTTTAAGAAGCTAGTCATAAACTTTGAGGTTTTTTTCTTGATTCAGACTTCCAGACAAACTCTGCATGTGATTTGTAGCAGTTTATTTTCAAAATGTTGTGGGGAGCAGAACTTCTCCTCCGATTGCATCCTAAAGAAGCGGGCTTCAGCCTCAGGCACAGGCATCCTGGCACAGCTTGGGAGCAAAAGGGCACACTGGGAATTGTGCAAAACCAGCATCCCTACGCACCGGGGGTTGTGAACTTCCTGATGGACAAAGTATAAAAGGACTGCGATGCATTCAGTGAAAGCCTTATACCAAACAGCGGTGAGGATGGAGGCACTAAATTTTAACGTTACACAAATGTTAGTGAAAGTGGCAAACAGAGCCTTTATGTGGTGTGCACTGCTTTGGAGGTGGGGTAAATTTTGAAGGAGCTTTTATTTCCTCTCTAAATTTTTTTTTAAAAATATATATACCAAAAAAGGAGGGGAAGAGGAAAACAAAATGCTGTGATTTGTTATGTTATTAATTTTCAGTAGCTGCACAGAAAAAATCTGGTCACTGACTTTCAAAGAAAATCTATGTTGTAGGCCACATATTAATATGGATATCGCTAATTCAGTACTGACAAAGATTATTTATCGCATTATATAGAAAGAAGTTTTGAGTTTTCAGAGCGTGGACTGCATTCAAAGAGACTGCACAACCTCTTCTATTTCCAGTCTCAACTGAATGGTTTTCCTCATATTTGCAATTGAGAACATCTCCTTGATAACCACAAGATATAATTAGGTGTAATAACATTAGAAAAGAATGCATGTGTTTTTAAGAAAACTTTTTTAAAAAATAAATAAATTACTCTGTGTACTTCTTATTTCCTTCTCTCTTTTCCTCTACTCTATGCCCTTGTGCTTAAAAGCTAAAATTAAAAGGAGAGAATATCTGACTAACCAGCTCTCTGCAGCTTGGAAATCTCTGTTGTAAGGAACTCCATGAAGAAAACGATCTTTTGACTTTGCCTGTTAATCAGTGTACTGACTGTGCTCAGAAAAAAAATGAATGACTGGTTTTTATAAGTTTAACATAAGTAGTTTCATTGTTGACTTGTCATTAATTACATTCAGCTTACTTAAATTTCAGCAGGTTCATTTGTGCCACTGGCCAGATTTGTCATTGACATGGCTAATTCAAATGAGAGCTTTATGTGTTGCATTACGTGGTAAAGCACTTCTCTGTTTCTGCTAAGCATGCAGTGACACCCTTCAGAGCAGCACCTTGCTCCTGCTGTGCATCGCTTCAGAGGACCGTCTTTCCCTGTGGGTGTTTAGCATCTGGAAAACGCTCGTGCACATCATGCAAAGAAAGAAACATTACACTGCTTTATGCAAAAAATACCTTTTCCAATTAACTTCTCCATTCCTTTCCAAGAGATTTTTAGGTCAGATACTTCTATTTAAAAGTGAAACCTCTCTCTCATCCGTAGTTCAAGCAAATGAGCTCTTTGCAGGGAATCTGCTGGAAATTGCAGTGGAGGAAGAAATCTTCCTATAAAACTACAATACAACTGCAGTCTCAGAATAGCAATGAGCTCTGGGAAGCCCTTTCTTAGTTACCAGAATTGCTTCCTACACTAGTTTATGGCAAGACCTGTGTGTGCCATGTGCCACCTTGCATCCAAGAGATGCTATCAGTGTGGTTAAAGAGTCCTTCCTTGACTGGGGAGAGGGATGGTTAAGCTTCACCCCCAAATAATAAAGTAAGGCGGAAGTTTTTAAAATAGCTGTTATTCCATTCATTAACTAAGGATAAGGAAAGATCTGCAGAATCCTAACAGCAGCTTATCATGGCTCTGTGGTTTCTAGTGGGAAAACAAATACATCATGTAAAGGGAATAAAGTGCTTTTCTCTGGTTATCATTCCACTCCAGGCTTTTGTGTCGCAGATTGTCTGGCAGACTCTCACAATTGTTGCCTCCTGCAGCTTCTGGAAATGATCTTCTCTTCCCTTCACTAAAGAGAAATATGCCCAAAGCAGAGATGGGTTTTATTTGCGGTATTCCTTTCTATTTTTCCATTTTACTGTTAACTGATTTTTAGCTCTCAGTCTCTTTCATGTGTATGAACATCACTTCGCTCAAGACTTGTACAGTGCTCCACGTAATTGTCGATATGCTCTGAAATCCGTGTCCTATTAATGTATTCATATTGTTGCTATATCTTTGATAAGCACACTAGATCTGAGTCACCCCATGGACTGCATTGAGCAAACGACAGTGCATTTCAATAGTGCAAATCCGGCTGCACACGAGGAGCTGAAGGAGTGCACAGACCAGGTCCTAGAGAGGCAAAGGTACACAGAGAGCTGATGCTAATACTCCCTAAATTGACTTTCCTGTTTGATTTGTAACAATTCATCTGCTCAGGCTATCATGAAGTCTGCTATTTGGGGTGGGTTGTGGAAGAAAAATAACCAAGACAACTGTTTTTTGATCACCTATCTAACGAAAGGGAACGGCAGGCATTTGGCTATGAGCCTGCTGTCCATGCTCCGAGAGTGCTTTTCCCTCTCCCCCAGTCCTCCTCCTTGGTAGCTGAAGCAGCAGCAGCTCCTGAGGCTGCTCTCCCAGCGCCGTGCTGCGGGGGGGCCAGATGGCTCCTGCCTCTTGCCCGGCCACTGTGTCCCCCCGAGACACACCGAGTCCTCCCCACCTGCGCAAGGCCCGAGGGTTGGATGCTGGCCTGGGAATTGCAGGAAATTTGACTAGGAGTCAAATGGATACCAGGAAAAAGAAGCCTTTCCCCCCCNCCTGGAAATACCTTATGTGCTCTCTGTGGTTGGGGCAGGTACCCTAGCCAATGTGACTGCAAAGCACATTTCCTTGAGAGCTGGGGAAGAGCGCATTGATACCTGATACCTGACGAAGTAGTTAGTCTCTGCCTGACATCCTTATCTGATGAAAGATGTTACCTGTGGAAGGTAGCATTGCTAGCTGCTTTCCTTGCAACTCCTCGAACACCCGAGAATGACCAGGTTCAGAAATGGGCATTTCCTGCCTCCCCATCGCTTCCAACCCCACCACAGAACATTTTTCAGTTACTTTCTTCAGTGATTTCAGTTGCTTCCTGTGTACGCAGCATTATGTCTGTGCTTGTGATTCATTACATTGCTTACGGGTGTTTAGAGTCTGGAAGCCTCCTGTAAAACATGATTTGTAAATACATCCTCCGTGTGAGGTGGGGAGGGAGAGAGGACTAGCGCTTCTCTGCCTGCTGCACAGATCAAGTATGAAGGTAGGAAAAAAAAAAAAATGCCCAAAGAAATCTGTTCTCTATTGGAGGAACTTAAAATGGAGGTTTAAAATTAAGAGGAAGGGTAAATTATATATATACATACTTTCAACAGTAAGGTTACCAACCGTTTGGTTTTAAATCATAGACGCAAAACCAATTCCCTCCTTAATTTAGACGGAGAATGAGAGCTGGAGGGACTGAGAATTGCCCAGGCTCTTCCCTCAGCCCTTCTGCCCATTTTAGACCATCAGTCGGTGTTTCTGCCCCAAGCGTGTAAGCAGAATTTGGCAGCTAAATGCTGCAAGAAATTAAATGGAGCAGTCCCACGTGAAATAAGGTGGAAAATACAAAGTCAGTCTTTAATCTAGTTTTTTATAACTTTGATGTCACTGACTTTACAATTTATCTGTATGTTTTTTTCCCCTGCATATGTCCTAGATTTAACCACTCCAAGAACTGAGGAAACCAGTGCTGCCATAGAAAAATCATATTGACTGTAATAACATGGCAGAGTCAATCAACATTACTGAACATTTTAGATCCGATACACAAATCTCCTGACTCTGTCACTGGCTGGGATAACAGCTTGTCACTCTGTTCGCGGAACAGCCATATGATGAGAACAAGATGAGCTTCTGCTAGCAGCGGAAGGATGAGGAATCTGGTGATCTCTGGCTCCATCAGGGTCTGAAACAGAGTGCTGTCTGGTGCAAGCCCAGGGCTGTGCTCCTCTTCCCCTTTGCCCTCTCCTTCCCTCAAGTGTAGATTCTTTCTGTTCCATCCCAATACTCTCTCCTCCTTCTCTGCTTTGAGACACCAATTCATCATCCTCTTTTTCTAGCTGGGAGTAGTCTCCCTGACACCAAAGTGGGGATCTGAACCTTGCTTTACTCAAGCATCTCTGCTCCGCTGCAACTTTGAGCATCCAGGTGTTTTTTCCGTAGTCGCACAGATCCAGCCACTTGATCAGCTGCAGCACCTTGTAATGACTGGGAAAAACAATAGCAAGCAGATTCCTGATTAGTTAATTGAACTCTTTCGGCAATGTGGAAAAAGCAGCGCATTCCCCTCCTCCATAGCTCTGCTCTCTGACACAGCAGAGTATTTTTTTCCCTGAACTGCTTCCAATAAAACTCAGCCTGCGGCGGAGAACCTGGCATAGAAAATTTTAGTCCATATAGTTAGACAGAGATATAAACAACCAAAATAGGATCTTTCAAGGGAAGCTGTCGGGAGACTGACAATTATTACCAGCTCTGTCTATTGTCACGTCTATCCAGCCTTCCTGTGCACACTGTGCTTACTGGGGTATGCTCAGAGGAAAGGAAGGCTTGAACAAGGGGGTTTCTCCATAAGTTGCCTACAGCTGTTCAGATGTTTTCCATTCTATCAGCATCCGTGGCAGGATGTAGCATTATGAATGCATGAGTATTATTAAACAAGTAGCCAGGTGACATTTTTGGATTTTATATCACCTTCTAGTAAATGTGTAACATTCGTACATTAGCAAGTGATTAAGTATTCTGCTGGGTCTCAGAGCATAAGTAATTATGTGCCATTTTAAAGACAGCAAAAGGAGTAATGTAAAATGCTAAATGAAAAAGGGAGAAAGTAGAGAAAGACAGACAATTCTCAAGAAGACAAGAAAAAACTCATCCTCGTGATCTGCACTAGCATTAAGTTAATGAACTTAAAATTACAGGTGCATCAATATCTCACAGGAAAAAATAATTATCCTTTTAGCTCCAACAAAAAAATCCCAACCCTTTAATGTTTTTACTGAAGTAAAAATTCTTCTGAGTGTCTTATACAAGTCTTTCAGAGGTTAATCACATAAATAGCTGTTGTCATGGCCAAGTCTTAAGTAAAAGTAGCCTTCTCTACAGACCAAGTGGCAAGTACCCTCTCCTCCTACCTTCTAGTCAAACAAATACAATTCATAATGTACTCCATCCTGCCAGCTCAGTCTTTCTCCCTTGTTAGAGGGGAACTTTATCCCAGAATACCCCTTTCAGTCCCACAAAGTACTCACAGTTAGGAAAATGATACTTGTTTGCTGACAAAGCAGAACTGCCATCTTGCCCCTCACCACCATTTGAGTCCTTGCCATGTTAAACTAAGTAGACTAAGTGTACTACTAGTAGTAGTAATAGTAGATGACTAAATAGTGCATTGCTCCAAAAGTGAGTGCTTTTTACCTTTCCCTGTTTCACAGTGGAGAGAGATGGAAGCCAGTTCCATCACAAAATCCACAATAACAACAATAATGAGAAATATAGCTGGGCTTGTTTTCTACCACCTCCTCCACAGACTCATCTGTATTCATCTGGTGTGTTGCAGATTCATAAGAACATCCTGCAAAATGATTAAGACTATCTAGAGATGATCTGGGAGTCCAGCATCCTTTTCCAGTGATGTAAGGCTGGCTGTCCCAAAAACAGCTCTTGGAGAGGCCAGGTGGCACCAGAAGCTTTAGGAACTCACCAGTTTCATGCAACAGCTGGACTGATGCTGGAGTCCTAATAGGAGAGTAAGAGCAAGGCTTCCCTAGGTCCTACCGGGTGGAGACTGTGGGAGATGCTCTTTTGCAGCTGTATCTCTTCACCTTTTCTGGCCTCCGATGGCTCTACCTTGCACACCTGTACAAAGAGGGTGAAACGTCCCAAACCACTTCCAGCTAACGCAGAACAGGCTTAGCTGAAAGTCTCAGGATAAACTTCAAGGTGGAGTTTTTTAACCTTGACTGGAGGAGGCTCTGTGTAATTGGTCTGTACAATAGAATGAGTCCTGAGAACATTTCAATATGGGGGACGCTATTTAGCTGGAAATCTAATGTTGCTGTTTCAGTACTGCTGGCTGGAGGAAGATTGGCATTTGCCTTGCTGTTCTTGCTATATGTGTCCCTTCCCACCTATGAACAGCTTAAAGTAATTTTTCAAGCCACACCAATCCATACTCCTGGAAACTAACCCTTGATAGATGATGTAATGTGAATGATGGATTCCTGTATCTCCTTCTACACTAGAGGCACCTTAGCTGTTCCTCCTTCAGATGTTTTACAACCAGCAGTAACAATAAAAGAAAGACAGCAAAGACCTTGAGAACTATTCACATTTTTCCTATTGCCATGGAAACTAAAACTAAATGTGGTTTTTTTCCCCACACATGAGTACATGTTATTATGCTTTATTATGAAACTTTGCTAAGGCTGATCTTCTTACAATTAAAAGCTTTATGTAACTTATGTAACCTCCCTTGAATTGTTGCAGAAGTGGTAAGTCTAGACTATGAAGTAATGCTTTACAGTACAATTTTAACTTGAGATATTTTGCATATCAGACTCTGTGGTCACAATGACAACCTCTGCCTGCCTGAGAGAAACTTGGATGGGTTATTTGAAGGCACCAGAAAAACAGGTACAAGTGATGTCTCCAGGCAAAGTTCAAGAAAGAGTCTGAAAGGCATCTCACTATATTCAGTGAAGACAATGCTATGGCTATCTCTTTAGGTGCAGACATCCCTCTGGAGATCCTGTTACATGCTGTTAATCTCACTGCTGCGATCTACTATGTAGACTTCTTTTATGCTGTGCTGGAGGGATCTCTTAATTTGTTTCCTAAGACTCTGCTTCTGCTCTTCTCAATATCCGTACCTAGACCAGTTGTGGAAGCAAAACACCTTTTTCCTTAGAGTATTAAGTAGGCATTATGTCCTGTCACGTACTCCATGAACAGTCAGATATTTCAGAAAAGCTAAAAATTAATTTATCCGTGCCTTTTTCATGCTGTAAGTGTTGAGTTTGTTGAAGTCTTACAGAGAACGTAGTTTTGACAAATACTTGCCACATGAGGCAGTTCTGACTGTGTCAAGCCCAGGTGTATCGGGTGTTGGTGGAAAGGTGTTGGTAGTGGGTGGGCTGCAGGGTGGCCTCTGAGGAGATACTGGGGGCTGCCCTGTGCTGGAGACAGTCGGTTCCAGCCAACGGCCCCACTGCAGAACACAGCTGAGCCCACCGTCCAAGCTGGTGGTGCCTTGATGGAAACATATTTAAGAAATGGCTTATTTTCTGTCAGGGCAGAAAAATAGAGATTGAGAAATGGGGCTTCCTTTTTCCCTGTACAATAAATAATCAGGGAAGAGACACATGCAACAATCTCTACTAACCGCAGCCCCTCCCAGGAGAGTTTAGGAGTATGCCTTGAGGACCTTCCTCAGGTGCCCAAGTCTGACTACTGGCTGGATGCTCAGCTGAATCCTGCTCACTCACCTGCCCTGGAGGAACTCCCTGCCTCATGCTTGGCACTTCCTGGGAGCCTGAGAGCTGAGGGACCAGCTGGAGAGGTCACTCCAGCCCCATCTTCTGCTGAGCAGCTAGGTACTGCCAGGACTTCTGTCATTTAGCCTTCACTGTAAATGGCAAAGAGGAAGGGAAGGTTCAGGATCAGACTGAATGGCCCTGACAAATAGCTCTTGCAGCTGCTGTCAATCCAGCTCTCTCTTGGGGCTCATAAACTAGAAACCACTGTTGCAGGATAGCTGCTGAGATGGATCTATTTCCCACTTCTGGCTCTAGATTCATCTAATCTCTCTGCTGCTAGTGCCAGTCCTGCTGAGTCAGCTCCCTTCTCTGCTGGACCAACATCTGTATCTCCTGTCATTATCAGTTTATCAATTTTCCAGCACCTTTGACCATGCAGTAGAGAGAGAGGTCAAAACCGGAGACAATACCTTTGTATTGCATATCTGGAGGTTGCAAAGCTGTATAGATGAGAAAAAAAACCACACAGCACACTACTGCTTCCTGGACGTGCAGAAACTGCCATGCAAGCAATCCATCTACCGTCAACTGATTTAGGTGCAAGCTGACGACTGGGATTTTTTGCTTAAACAGTGAATAGACATACTGGAGTGGTGTTTACTGATCATATCAATGATGACTGATGTCTTTTTTCACAGACACTGTGGCCTTTTGGGATCCATACAGGACCATGCAGCAAGGAGGTTGCATTCTTTTTTTCTGCCATGGAAAACTTGAGGTCTTCAAAACCTAGTCTTCCAAACCACTCTGCTTGCTCACAAAAGAGGTGCTTTGCTGACCTGTCTCTATCACCCCCACTTCTCTCCGTTATGGGAGTAAACCATCTTGGAAACTAGCTATCTGGAGTGAACTGTCTGCAGGTTTTTAGGTACTGGGAAGAGGCCATGACTATGTATGTCTGTCATCTGGGGTAATATGGGTGCTGGGACCCTGATTCTGACTTGGAGACAGCATTAGAGGAGACAAATGGTAGGGTAGATTTGCCTATAACCAAACATAGGAATAAACACCCAAGATAGTTCATATTTGGGGAGGAATTGCCAAATGCTGGCCAGTTCTGAGGCAGGGTGGGCAAGAGAGGAATATAGTGCTATGGAGGTGTAAGGGTGGCCAGCAGATCTACTGGGAAGGGCTCAACCCAGGGCAGTATTCATCACCATCAGGCTGAAATGTTAGAGGAGAAGTTTAATGGAAATTAAACATACAGTAAGGGTTTTAAAGAGTTGCCTGTTTGATGTAAATTTCTGTTTAAATTTCTCTCTTTTTGTTTAATGGGGACAAGACCGGTCCATTAAAACCACTGAAAAATTCTAATAATACTTGGTGGCTAATTTTAACATATTAAAAATCTGTGGTGCTATTGAAGTAGAAAACTTTGAACATTAACCATTTTGCTTTGTCAAAATATTGTAATTTCACTGTCTTTGATTTAAATGTAGTTCCTTACATCTCAGCTACACATAAGAAGTGAGTCATGAATTTAAATGGCACAGATTAAAGCCTAACCAAAAATATTCATCATTTTCACAAGGGTTATTGAACTTGTCTGTCCTTTATATTTTAGCTATACGTAATACAACATGGCTGTTACTGTCAGTGGGGTATATTCACATGAAAGGGAAGAAGTTGCAGTAAATATACAATGTTTCTTGTTTAATGCCCATGTACTGGCAGAGCATGAATTCTTTTTAAAATATCTGTGATTGCAGGTCCCATGCTTTCTGTTCTCATTTCTAGAAGGGAGATACTTTGCATTCTTTGCCCAGTACACATAGGTTGACCATTTCTGAAAGATGCATTAAAGTGAAACATATTAGGTATGCAGTAGGTAGGAGCACAGAAGCAAACAAAAAGGGTTTTTTTCTAAGTGGGAAAATGTTAAAGTTGCAACCTCTAACACTAAGCCTAAATACCTGAAATGACATACTTGTCTTAATGGCATACTTATCAAAACCTGCCTGGATGTGATCCTGTGCAACCTTCTCTAGGTGATCCTGCTTTAACAGGCGGGTTGGACTTGATGATCTCTATTCCAACCCCTACCCTTCTGCCATTCTGTGGTCTGGACACACATAGTTCCTACAAATCTTCTTCCATCTCTGTCCTGTAAGGAGCTCCTTGTACAGACCTTCCACTGACTTCTAATTCATCAAGAGCTCTGCTCCTTGGGTTGCTGTGTGCTCCATGGTTTTGTCCAGTAATGGCAATAGTAATGGCAATATATGTAAATATATGTATGTTCCTGGTATATATATGTAGATATGTGTGTGTGCGTGTGTATATATGTTCCAGAATTCTGCCTTGTGAAGATTTCAGGAATACACTGCCAGGATACTGGCTACGGGGAGGAGAGATTGGAGAGTGTCATAGGGATCCTTCCCAGCAGTCTCATATTTGGATCTTCTCTTACGTGGTGCAACTTGTCTCCTCCTAAGAGCTAGTCTCCAGGTCCTGCGTGGGCCCTGAGGACATTGAGGTGCAATAGGTAGGGTTTCAGTTTCACCAGGCTATTAAGTAGACCTTGCAACACAGAAAGAAATTACTTGCTTATTCATTCTTATACTTCCTTTTTTTTAATGCTTGTAATCTTACAGAAATTCTTATGCATAATTCATTCTCTATCTTCTTTCCCCAGGTCTGCTTTTGCATTTGTTGGCATAGTGCTTTTAGATATAAGATTTAATGTCGAGTTCTGGCCCATTGCTTCTACATTTCATATAGTGACTCATAAGCTTTGTTTCTCTAAATAAACAGGGATTATCTCACTTGATTTTCTGGGACTTGTTGTCACCCTGTGTGCAAATTATCATCATGATTTTGCCACTGACCTTCTGCCATCTTAAGATCTTTATACTGTAAAATATTCTTCTCACACAATTTCTGTGCTATTCCCAGAAGAGTCATGTTAGCATATGTGTCTGAGCTTTCGGGGATTTAAGTTGACTCTCATAATCTGTTTTAACTTCAGTGTTGGGTTTTCTCTTTTTGTTTGTTTGTTTGGGTTTTTTCTCTTTCCTTTTTTCTTCTTTTTCTTCATCTAGTCCTTTTTCTCCTTAATTTGCCTTATTATTACTCATAATTTCTGCAGTCTTAGTTGATACTCTTCTCTTTCCTGGACCCATTTCACCCTTGGCTAGTCTTCTTTATTGGGCATTTCCTCTCTTGTTGGCCTGAGGAGCTGTCTGCTAACATGGGAGTCTAAGAAAGTGAAGAATGATTGTCATAAAATGGCATAGTTAAAGCTGCTTGGGAAAAGTCACACTGGTGAGGAAAGAGGAGATAAGGATCTGAATATGTGGCAAGACAGAGATGTAATGTTGTAATGTTGTAACAGGAGATGAAGTCATCTGGAAAATGGCTATAATTCTCATTCTAAGGCAATCTCCTACTAGGTAAAGACATCAAGATGAGCAACTAAAAACATGTGAGAGAAACCTGCTGAGTTTTTCACTTCAAGACACAAAACACATTCTTGTAGAATATCCAACTGTTTGTTTTTAGTTTTTTTAAATTATAATTTCCTTTCCTGCTGCATTTTTATAGTTCACATCTCCCATGCAATGGAAACATTTATACATTTTTCTCTCACCAGTTTTGTAGTCAGTGAAGAAGGGCAAGTCCAAATAAAAGATTAAAAAAATCAGCCTTGAGATCCAATAGAAGGTGATATTAGATGACTCTGTGCTGAGCTGCAAGGAGATGGTCAGGAAGCCACTGAAGCAAGGTAGTTAGCAAAGTGCTCTAAGAAGAGACCAATACTGAAAGTAGGACTAGAGACATGCATAACACTTATTTGGCCTGAAGCAAGGTAGATATTTTATGGTGGTGACATCTTTTTTTTTTTTTTTTTAATAAAAGGAGGGGGACACCAGTAGCTTTCAGTGAGACAAGTAATTCGGTGAGGGAAAAGCAGCTGACTTACAATGCTGAGAGATACTCTGAAGAATTAATGTAAGGTGAAAACTGCAACAGGAAAGAGATCTAGTGGAGTGGGTCATTTAGTTAAAACATCAGCTTAAAATTTTTTTAACAGAGAACAGAAGAACTGATGAAGTGGTGAAAAGTTATTGATGGCAACAGCAGATCTGAGTTTAAGGCTGTATTTAATGGGTGTCTGTCCTGTGGTATGTTTAGCAAGTTATTATCTTTTTCTCCAGGTAGTGTTAAGGTCCAAATCACTGTCCAAAATAAAACAGAAGTGGTCATTTTCAGACCACCTACCCTGGAACATGATATGATCTACTGTGGCTTTTAAGCTTGAAGGAGGAATGAGCTTACTCAATTAGGGCTGATGGACCTTTGGTCCTTGCATAGTCTTTAGTGGCACCAAATTGGTGCCATTTTCAGGTTTCATGAGAGATATTAAAGCACCTTTACTGATATTGCAAGTGTTGGATGATGTGACCTTACAAAGCCTGCCTCATCCTAAGGCATATCCCCATCCATCTCTACATTGCTCATGCTGCACGCTAAAAGTACTTTCTCTTTTCTTGTGTATGTGCATTCTTATGACAAATAGGGTGCCGTGATGGAAGACTTTTCCTGGCACACCTATGATCAGAACAGCTATGCTTTAAAAGCAAAGCTAGAAGTGGTATTGCGGGTGTTATTCACTGCTCCAGGGTATTTACCTTAGTGAGCAAAAGTTGGCTAAGATGCTTTCCAGGGTAGCGACCGTGTTCATGTTGTCTCATTTTCATGTGTTGCATGAGATCTATGCTTCTGGTTTGCCTTTGATAGCCTGAAAGCCAGGATCTTGAGCTCCAGGATGCAACTAAAGACCCAAGGACAGGCTTTCCTCTTGTTCAGTTAGGACCTCAGCCCTAGTTTAGCAGGTGTCTATCATGCCAGAAAGGCATGACGGGCAAGGTGAACAAGCATATGCAAACCTTGTGTGCCTCCTTGCCAAAGCATGGTATGGACTCAACTGAGGCCTCTCCAGTGAAGGTGCAACTGAGGTGGGTGGAAGAGCATCACTGAGCCTGGGAAACTGTCAGAAAGTTGCGTGATCGTACCAAAGGGCGATATATACACAACCTATGGACAGTTCTGGTGCTTTGATCGGTCATTGTCTCTGAATGAGTTGATCTTTACTGTGGCAATATCCCTTGAGCTTATAATAGGAGGCTGAACACAGTGCTCAAGTGAAAAATAAGGGATAAAGCTGTTGGTAAAGAAAACAAAGCCAGCCCAAAAGCACTATTAATCTTTCATGGACTACCTGATCCAACAAAAAAGATGAAATTTATGTATTAGCTGCAAGAGGATATTGTTATTGCAGTTTTGTAATGTGTTATACTCTAAACTTAAGAACTTATATTACACTTTAGAAAACAAGTTCTTGTAGGTCAATGCCTCGAGGAAGAGCAGCAGCCAAGACAGTAAGTCAGATGACAAGGAGATTGTTATTGTTATTGTTATTGCTATGAGAAGTCATCTTTTATCTAAATTTGGGACTTTGAATCATCCTTGCCTTCATTGATTATTATCACAAAAGGCTGTCATTAATTTGGTGGCAGGCAGAAGCTTTGGATATTCAGCTTACATCAAGGGCTTGAAAGAAAGATCATTGCCACAATTTTTTTTAACTCAGTATTTGTCTCCAGAACATACTCCAAACAGTAACAGCAGAACAAGATCAAATAATTTTGCTCTTGATCATGTAAGTACTCCAGATGGAGAACTATCTTGCACTTTGAGCTTCTATGTGGAACATCCACTTTCTCTATGAACAAATGCTTTCAAAATTTCTTGTAGTTGAACAGGCACACATCACTTACCTCTTCACCTTATTTATAATACTGTTTTCCCCTAAGTGGGGCAGACATATACAGTGATTTCTGTCTTCCAGGTCTCACTACAAGAATGAAAGCAGATGACACACTCCAGAGATTATGACTTTGACATCAAATCAGAGTTCAGATTCTGTTCAAGGTCACAGTGCTTAGTTTGTTAACTATGTTATCATATGCCAAGAAATGGTAGAGCAATCGCTGATTCAGTGTGGACATGACCAAGTGACCTTGGTACAAAACTTAAGTTTGTTCAGACTACTATTATTGTGCTTGCATTTTTACAGTGGCTAATTTAACAACCTTATGAAAAACACTCAGCTGGGAGACGTACAGAATGTCTTAATGCTACCATTGCCATGTGCTCTGGCCTGCTATTATTTCTTATGTCCTTGTCTTAGTAGAAGCCAAATTTATCAGTTTCATAGAACTCAAAGGATTTTACTTAGAACTCTATTTTGATTTTGAAAAAAAAAAAAATTGCTTTTGTCACTTTTCTGAAAACAGACTAAGATAGTCTGATGCCATGTTAGACAACTTAGGGTATTACCTTATTGTCAAGTGTCAGTTTTGTAATGAAATTTTAGCTGGAGGTATGCAAGAAATAGATTTAAGTTTGACATATACAGAAATCTTAGTATGTATATGAGAAGCATACATCTGCATTATGTTAAACGTGTCATAAATAGACATCTGCAATTTCTATGAACTGTTTTAATGGAGATTAAATGTCACAGAGCACTTTGGACTGTAAGGCAGAAGTATTCCATATACACCCCATATATTTGGTCTTGGTTTTGTTTTTTTTTTAATTCATAAATAAGAAAAAAGGTAACGTAGTAAGAGAATTAACTTAGATTGCTTTACACTAATTGTATTCCAAAACACTGTGTGTTTTTAGATAACATAATTGATGGGGAGTATTTAGCATAGTTTCTTCATATCATATAAAACTTTTGTGTTTTATAATGTTTTAACTCTTCAGAAAGAAGATCTGAAATCTGCATCAAAGATATGCAAAGATATGACCATATTCATACCAGGGTTTCACGTGCAATTTCACACTTGGGTGTAATTTCATGCTCAGGTGATTGATGATCTGCCTGTTTAGTTAGACACTTTTACTTGCAATTTTACTAACTTGCACAGAATCTTAGTAAAGGAATGAATGATTTGCACAATCTTTTGTGTGACTATATTTTAAAATTCTACATTTATCTCTAAGACACTCATGTAGTTAGTCATAACAGTAAGGAAATACAGTGAAATAAATTCTTAATTACTAAATAACTTTCTTCTATTTCTTTTGAGATTTTCTGGGAATTGCAAAAGTAAACAACAACATCCCTAGGCCTCCATTACTGGTTATTGCTTGAGACTGAATATGAGATTAGAAGGACTTTTGGTCCTCTGACTTGATACAGCCCTTTCTATGTTTTTAATAAAGCAGTTTCCAAAAAATGGAATTTTTCTCTTTTATAAAATACTAAATCACTTTCACTTTGCAAGGAAGTAGCCGCTCTTTCAGTATAGAAGTATGTGGGAGGTATAATAGTGCTCCAGTATAAAGAAGAGTTATAAACTTCTGTTGTAAAATACCTGGATTCATTTTATAGAGTGTCTTTTACTCTTACACAATAAAGATAATGGAGCCTGTATTCTCAGTGCATCTGAAATACATTCATTTTCAAACTTATGTGTTCAAGAGCTACTGTATTATTACCCCATAAATGTGGTTGTTAAAGGGAAAAAGGCACGAACCATTTTCTCATGTGTGTTGCTGCTGACTTTCTTTCTCCCAATTTGCAACAATCCTAAAACATTCTTCTGATCTCTGGAGGAGTGAAACGATTAGAGTAAAGCAATCATGCATCATGTGCTTGAAAACTTGGTTAAGTAAAAGCAGCATCGATTTATTTATTTTTTACAGTGTTGTTGATGTATCGGCTGTTACTAGGATTTACAACAAGTAGACTTCTGCAGTTTTAATTAAATGTGACTGGCTTAAAATGTGAAAGTGGTAAACAGGAATTACAAATTGTTGTTTGCTTGAGGATGGGATTTAGTGTTTGTATCTCAGAAACATATTTTTCACTTGAAAGTAACATTTAGATTGGCTGTTTTAATTCATAAATTAAACCCAGAAAAGATATTCAGTCATGTATGGACTCACAGAGCAGAACAAATATTGAAGGACACAGTAAAAAATTCTGGTAAACTTTATAACCTTATAGTCTGTGAAGGTGTTGCTCATAAAACCAGAGGTGGCCTGTGTACACCAGCTCCCATTCTGCAGTCTGGCTGGCGCCCTGCCCGTGGAACATCAGCTGTCACGCTGACATTCTCCAACAGGAAGATCTCCGTTAGAAATGATGACACACTTCACAGACTCCATGGTAATGGGGTTTACTTGCAAGGAGCAGGAGTTCATCTTATTGTTAAAACAAGAGGGAGACTTTGTGCCATGGCTGGCTTGCTGCTTAGCATTACGGCAGATTCTGTCTTCATTAGCGCATTCATTAAACACCTCATTTTTGTAACTGCAGATACGTGGAGTTTTTGTCTGCTAGACCTTCCTCCGTGCCTCCTTCAGCAATACGAGTTGTGGTCTCGTGTGGGTCTGCTCAGCATATCCCCAGGAAGCCCCGCTGTACTTTGGAATATGCGTAGGATTTTTGTGCTTCTTTTACGCCATTTATAAAGCACCTGCTGATGGGAGAAAGGCTCTTCACAAACTGCCAAGCTCACTTGGCTTTCATCAGTAGGGGACTCTTCATGGCCCCGTGACAAGAGTATGATCTGACTGAAGTGCCATGGGGCACACACAGCCTCTTCAGCTCTGTCACACTGGCGTTACTATGCCTTCTCTTCACGGAGACATTAAAAAAAAATAAAAATCAACTATGGTGCAATCTCTCAAGAGAAAAATGATATGTTTTAGTCAGCAAACTCAAGTCGAGAGAACTAAACTAGGATTAATCTGGCTTGTATTGAAGATAATGGTATTCAATATTCATTGATTATTGAATGTAATATTCAATACACTTTAATATTCATTGAATCAGTGAAATGCTTTCCATTGACCACCATGGATTTGGCTCACAGCTTTGTTATCTCTTTTTGCTGGATCATTCCACTTGGCCTCAAAACAAGTAAAACTGTTTTTATCAAATAAATCAGATAAAAGAATTAAAACACTGCTTTGTGCATTTCCCCTGGACTTATCTCCTGCCTCTTGGGAAAGAGATTGTTTTTCAGTTTAAGAAAATGTTATTGAAGAATACATGGACTTTGATATTTTTATTCATATTACTAAAAACATGTCACTATAGCTATTTTTTTTGGTCAAGATGAAGGGAAATAAGAGAGTTCCACCTTGAGATATGCCCAGGTATTGCAGATAACTGATAGCCTCCTTAATGCTGCGTGAGCCCGTTTGAAAATTAAAAAAACTATCTCAAATTTTGTGATGGTGTATAGCTAGATATGGCAAAATATACACTCCCTGAAAGGGAAGGAAAGAAAGATACAATGTTTATTGCAATTTCATGCCAGAGAAATGTGCTGTACAATTTATCATTTCTTCCAGCTTCATTACTTCCACGTCAATTGCAACTTTCAGCCTTGATTTACCAAGTCAGATGCAAATGTCATTTGCTTTCTTACAGTCAGTGGGACTCCCCGTAATGACCAACATTGTGCTTGTACTTACAGGTCTGAGCAAGTAGGCACTTGCGTGCTATCGAGGTTTTTATTTTCTGCTCCGGATAAAAAGATAGGTTACTGACAATACATACAATTCACAGCAGTGAAAAAACAGAACTGTGGGGTGTTCAATGTCTCCTATGGCAGTGGCTACTGCAGTGCTGTGAAAGTACAAAATAGGCAAATATCATGTTGGAGGAACATTGTCATAAAATCTGAGACTTGTTGGCAGTTTTGCTTGGTTTTCGTTTTACTTGTGTTCCCATTTTTTGAGTTCTGGTTTCTTGGTAGGCTGTATTCAAATTCCTGTATTTTTAATTATTGCTATCATCAAAACTTAAAAACTCATAAAAGTTAGGAAAATTGCTGAGGAAATACTTCTATAGTTGCATTACCACCTTCATATATATTTTTTTCTTTATGTCCATTGATTTTGCATGTTTTTTTCCTTCACAGATTTGGCAATTTAAATTCTTTTGAATCATCCACAATGTTATTGATGCATTTTTTTAAAATTACTTCTTACATTTGCTGCTATTGCCTTTCGTAATGATGATTTTTCTCTAAGAAGTATATTAGATAGTCTGACTTATACTTCCTCCATTTTATTCACAGTGGATGTAAGAGTGAAAGCCTGCTTTTATTATCTCATATCCCAAGCATATTAAGACCTGGATCCTTAGCTGAATTCTAAACATCTAGGCTGCTGCAAAAGTTGCTGTCTCTCATGGCTTTAGAAGAAGTCTCAGGATACTTGGAGAATCTCAATAAAGCTTTTCTTCTTGAGTTAGATTATGATACTCTTTCTGGAAAAAAAAGTAAAATCAGGACTATGAAAACAACAGAATTCACAAGTCAAAGACAGAAACTTCACCATCATTTTAACTCATAAATTTTAAGCCAGCCTGTCTAAAGGTTCAGCATTTATCAAAGAGATAGTGGCGCTGGCACTGCTTCTCTATGTGTTGTCTCCTTGCCTGTAACAGTGCCAGAATTCTTTGTGTGCTCTGGTTCCCTCTGTTGTGCAAGGTGTGAGTACTTGGGTCTAAGGAGAACTTTGCCCAGTTGACATAGATGGTGGGGATATATCCATATATATATATATATATATATATATATATACTCAGGCTTTGAATTAACAGGAATTCTATGTTAATATTTATAGTTTCTTGTATTATGGTTCCAGATGTAATCACCACCATATTTATTACACTGATTTTGCCATTAGTTTTCATATATGTGTAATTTTTGCAGATTTTACCAATAGAACCTGAAGAACTCAGGGCCATCTGATCCCAGAATTAGTCGTAATGTGCCACCTTAAAAATCCAAAAGTTTGAATTATATGCAGTAGGTGTGATGACAGTCCACAGAATGTAATGCTCTCCAGAATAAGCTTTCTGTGTCCATTATCTTTGGCTCAGCACTTTCTAGAAAAATTTTCCTCATCATTTTTCTTAATAGAGAAAACCAGCAACATTCTGTCTATAGCACATTTTTCTTCGTTTCCTTATTCTTCCTACTGTTGTACTTACTGCTTCACACCTATTTTTCAAATAATGCTGCAGTAAGAATGAGTCATTGGCCAAGGACAACTACTGCCTAATATCGCAAGAGCAAATAGGGAAAACAAAAGCAGAGAAGAAATTTTCCGATTTGTTTCCTAGCAGTGGCACAAATCTTTAATAATGTTTTCATTGATTATACTCTCTTGCTCAGCATTTACGCTAACGGAAAAATTATTACAGTCTGTAATGTGCAGGACTCAAGCACTGATGAATGATTTACTGTGTCTATCAGCTACTTAATTAGAATTAATTATTCATAGACTTGCCTGATGAAAGACCTCATTATTACAATAATCATATAATGTAGGTTGTCAGTGTTTTCTGAAATACCTTGCCTAATGGGGTTGTGGAAATTGCTTGTGATTTTAGTCTAGTGAAACCAAAGATTAGAAAGAAGCCCTGAAATGTGGCCTGACAGAATTTTCTCATTGCTCTACATCGAGGCAATCCAGCAGATTGCACAGCCCGGTGCCTGGCCCAGGCCGACCCCTCCACTGGATCGCGGCGGGAGGACACGCGGTTGTCCAAGTAGGCTGTGAGAGATGCAGTATGTTCCTGGGGAGGCTGTGGCAGGACCTCAGCAAGCATGATGCAGGACTGAAATCTGGGGAGGACAGGAGCAGGTGAGTGGCAGTTCTGTCTGCTGGCAGACCTCTGCGGAGGTGCTGGGTTGAAGACTTTCAAGAAGCTAGTGCTTCTCTAGAGAACGTCGGCTATTGCTAAGTGGCGTTAACTAATGCTAGCAGATGTTAATTTGTGGGAGGCAGGAGGAAAGCCAGGGTAGCAGGTTCTCTGAGGGAGCTGGAGAGCCAAGGCTGTCTTCTGGAGAATGAGAGTCCTCAGGGTGAAAGCCATGAAAATTCCCAGCACTGCACACTTTCCTTGCAGATCCAGATGATGCAGTCTTTGTTAGAGCACTTCTGCCTTAATCATCCCTCAATCTTTTCCCTTTTTCAGGTGTTCCTTAGAATTTCCAGTTAACTTTAAAGAGCGCCCACTTATTTTAGGATTGAGTTCCTTCTATTTCAGATGCGAAGAAATGGCAGAAACATGGTAGGACAAACCTTGCTTGAAAGGAACATTTTCTCTGCCATGTGCTGCCTTTGTCTTCATTAACTACATCACAGTGTGGCAGCAGCCCCTGAGGAGAGGTCAGCAATTAGCAAACGAAATGCATGGCACAGAGAAAACCAAGTTGTAACAGCCACATGGCTGTGGATATTGTAGGAGTTCCAGGGCCATTAGTTTTAATTAGGTAATGTATTAAAAAGATATTGTTCACATAACATATTCAAGCCTTTACTCTCCAATTACTGGGAGGACACCGAATTAGCAAAGGCTGTATAAAACAAAGCTTGAGCGCTTTTGCTTTGGCAATGTGCTTAAACCCAAACTGGAGGGAAAATTACCTGCTTACAACTAAAAACGAAACTATCGACATGTCATTGCTTTCTTGCTCATGATGTAAGCTATAGTTCCTTATATGTACTTTGTGACCAACAAAAAGCTTTCAGAATTCCTTTTTTGCATTTTTTTTAACATAACATTTCCCACTGGCGCTAGCTGTGGTATCTAATGTGTCAAAGGAGAAAGAAGGAAGCAGGATGAGCTTGTGAGTCAGTGTTTTATCTAGACCAGAAAGAGAGAGAGAGAGAATGAAAGCAGCCTGGGAATGTGGCATCTTCTTACAAAAGTGAATTTCTGCCGTGAAACATAAGGTCTAACTCCTTATTTTATCTTGATGGTCTTTGAGCAGCAGTGCCTTTGGTGGGAGATTTCCCAACAAAATTGGGTCTGAAATTTTAGATATTCTAGATCCATTTTTAAGCTGCCTGGAAAGACGTCTGAGCCAGGGCAACCAGCATCTATCCATCTATTCTTGGAAAGGAGGCTAAGTTTACCTAACTGATGCTGTGGATTGACTAGAGTAATGGAGGAAGATCTCAACCTGTCTAAGCAGTAAATGATCTGAACTACTTTCTGTGCTGTGATTGATGATAGCTGTCAAATCAAGCTGCTGAAGTATCTCACTTAGGCTTATTAGTAGGGGTGAGATCCATTGAATTATTCAGGCTGGGTTTCATCTGGAACAAACTTCTAGTGTTTGGCACATCCCCATAAATGTCTAGGATGGACAAAGGCGTAGCTGACTGCTCTGGTGATCGCTAGGTCGCTGGCTGTTAGTGCTACCGAGGTTGTGAAGGTAAGAGTTACCTCTTGCATGAAAATGTAAGAGATGTCAGAAGGGGAAAGAAATAAATGTGGGGAAGGAGGAAAGGAAGGAGAGGGTTGAGAAAGAAGGGGAAAGGAAGGGAAATGGAGCAATCCCCTTCCCTCCTTCTGCAAAGAACTTTGTGCAGTTAGTATTGCTCATCTGACAAAAAGCATTTAAACAATTTTGAACTTTCTGTGAAATTAGTATAAAATAGCAGCGCTTAGAATAGCACACCATTATTAATTCTGAAATTGTTTCAAAGTCCCCCTTTTCCTCCCACTCCACACATTACATAGACACAGTTACTGTTATTTTTATGCTTAACTCCCAGTGTATCTGAAAATGAACAATGAAGTATGCTCATATCATCAAATCAAGAAAAAATACATACATCACTGAATTTTGCTTCAGTTCTGCTTCCTCAGCTCTGGGCTGAAACTGGTTCAGCTGAAGGTAATAGTAGTCCTTTAGCTTTTTCAGTATTTGAAAATATAGAAATCAATTTAACAAATTTCTATTGACTTGCTTGCATGAAATTATTGTACTATCATCTGCTTTTCACAGAAGTAGATGTAAAGCTATAGATTTTTGTCTGAGCCTGTCAAGTAATTGTGGTCATCTTGGAAATGACGAAAAATTGGTTTTACCAAAGAGTTCTTGCTGTGATGTTGCTGTGTGTCCTGCTGACACAGAGTTGGTGGGAGCGAGATATTGCTCAGAAAATAACTCAATCTTCTAGAGCCATCCAGTTCATTCTGGTCAGGTGAAGGTGTAAATGATGGAGTAGTCACTTCGGTGTGTTTATTTACTGGGATGCAAACCCTCGTGTGGCAGGCCGCGGGTATTGCATCGACACGGAAAAGGAGAGGCTTGGAAAGCTTGAAAAGACCTTTGCCACTACTGTGGCAAAATTCAACACAAGTAGATGTTATGACATATATCTACAGGAAAGGTCGAGTGCCAGAGAAAGGGAAGAAACTGCTTGATCACTTTCCTGTTTCTTTCCATGAGCTTGAATGAGCATGAGTTCAGCAGAATTGGGCCTCATGTGTTTTTGTTTTTTTCCCCAGATATTTGGGCACAGTCATCTGGGACGGTACTAATAACAAGTCAAAAAAACTCTTAGCTTCCTACAGGAAAAAGTATTGTCACTTATGCTTGTGACTCAAAATAATTTCACTTACCATATGAGTCAAATATGAATCATGATGGGTAGAAGCATAATTCCTGATTGTCTTATGATTATTTGCTTTTTCTGAAAGCCCTATGTATATGTTTGGCTAAATATTTTTTTTTTGTGGTATATCAATATATTTTAACATGTCACTGCCTTTTTGAACCAAAAATATTTTTTCTTTACTGTATATGATAGTATCTTCACTATCTTTGTTCTACAACTGTTCATAACTCACTATTTAGACTGGCATAAAAGCATGCTAGGTCTATTGTGAGGGATGGAAGCACATTTTTAGGCCTAAGCTAGCATGGGATTGGGCATTGTAGTAATAAGGTTATAAAATATTTCAGTCGCCACTTTAAATACAAGTGTATTTACTTGCACTGGATTTCACAATGTGCATTCCTTTCTAGGGAGCTGGAAGAACAAGACAGTCATATCTGTATTAGAAAAAAAAGGTGGGTCAAAACTAACATGACCAACAGGCTTGGGGAGAGGATAAGAGAAGTAAAACCACAATGTTTCGTGCCAGTGTTTTACAAAATGAACATGGTTGTTACTAAGGAGAGATTTTTCTTGGCATTCTTAATGCATGGCAATGGCACTCTTATTTAACTCTCACTAAGCAATGTTCTGTTTTATAAATGTCCCTTTTTTCCCCTACAAATTTCAGAATTCAGTTTGCCATTATTAAGGAATCCAGGTTTTACTGGAACCATTTTACTGACAAATATCTGATTTTAAAATATGTCTAACTAATTAAATTCAGGCTTAATGAAAACAGAATATTTAAAAATTTTGTACTGTTCCAGTCCTTTTCCAGTCCTGTTTCCACAGTGTGACAGTGTAATGGTGGTAAACACAGACTGGGAATGGGGTGACTGTGTATTTTTTATGAAATCATAGGTCCATTTTCACTGATTTGACCCACATGATCAATTCTTGTAACATCCTCTATATATCACAGGCCATTATATTTCTTCCATCTACTCCTGGACTGAGCCCAGTCCCTTGGGTATTCCTGAAAGGTATCCAACTTGATTTTAGGACATTACTGTGCATTTGGCTTCAGTTTCTCGTATTCCATTGTGTCTGAATGGAGTTGGACACAGTGTCAGCAGAGTATTGTCATGTCTGAATAGCGTGATGCTATGCCTGGTTGGAGATCCCTGGGCTAGTTTTGAACAAGCTGGCACATATTCACGATGTAGGCACTAGCACAAATTCCAGACATGATCGAGGAGATGACACAGGGAGTAAATAACCCTTGTTTCTCAGCTGGCCTTGTTTGCACTGCGCTGCTGCGGCTGTACGACTTTCCACCGCTAGCTTGACAAACACTGGCTAGGATCTTGGCTAGCGCTGCAGCACGTCCACAATTTTCTGCTCTAGAGTATTTTCTCCAATGTTGAATAACTTCTTTCACTCTTGCCCGCATTGCATGCAAGTATGTGCCCGAACTTTATTACCGTACTCTAACACTAGGTTTATTAATAACAGATCCACCAGCCTATATTCATTTTACAACAATCTAGATGAATTTCTGCATCTAGTATTACTCAGAGATATTTTCCAGATTCACTACTTTTCTGATTCATTTGTTTTGGCTGTATAGTTTGTATTCATTGTTTCTAGATGTAAAAACCTAGATTTCATTGAGTTGAACTATGATTTTGAGGTTTGGCTTTTTTTCTTCCCACTCTCTGATTTGTTAGCAATTTCTTAATCTTTTTAGCATGCACTTTATTGATACTGTGTCATTCTGATTTGTAGTAATATTTTGTTGTGTTGCAGTACATCAAATACCTTACAGAGCTGTGTGGATTATATCTGCTTAGTTATTTTAAATCAACAAAACTTATGCTCTTAAAAATGCAATTAGATTTGTTTGACAAAACTAATCTATTTCCCATAAAACCGTGTTGACTGACATTAGTTAGATTCCTGAAATTCTTAATCAATTAAATCATGTACCATCTTCTCCTTGATTCTATCCAGGACTGATGTCATGCAAAATTATCCTCTTTTTGAATCCTTTTCTTTTTCTGTTTTGCAAACACTTCTTACCATGAAACCCATAATAGACAGTGCATTTGTATAGAGCAGCTGGGCAGTTGAGAATGCATTAATTAGTATATTACAACAGTGGCACTTATTATTTATTATGTCATCATCAGAGAACACAATTAAATTATTGTAGAGTTGCTATGGTTTCCAAAGGAGGTACAGTGTGCAGACTAATTACCTCAAGATGCCAGATGGTGCTGAATAATTCCTGAGCAAATGCCCATCACCTCTGCCTCTCCTACGTTTGTATAGTAAACAAAACATTGATAAAATGGAGGCTGAGAATGTAGTGATTTCCCTTTATAGGTCTCTGCATGTTTCTGTTTGCCCTGAGCATATTTACATTCTTCAGACTTTATTGTTTAATTTTCTCCCATCTGTGCAAAGATCCTAATGAATGAACTGCAAACAAGCGTGTAAGAAAACTCTGCTGCTGGACATCTTGACTGCAAATGCTTCATCTGCATTATACCAGCAATTTTTTTATCATCCGTCATGGCTATCCCGAGGATATGTTGGATAAAAAGATGCCTGATCCTGTCCACAGGGCAAGTAAGCTATGACAAACATAAGCACTGTCTACACCCAAGACTTCCCTTTAGTCTAAAAACTCACTGATCATGGGGACATCCTACAATTCAGTAATGGAGATGAACATCTATTTGGAATTTAAGCCTGACCTATAGGATTCTCCACATAGAAATGTACATGCAATCATTGGGATTTAAAAAAAATTGCAAAGCTTGAAGACAGTGAAGTTCGAGGCCACTCAGTCTTAGAGACAAGGCTTTCTTGTAGATCTGTGCCTGATCACATAGCTGCTTACTCTTCTCTTTCAGTGGTCAATAGGTTAATTTGGTGTCTGCAAAAGTGTCTATTGTACAGCCTGAGAGGCAAATAAATAGATGAATTCCAGATCTGCACAGTGAGTACATACCAAACTATAACTTTACCATCAGGGGATACAATAAAATATGAGGCCACAAAGAAAAGTCTTTGGGATGGTGTGTCACGGAGATGCATGTCGCTGTTCAAAAATTCTGGCCGTCCTGAGTGTCAGTCCACAACCAGATAACCTGCAGCACCAGGCCAATACAACAAATAGGTCAGGCTTTGGGCAAGGGCTTTTGTGCCCTACTTCTGCTCCCAGTATCATAGGGTCGCCAACAGACTGCCCTAAGAAACAGCCTTTTAATTTAGTATATCTCCCATTCAGAGTTTAAATTCAGATTTGCAGTGTGGTTGGTCTAGGAAAACTGCTGTGAAAAAACAGAACAGCAAATGTTTCCCCTCTAAATTTAGAGCTTGCTTATACAGAACTTGCTTAGGCTTTTCCAGGTATTTGGGGTTATTAATATCTCACTTCTACACAACTTCATGGGGGCTTGCTTGTCTCTGACCTGGTCCAAGTTGGCGGGGCTCCAGGATTTTTAGCTTCTTTGTGGAGTTTCAGTAATTCCTATCATGGGGACCCTCATGAGCACAGTTAACAGAGGCAGCCACAGATGCAGCATTCTTTGTGTCAGTCTCTGCATTCTGCTGCAGGAGTTTCTGGACCTCCTGGGGACAAGGTCTAAGATCACTGGTGAATGCCTGGGAAACCTCTGAGAAATGTACGGGTGCTTGCTACTGCTGGGTAAGGATGAGGTAAGGGGAGATATGAGGGTGCAATCCCAAGGAAACTCTAGCAGTTTCTAACAAGCACAACCAGCTGTCCTTGACACAGCGTGACTGAAGCCTTTGTTGCAGCTGCCACCAGTTAGGGAGGATCAAGCACCCTTTTAGCTGGTGCTTGGGAAAGGCCTATATAAGAGCTGGGTACTTAGTTGTGGTGATGACACATGACAGAGTAGTTTCTCTAGGGGGTGTTTGGGCAGCTATCCCTGCTAGTGCAGAAGATTTGGCACATACTGAGCTTCAGATGGCAGGTGCAGTCCTATAACTCCCAGGCTGCAGGAGTGCCTGAGTCCTCTCTCTGGTACCAGGAGACGTATCCTGTAGGAGCTGTGCCAGCAAGTGGAAGAGTTACAGAAGGAAGAGAGTGGACATTGGAGAAGATGGGATTGTATCTGAGATGCAGCAGCTTGAATAGCCCTGGACCCTAACTGCAGTAGAGAAGCAGGCAGTGTCCACACCTAGTCTTTAAGGTAAGTGTAACCTCTGGAGAAGGGGAAGGATGGAAACTGGTGACCTCTAGCACCAAGAGGAAGGATCCTGCCTCATCTAAGTTCTTACAAGTACAAAATAGATCTACTGCACTCAGAGATGAAGAGGAGCCAGATGTGCCTTCAAACTAAACATCTAGTCCACCTCTGGTTGATAAAGAGTTTGGTCAGAGGAAAGGATGTGCAAGAATGTCAAAATGGTGGCTCTAGAAATAGAGTAAATTGGGAATAAGGTATAAAATGAAGTAAGCAACACAGGATGGGTTGTCTCTTCTGATGCTAGGAGCACAGATGTCTACAAACACTAATGAGGCTGACTTGTGGACTCGGATGCTGGTTCATCATCTGGGGTGCTGGAGGGAGCTCATGTAGACAACCCACTGAACTTTCCACTAGGTTTATGTTGGAAAGACTTGATGAGAGGTATGGTAAAGACAAATGGACTTGCTGCCAAGTATTAAGTGGTGGTGGGAGGAAAGGGTGATAGAACTGTAATTCAACAGTAGCTGTGTGTTTCATAATAGTTGAGCAATAATAGCTTTATAATTGTATGCAATAATTATGCAAAATCATATAACTAAATCAGTAGTAGTGATATGCTTATTATTTAATTATATTATTAGGCAATTACTTATAGTAGTGTATTGCTTAATCATTGTAGTCTCTTACATCACTAATATTTTAAGCCTGCAGGTTAGAGTGTGTGAGTTAGACCCATCAAGCAACAATGTCAAAGGAGAATGTACTTAAACCAGCAAAGATGTGAATATCAATGCTTATTTTGCAGTGTTGGACCTTAGGTACAAAAATAGTTGTCTGCCTTGTCAGATTTGTTTAAATATCTAAACAAGAAATTAAATTAATCCATGGGAATTGCAGTCATAGAATCACAGAATGGTTTAGGTTGGAAAGGACCTCAAAGATCATCTAGTTCCAACCCCCCTGCCATGGGTAGGGACACCTTCCACTAGACCAGGTTGCCCAAAGCCCCATCCAACCTGGCCTGGAACACTTCCAGGGAGGGGGCATCCACAGCTTCTCTGGGCAACCTGTTCCAGTGCCTCACCACCCTCATGAAGAATAATTTCTTCCTAATATCTAATCTAAATCTAAACTGAAAATTTAAACTGAAAGAAAGTTTAAAACCATTATCCCTCATCCTATCACTACAAGGGCTTGTAAACAGTCCCTCTGCAGCTTTTTTTGTAGGTCACTCTTAGGTACTGCAAGGTGTCCCTGGAGCCTTCTTTTCTCCAGGCTGAACAACTCCAACTGTCTCAGCCTGTCCTCATAGGAGAGGTGCTCCAGCCCTCTGGTCAACTTTGTGGTCCTCCTCTGGACTCACTCCAACAGCTCCATGTCTCTCTTGTACTGGGCCCCCCAGAGCTGGATGCAGTACTCCAGGTGGGGTCTCACAAGAGCAGAGGGGCAGAATCACCTCCCTCCACCTGCTGGTCACACTTCTTTTGATGTAGCCCAGGATATGGTTGTTTTTTTGAGCTGCAAGTGTGCATTGCTGGCTGATGTTGAGCTTCTCGTTAATGAGCACTCCCAAGTCCTCCTCAGGGCTGCTCTCAATCCATTCTCCACCCAGCTTGTAGTTGTGCTTGGGACTGCCTCAGTTCAAGCTCCATTTTAAAAGATTGTTTAATTTCTTATTCCTGCATAAATTTTGGTTCTTGCTTGATTCCAGCAAAGGAAATAATAGAAATGCTGAGATCAAGTGAAATACTACCCTTCTTCCATTAAAGTACTAGCTTCTTAGGAACACTGAAGACAGATTGCTTTCTCAGGCCAACCAATTGGAAAAGCAAGCACTGTTAAAGCATCAGCCAGTTCACTTCAGGAATATGTATGTTTGCCGAAATAACACATTCAACTGTACAAATAGTTTAATGATAATACATTTAATTCTGGTATAATAAAATAATTTCATTACAGAAGCCAGAGAGGTATGAAATAACTTGTTACATTACACCATCTATTGATCCCAAAACAGCAGATTGCATAGTTTTATAATTTGTTACAGAATGACCTGGCTGTGAGCTATCTTGTTCCGGTCAGAGGAACTATGTATTACTTGTATATAGCTAATATACTAGGACTTTTCTGGCCACAAATACTCATATTGCTGAAAGTTTACAAGCTAGACATTCTAAATAATTTTATTTTCTTGTAAAAAGTAGTGTAGAGATTCAACTCCTTCAAGAAAGGATCTGAGGAGGTCAGACATAGAAGGCAGGTGAAGTGGTGAGGCTGAGTGGTGGGAAAGCAGAGCAAGCAGGCAATCAGAGCAAAGGAGACCATCAAATCCAGGACTGCAGAAGCTTTGCTTGATATGTAAATAGTTCTGCTCTGGCTACTCTACTTGCCATGAATTTTGGATTTGATTAAAAGGCTTTTAGAAAACTGGTCATAACAAAATATTTACTCTTAATTTCCTTTAGTTTCACATTTAATGACTTGATTATTATACAAATTAATATCTTTCTCTCTCTGCTTTATTTACTAGTTAAAAGTGCCTGAAAGTTAGAGGAGAATGTTTCAAGTCAGAAGTTTGGACAGAGACAGGGAGGTGCAAAGCCAGCAAATACACCATTTTAACAGGAGCACTAGCATACAGACAAATAGTTTGTCAGATTGAACAACATATGCTGAAGAAGTGATATATACATGGAATACATCAACATATGTTTTTTTTAAAATCACCAGCATTTTACTCTGAGGTAAAGTGACACTCTTCTGACTCCAGCTGATGATGCCAAATTCAGTTACTGTGTACCAAGGAAACCTACCAGCTCTTGAAATCAGTTGTCATCTGTATACTGGCTCATGTGGCCTTATGAAACAAGGGTTACAGCTACGCACCAGCATGGAGGAAACAATCTTCCTTTTCTTCCAAAAAGGACGATAACAAGACATATTCAGGCATTTCATTCCAGGGAACATGCATGTGTATACATCTACTCTAGCTGCAGTCATGGACAAGCTAAATTTGGACTTCATGTTTTTTCCAATCAGGTATTTGAGTATAAAGCAGTAATTTTACAATATATGTATTTTCAGTAATACAATCATGGTATTCTTGTAAGCTATATCAGCATACTATATGCCTACTCTTATACTACAATGAACACTTTTCAGACCTATTCACCATATTACATGATAAGTAATGTCCTAAGTAAAAAAAATATATGTAGTAAAAGGTGTAAAACCATCTAATTTTTTTCAGCTACAGTGTTTGCTTAAAGTATTCTCTGTGTAATTGTGGGCATCATTTACATAAAAATTGACATCCTTGGGTCTCAATCTGTATTGCATGGACAAATAATATTAATACAGAACTCATAAAAACATTGAAATGGGTTCTGTGAAAACTTAATTTTTAGTCTACATTTGACAAATTAATGTTTTTTTAGAGGCAATATTTTAACATGCTCTCTAAGCAAATGCAGTGTTAAAGCTGTAACTGAGTTTTCAAAGCAAAAAACCTGCTCTTAGTGTTCCTGACATGAACTTTATCCTATTTGCTCATGCAAATAACTCTGTTCCCTGCTGCACCCTGTATTGCCCTCCAGTGTCAAGCTGCCTGAGGGAGAGAGCGGAAAAAGCCTTCACTTTACCATTTGACCCTCTCTTGTCTCAGTGTGGCTTTAACCTTGTGGCTTACTGTGTGCTTCTGATATTTTTAAAGGAAAGGAGAACTGAAACAACAAAAATAAAATTTGACAGGTGATCTATTTTTTTCATCAGGAAGGACTGGGACAGCCATTTGAAGGCTAACAGTGGGCCAGTTCAGGTCAGTGCCATATGCTCCCACACTTGCTGTGCAGTTTGTCTTTGAGCTGCTCAGAAAATCCAGCTCCTATCCATGTGACTTAGGCTTGTGAGTAGGGGTGAAGTGCCTAAATATTATTGAGGGTCTGGGTAATGGCATAACATATACGGTTACTTTGAAGATCAGAGTGCTTCTGCCATTAGCTGCTGGCATCCATATTGTGTGTATACTCACCTTCACAGTTTCCATATGCCCTTGGAGCAGGCAACACAGGCATCCTTCGGAGAAAGGTCTCTCTTGACCTAGTCTGCAATGAAATAGCAAAAAGCTGTCACTAAAATGTGAGGTAGCACAATGAAGGCCATGCAGACCAGGGATGCTGCTGTGTCCAGCACCTGAAAATAAGTTCACTCCTGAGGTCACTCTAAAATGCAAGTCCTCCCACAGCAATGGATGAGGCCTTGTTTCTCAACTGGATCTGGTGAGTCTCCAGAGGTTAGGCAATAGGGATGACAGATGAACAACACTTTCGCGCCTCACAGAAACATTTCAAAGGTATTTTACAAAAGATTAGTGAGGTGCTCACACACTGTGGTAACAGGGACCCAGTAAGAACTGCTAGTAGAAATCCAAGTAAGCAGGTGGCTGATGGATTAGCACCTACCAGGTTTTGGGGTCTGTTCTCATTGAAGATATTAACTTTTGATGTGTGACTTAATGACTAAGTCTTCTACTAGCCTATAGCTTACACAGACTCTACTGAGAATGTTCAAGAGAGAAGCCAGGTGCTATATGCACCTTGTTGCACCTCACCCGAAGAGACTTGATTTAGCAATCCTTGAAATTTTGCTTTGAGTGTCACAAGAACTGGGGATCTTTAGCAAAAGAGTGAAATATTTGGAGATATTCAAAACCTGACCGGATGTGGTCCTCAGCAAATGCACAGCTACTGAAATAAAAGGATTGCGTGAAAATCTCAGCTCCCATGAAAAATGGGATTACTATCCATGTCATTGCAGGGAGAGGTTTGAAAATAGCAAAGAAGTGCAATAACAGGATCAAGATCAAAGAGAAAACAAATACATACATTTTACAGTCATAAAATATTTACCCAGTCTGAAGATTTTAGGGGATCTGACCATGATTTTTTTAAGATTTAGGAAATATTGGTGACTTAGATTAATTCTGGTCACTTTCTGGGACATCCTTAAATAATCTGATATCTGTGCTAGAGCTAAAGCCCCAAAATGCTTCACTCATTTAAAAGGAATCTTCACCTGCCCATCTGATTTAGCTTTTGCTTGGTTTTTGTTGCTGCAGAAATAAAGCCTGTTGCAAAAAAGATGAGAATCTACCCCAGAAAAATGTAAGACACAGAAAAATTTGTGAGGGAAATCTCACAAAAAATCTCACAAATTACCTGGCCTGNTATAAGACACAGAAAAACTTGTGAGGGAAATCTCACAAATTACCTGGCCTGGAACTGAGTGCCGGCAGAATGGCAGAAATGAGATTTTTGAGTGCAATAAATGCAAGTCTTTGGAGACCACAATAAAATAGGATTCTAGTGACAGTGCATGTCTATGAAAATTCACGGCGGTATCAGACATCCCAGGTGCCTATTTTATCAGGAATCGTTATGCTGCTCAGTGTTCCAGGAGCAGTTCTGGACAATGAAATAGCTTTTGCATTGAAAGAGATGACATTTAGTCACCCAGCATTTAGCTGCTGGGCATAAAGGCCACTGCTTGTGAAAGGGGTTTGTTTGAAAGAAGAGAGTGCATGTGTGTGTTATTAACTGGAGACTAAGGGTAAACTTTTAAATTAAATACGCTGCAGCTCAATCAATACGTTGGGCTCAACATCATTGATGGAGGGGGGGATGGGGAGGTCTGAGTTCCTGCCGAGCTTAGAGTTAGGACTGCTGCTGAACTTTGTCAAAGATTTGGGTTGAAATCTTGCGGTTGTGAACACATATTTCAAATGTAAGAATCTAATAAAATGAGAGTGTGCATTTGAATTTGCCTCTGATGAGGACATACCACAGAGGAAATAGTAATTTATGGACGAGGGTCCAGCTGAAGGTTGCATCCTTTGGGAAGTGATGTAATTCAGCTGTCTCCTCAGCTCCGGGGTGCTCAGGACTCAGCCCTCAGACATGCCTGCTGGAAACACAGTGCTGAATACTGTCACTGTCCCTCAGTTGCTGCAAATAGAGCTAGAAAGAGACACCTACAGAGAGAAAAATATTTTTTGTGTGTGTGTGTTTTGAAACAGCTTCAAGATCAATCAGAAAAAAATGCGATTTTGCATAAAGGCCTGTTGGCAAGTCAGACATTATATGTAAAGATTTGACCAGGAATCTTATAGAGAAATTCACATGTAATTTAATATTTACTGGAGAAAAAAACATTACGCTTTTCCTTTCAGTTTCTTTGCTGCTTTCTTTGCCTGTTGGATCCTATTTTGGATTGCAGGTAGGAGAAAGCAAACTGATGCTGCACCAGGAGCGCCTGACGTTTTAAAGCCCAGAGATCATTCTGACATTGAGAATTCCTGTGGAGACACACTGTCTTCCACTTTCATTTGCAGTTTGGTTAATGAGCCTGTAAATTGAATTAGCTCAGTCTAAGCGCTTGAAATCCAAGCTGAAATGAAAAGAAAACAAGATTAGAATAGTGTATGGAGACTCTACTTGTTTTGGTGCTTTTGGTTTCCTGAGGAATGCAGTAAGACTGAAACAATAATAACAAAAGAATATGTGACTAAAGACATATGATTCATTATAATGTAATGTACAAACCAACCTTTTAAACAGTGTTCAAATATCAGTGTTGGGTACTCAGCTGGCAAGTCAGTGTTTCCAGGTCTAAAGTGATTAAGGGTAGCTAAAGAAGGTGGTGTCTTATTTTTCTTTTTTTCCCCAGCACTAAGGTATATGCATATCCTTTTGGATAATGTCTGGCATCTCTTTAAAAAAAAAAAAAAATTAGCAAATGAGTGGCCCAAGGAAGTGACTGCAAATCAGAGTTGTGAATAACTGGATTTATGATAACAACTGTGTCCTGACCTGCGAGGGAAAAGCTGGACAGCATCATTTGTTCCCAACAATTTTGAAGCAATCGGTGCTAAAAGAAGAACGCATAATCTGTCCTCCAAAGCTTTCTCTCCCTTTATAGACCAAAAAGTACCCATTTTTCTGTTAGCGAACAGAAAAGGAAGGCCTTGCTTGTCTGTCGGTGGTGCCTCTCTAGCCCCCCTCTGCACCCGCCTGGGGCTGCTGTGTGCCAGCCCTACGTGGAGACCTGCTCCGGCAGTGCCTGACATCCCTGCGCTGATGGGTGATCACCAGTCCAGGCTCCTCCATTTGCACCGACTAAGCACTGAATTTCTGTCGATATAAGGCAGTGATTTCATCCAGCGTCAGCGTGGTTTCATCAGTCAGTCCAGATAAGCATTCGTTGACATTATTTTCCTGCTCACAGTAAAGGTTTGTCTGAACCAAACTGAGTGAGGTGATTCCCAATTCTGTAACTGACATCTACAGAGCCAAGATGACTTAATGATTCATCCCTCTTGCAATTAGCTCAGCCATTAAACAGAGAAAAACCCCAATTCCCTGCCCTCCGCCGGGTCTTTCTCTGTTCAGCTCTAGACTTGGTTATGGGTTACTGTCATGTGGAAACGTCAAACCGGTCCCATCTCTTTGATGTCCATGGATGGCTCTTCTGCCTCCAGGTCTCGTAAAGATTTGCCTTTGGGAAGTCATGGCTATTAAACTCTCCTCAGGGGCACACAAGACAAAGCTGATATGTTTCTCTTATCCTGAAGGCTGTATGAAATGCTATCCTTTCCTTTCCAGCTAGGATTTAATACATTTGTATACACATAAATATTTCCTTCACCAAGACTGATATCCACTGTATCTTAAATTAAAAATAGCACAGCAATCCAGGGATTGGATGACTTTTCTTATCAGCTAGCAGCCATATGGGAAATCACAGTGTATGCAGATCATCTTCCTCATACAGGAGTCAGTCTGCTGTTACATACATGCACAGCAGTTGGAAAAAGCCCAACTTCACAAGATTTTGGAGTCTTTCTTTTCTCAGCAATGATCTGAAAACATAGAGAATGAACAACATAAGGATTAATCAAGTTTTCAATAAAAGAAACCCACAAAAAGAATACTAGTGGTAGCATTAGCTAGTAACAATGAAACTAAATGAAAGTCCTTTATCTTATTTTCATCATTCTATTCCGATGTGTGAAATGAGAGCTGGGCTGCATTATTATATGTTATTATCCCTGGAGCATCTACTGTCTACAATCACAATAACAATGTGGTTTTCTAGGGAGAAAAAAAAATGATAGGAAGAAAACACTGAATATAATTTTCTCCTGTGAAAGCCAAAGATTTAAAAAAAAAAAAATCTAAATCACTAGCAGTCATATTTTTGGCTCACAAATATATGTCAAAAATACTACATAGTGGAAACTTTGAGAGAGGCATGCAAGATCTGTGCTTCAAGATAGACATAGAGTTTTGGTAGACATTTGCATGCTCAGCAGCAGAAGTCCCATACATTCTGCAAGCGGTAACTTGTATGTACTCCCACAGAAGAATAAATCTGACCAAAAAAGGGCTGATTACATGTTGTTAGCATTGATTCCCTCAGAGTTAAAGTCCCAAGGTAAATATTATCCATCCAAAACCCCAGGTTGGATACAAACTGACCTGAAAAACATTTTCATAATCTAAGAATAAAATTTAAAAAACAGAAGCCCACTCACAGTACTTATAAATCCTTTTCATTTCTTTATAAGAGTCTCAGAATCATTCCAGTAAGACTATATAATTAAATCTATCTTGTCTCTAAGGAACATTTAAGAGATGTGTTTAAAATAAGGTCGCTCACTAATGAAGTGTTGACAGCTCAGCAGCTGTTTAACAGAATGTAGCAACGCCAGGAGAAGACCACCACATCCAAATTTAACAATGATCTTGTTGGAATTTGTCAAAAATATTGAAAGCAACATGTAGGCCTGCCTTATAAAAAGGGCTATAAGGATTTTGTATCTGGTATACATATGAATATATGTATTTATGAGTCAAAAGATGACAGAAGTTTGATAGGATTTGTTTTAAATTTTATTTTGCTGATACTGCCCAGAAATGCTCTCGGTGAACATGGATAGCTTGGAAAACATACTTGGGGTACTTAACAAATGGTAATGAATCACATGAGGAAAAGCAGTACCAAACCGAATTTCACTGTAGTGTTAGTTTTTTCTACTTATTTTATTCTGATGTAACTGGATGCCAGATCCTTTTAATCCCTATACTTGTGTTATTTTCATTTTTCAACAACAGGCCCAACACAAAAAGATGGGCTGTGTCTCTAGTGGGAGCTAAGAGCAACAGACGTATGAGGAATCTCAGGACAGGGTTCAGGTATCTCTGCTGCTGAGGCTGTTTCCTGTGGAGCTCTGAGAATGGAAGTGACTCTCTGAAGCTTTCATGTTGATTTTTTCATCTTTGTTCACAGTGAAGAGGGACTGTTTTCAACCCCTGAAAATTAGCCTTGAAAACTATCATGAGTCTTAGCATAATTTTTCTTTCCAAGAGAAGAAGAAATATCTTTTAAAAGTTCCTGGTTGTTCCTTTGTCATTGAAACAATGATAAAGGCAGTATGGGTACAGGAGAGGATGCACTTCCTAGTGAGTCAGTGCTATCTGTAGCAGGTTCTTCTTCCAAGTTTTTGGTAGTATTTGGATCAATTATGATATTTGATGGAGAAGGACTATCAGATTTTAGGCCAGATTTCAAACAAAGGTGTTATAAACCACACCAAAAAAGATGGGAGCACATTTTTACATTTAGGAAGTTTAAGGAGAACTTAGAGGAAATGCATACAAATATTTTGCCCTACCATTACTGTCTTCTAATTTCCATTTTTTTTTTCTTTTGCAATACAGCCTTACCTATAGTTTCAAGTATTAACAACAGTAAATCATATCTGAGATGGGCTCAGGCAGAGCCATTGTGGAATCATCAGACAGAAACCAACATTTTTGTCATATATTTTATGGTTGCTCCACATCCTAGCAACCCTTTAGTTGACAGTGACCCTTAGATGTGTTCTGTGCTAGATTCTGCCATCCAGACCTGCTTCCCTGGGACTCACTTGTTGTGCTCATTTGAGAGGTGGTTTGGTGAAGAGCTGCACACTCTCTTAATCCTACACCGAGTAGGACAGGTCTGGACTGCATACGTGGCCCGACAAACTGGGATGTTCACAGTTCACCATGGTGCTACTTGAGTAGACAGAACTTAATGTCTAGCTTAATATCTAGCCAGTACATTATATGAGGGAACAGTCTGGTTGGGCAATAACCTCTTATAACATGCTTTTTTGTTCTCTGTTTAATTGGAAATCTTTTTTTCCTAATGCATCATATCTATAAAACTTTTTTTTTTTTTTTTTTTCATAACACAGTAGTTCTTTCCTCTACTAATTGCTGCTGTAATGGAAATATTTTTCTCTCACTCTTTTTACTTGTTCAGCTAGAACACAGGAGAAATCATACCAAAGATCTTAATGGAGATCAGCATATAAATTCAAGCCTATTTTAGACCCTGGAATTTGTGGCCACCAAAAACTTTGGTTGCCAACTACTAGCTAAAGCTTCTAGAGAGACAGCTAACTCTTACACACATCCTATGACGACCAATTATATGACTAGGAAAAATATAGCTACAAACAATGAATTTTGAGACTGGCTGTGTAAGAGAAGAAATAAATGATTAGGCCTGTTAGCAGCCATGTGACATGGATCAAGGTTTCCAGCCACTATGCTTACTACTGTAGTCAGTAGGCTACAAGGATGTGACAGGCTCTCCTGAAGAAGGAAAACTGGTCAGTGCCTTGTATAACTCAGGTATCTAACACATTTAAGAACTGATCTTACACTTTGTTCAGAGTAAATAAACAAAATAAGTTTTCAGCAGAAGCTGAACTGCCTCATAAAGACAGAAGCTCTTGATGAACCCCTGCTTCAGCATTTAACTCAGCAGCTTGGCTCCTATAGAAATCTACCGTGGAAAAAGCAGAAATGAAAGAGAAATGCCAAAATGGCTGTGAATTTCAAGTTAAAGATAGTCATTGACTACATTTCAAGATAGAATGATGTAGAGCATTTTTTCCTAAAGAAAATGGAGGACAGGGAAGCTTTCTGCTACCCTTGGCAAAAAAAGGGTAACAGAGAGATCCTATCTGTTCTCTTATCTGCTTGTGCACTTGTATGCATGGCCTAGGTACATGTGTTGATTTCCTCATTCATTCAACCCATTCATTATATAAATTGAAGAAACAACACACCCAACTCACTAATGTAAACAGAAATATAGAAACAGAAACCCTGCCATTCTGTCTAAAAATTGTTTAACAGAAGTTAAACGAAATCTGCAAATGAAATGAAATGGCAATGTAAAGCACGCGTCATATTTATAATTAGATATCATAACAGCAACAGTATGCTCGGTCTGTTCTCATCTGTAGTATTTCTGTTTAGCAGCTGCTATGCTTGACAAACAACTGCCAGATGCCAGAGTGCCCTGATGGGTACCTGAACATGCTCTCCTGTGTCCTCCTGGACTTTACTACAGTTAAAATGTTATTCTGGACCTGCAGAAAACTAGGCAGATGTTTTACCAGCTTAGCAAATGGGAATATTCCTTCTCTGAGGAAGTGGGAAATGAACTAAATCTGTCTCAGCTAGAAACATATTTAGCATTCACTGTTCAAATCACCTGTTTTTGTAATCTCTAGAGCATAGAGCATGTTGTTCACAAACTTTACTTGTAATAGAATAAACAAACTGAACTTTCCACATGTGCTTTTACAAATACCTACTTCCCAACCACAGATAGGAAATCTAGGGCTCTTGAATATCTGGGTCCTGATGATTGCTCTGCTAAGTGTGCGTAAACAGTTAGAGATTACAGAATATGCTTCTGATTACTACCAGTGTAATAAAGTTAGAGGTGGTTGCAAACAGACTTTATAGAGTGAAGAAAAATTAGTATCACAAGACATGTCACTGTGAATTCATGCTGTTTAATGATGAATGACACCAGTGTGAATGGTATCAAGTCAGCCTACAGATTTGCTATATATACTTAGTAGCCTGTAAATACATAAGGCAAAATGGCCCCGCTTACACGGTGCATCAAAACAGGGAGTATAACGCTTCGTCATAGGGTAAACTGCACTATTAAAATTATCACGTATTCAGAAATGAAGAAGGCATTTGTTGATTTCAACCTAGTTTATTTCTTTCTTGGACATCTGTTTCTTCCAAAAGTCTCATTTTCATAGTTTGGGTTTCATTTTGCTGCTATTTTAATACCACCAATTCTAGCAGTTCTTTCTACCTCGGCCTTTTATTCTCTGATCAATGAGCATGTCACGAGGTCCATTTTTGCCATAGTTCCAAATAGTACACTCTACATTTCTTCAGCAAAATGCAAACAATCTCTGCTGCTTCATACACATTGCTAGATTCTCTTTCAAGCATTTTGCTACAGTTGAATGTTAATAATTTATGGTCCTTTCCTGAGGTGAAGGTGGTACTGCTCTAAACTCTACAGAAATGGAGTGCATAGGACAGATTGTCTACTTGCATAAGCTGCTGAAGTTGTAGTATATATACGTATATATATGATGAACTCTGACAGCTAGATGTCACCTACATACTAAAGAAATTGTGTCAGCGTTATAAATGAGACTTGAGTTTCCCTCTCTTCGCTTCTGCTCTTTTTTTCCTTCCTGATACAGTTATAAGGGTCTCACTTGGCATAATGTGATTGCTCCTTTAGCTTAGTTCAAAGCTTTCATCTTAAAAGTATTAAAAAGTTTGGCTCACCTGACCTAATTTCAGTCATTTAAAAGGTAAGTTTTCAGACTAAGCTTATTAGTTAGACTTTCTCTACTTCCTCTGTCATGGAAGAAAGATGTGATGAATTGCCCTCTGCAGGCACCTTCCTGCATGGAGTGTGGAAGATTCTCAGATGTCTTTCTCAGGGCAGATGTTTATCTTTCAGGCCGCACTGTACAGCATCTGTCCCCAGGGCTTCATCTAGTACTGTTTTCTTGACTCTGTGTCAAGAAAAACCATCAGAAGTCAACAACTAGCAGAAGCATCATCTTCTGTGTTCCTTTCAGCTTAGTGATAAATTTGTATGTGATAAAATGTGAGGATTTTACTGGAAACCATATTATTTAGCACTACTTCAAGGTAATGTGTTGGTCCAATAACTTGTGAGATGAGACATAGTCAAAGAGATGGCAATGTATGTAATATCTTCTTTCCAGGTGGTTTTTTAACAGAATGCTTCTCTATTCAGGAGAAATCTCCATGGTGACAACTTTTTTCTCCATGTGGTTCAACTTTATGCTTGCTGGACCCTCTGGCCTCAAATTAATCAATGGCAGAGAATTAGGACCAAACCAAGCAGAAAGAAAAACTAACAATAGCCAAATGAGTCAGGAAGAGTCATAATTATGGGTAAGAAATATCTCATTACTGCAAAACCCCACCACATTATTTTTTAATGGATACTGCTCATTAAATGAAATAACCCTTTGAATGAAAAGCAGTTTGTCTAGACTAGTTAGAAAATGATAAACGCAGATTAACAGCTGGCAGAGTGCAGCGTTAAACTGGGTAAGTGGAGTTAGTGTAAGCATTTACTACAAATTTTATTCTACAGGAGGGATGGAGATGCTTAGTCTAGTTCCATCCTTTCTGCCTTTGTTGAAAACGTGCACCCAGCAGATGGTACTAATATGTGCACTTCAGGTCTGTGAACTCTCAAATGTCTTATGTCATGAATACAACTAGTTTGCAGTCTGTAATATGTTTCCTGCTGGCTATGTGCGCTTACGCTCAAAGTCACGTGTTTGTTCAGAGAAGGTCCACAGCTGGAATATCAAGATGAAACCTTGCGCATGTAAATGCCGTTGTCAAAGGGCACTCTCCACCGTGCCTAACTATTTTTCTGCAGAGAAAACTGGGCATACAGTTTCTCATTTCTCATAATCAGACACAAAAATATTTACCAGTGAGTAATGGAATTGCCATGAAACTAAACAATGAGCTAATTTCCTACTAACAGAGAACAAGATCCTAACAGCATTTAGAGTGTTTTTAAAATGTGGTACTGATTAATTCTGCATTTATTCAATGCTACATTAACTTTTAAAATCACTCAGCATCAAATTCTTTGCACTGCAGACAATATAAGCTTTCCCATTGCCTGCAATAGGAGTAAAATGGTTTCTATGTATGTGGCAATTCATTGCAAAGCACTTGGGTTTTATTATTTAATTAAAAGAAAGAATATGAACAAAGTTCATTATTGCCAGTTTGTAAGAGAAGATCACTCAGGGAATCATGGAAACACTATGGTATAGTTAACTTTGGGGCAGGTGGCAGGGTAAGTGATTTCTCCAGGTATCTTGCAGCCCTGATCAGATAATTCCACAAAAGATATTTTGAAATATTCATTCAGCTACAGAATGCTCTTAGTTCTAAGTCAATCTTTAGTAATAATGAGTTGTATTTGTTGTCAAAGCTCCTGTGGACAAGTGGCTGTATTACAATCAGTGTGATTCAACCCTCCTTCCAAAATGAATTTCACAAGGTATCTTATAGCTGTATCCAATATTAGTACAGACTTTGATACAAGCTGTTTTTTCTTCTCTGAGAGATGAGTAGCAATGCATTTTAACTCTTGTAACTTATTATTTTTACCTCTTATTTTATGTGAAAATAATAAAAGTTGATAAGACAGTGAATCATCTCATTTTACAAAGTGTAGCAACAACTAATGCTATGAAATGCCACTAATCATTTGTGTTTCCATTCTGTAGATGGAAAATAAGTAATTTTAGAGTATAATCATAAGAACTGTGATTTTACTTGGGCTGAAGAGCAGTATTTTCATGCTTCTTGTTCAAAACAAAGTCACAATAACCACCACCTAATTGCTGAAAGATTTGAGTCTGCATTTCCAAAATCTTGGCCAGCAAGCCACCTTAGATGCTTGAAGCTCTGCAGCTGCTCCTGACTGCAAGCATTACCATTCTGGGCTGGCTGAGCATCCAGGGACTCATTTCATGCCTACACCTCTCAGGGCGGTCACAGACTTTGGGAAGCAATTCAGCATTCATGAGTCTAGAGAGAAAATGAAGCTGTAGAGAGTGTGCAGGGAATGTTTGCCGGGAAAGTGAGAAGGGGATTGGAGTTCTTGATGCTGCTCTAAGGAACACTGTGCACTTTACTTTAAATGGAGAAAATACAGAAATAGCACTGTAAGTAGGGATCATCGTGCAAACTCAGAACCAGCTTGGGAGACTAAGGTGCTACTACATGGTAGTGAGTAGATACAGCCAGAAACCTCAAGTGTGGGTTTGTTATTTTTACATCTAGAGCCAGGTGCCTAACGCTGCACCAGCCTCTACTTGTGATTTGTTGGGATAGGGGAATTTGCTTCACTTGCGGTTGAACCCACCTTATTCTACTTTTATTTGTTTGATCCTTGTTGCCCCAGTTAATGAGCTTTCTCTTGTGCCTTTGTTCAGATTCCCTTGGCCCAGTCCCTGACTGAACAGATCAGAGGCTGTGGTTACTGTGTGGTACTAGCTGTGGTTTTATTTAATAACGCTGTATTACTATGTGCAACAAATTGCGACTAATTGCTTCTCTGCTGCTCTGCCAGTCTGTGAAAAGGCCAGCATCAGAAAACACCAAGTCAGAGCTCCCTGCCGAATCTCTGTAAGCTTATATAAAAAGCAAACTTTGGTGAATGAGGTCTGACTGGAAGGGGAAAGAAGGCTTTTGATGCAAGAAATGTGCCTATCGCTGATTCCAGTGCTGAAGTTCACGATTTTCACCTCAGGTACAATGTACATAAACAGTTTTGGCTCTGCAGATCTTGTAAAAAAGTTCTTCCTTTTTGCCTTTCCCAGCAAACAAAAACTGCATTCATATAAACGTAATTGCTGTTATTGTGTTTATCATGTGTGGGTTTGAATTTTTATTTTAATCAATGAATATAATTTCTTGCTTTCTTCCTTAGCACTAAAAACTACACAATGGCTTTTTAATATTTAATTGATGAGATCCTTTTACAGGTTTTAGTTTAAAGGTAACCATAGCACAAACGCATCCATTATTAACTGCAGAACGGCAGCGTAGCTTCTTGGGAACCCTCTTTAGTTTAATATGAGAACCCCTGTCAACAGAAAACAGCGCCGATATTGTTGTTAAGTGTGACAAACTGGCAAATGCGATGGGCACCACGCTGGAACAATGCAAACTGCTTATATCAATGGACGAGGCGACGTTTAAAAGCGAGATGAAGACGGACGGCGAGAGGCTGTCGAGGAAGGTTCGATTCCGTGTTGCATCCTCGCACAGCGGGAGGGTGCTGAAGGAGGTGTACGCCGACGGGGAGGCTGCCGACTCTCTGGACTCCGAGTATGCCAGTAGTTCGGAAACCGACCAAACCAGCCGGCTGAGCGAAGTGGACGGGCAGCAGAATGGACACGTAGGGTCCGAGTGCGATGAAAATGAGCACGAGCAGGATGACTTGCTCATTTTAGTCAGAGCCACTAAAGAGAGGGGGTTTGGTACAAAGCGAGTCAACATCCTCAGTAAAAACGGCACAGTCAGGGGAGTCAAGCATAAAGTCAGCGCTGGGCAAGCCCTCTTTGACAATTTGGCAAAAGTATTTCAGGTAGGTGACGCAGCTCTGCTGGCTGTAAGCCCTGTGTCTGTCCCTTTATTCTTTCCTTTTGCCCAAACCCCTCTCATTTATGATTTCTCAGTAGTCTGCCTCATTCCCATTGCTGTCCACTTGCTGTTCTTGTTTACTCTTTCCGCTATACACCAGCTCCAAATTGACTGTGAAATTTTGCTTTGAAAGTTGACCTAAAGTTTGCTGACTAGAAATGTGTATATTGTGCTTCCCATGTATGGACCAGGAAAGAAATGTAGCAGAGGAATTAACTGGGGCTTTGCTGGAGAAATGTACAGATCCACTGTACAGGCATGTGTCATGTTTCCACTCCTATTATATTAATTCCAATGAGTTTACGATGTTATCTACTGTTGCCTACATGTAAATATGGATACTTGCAAATTCCTTTGTGTTTAATCTACAAAGTAGATCAAATTAGATGCAGGATGGCAGCAATGGTGGTTTTCCCACATGAAAATTTCAGAGGAATGAAATCGTAGTCAGAGATCTCTTTTATTAATGTCTGCTTTCCATTTATTTTGTAGAAGGAGCACAATATCTGTGTTTGAAACAGTATATGCCACACTGACACCTTAGGCAGAGAAATACAGGCCTCAGAAAAATCAAGATGAAAGTTCTAAAAAATTTAGCTCATATATATAATTTATCTATATATGCTATTCAAGTCTTTAAATCATTAATATTAAAACAAAAGAGAAACAGGTGTGCAACAAAACTCTTTCTAAAGGTTCTTATAATCCAGAATTATGATGGTCACTTAAGTTAGCCTATAATTGGCTTCAGTGCATTGTTTTAAAAGCATTTATGCAGTTTTAAAGCATGGGGAATTCAATTTTAGTAATAACTGTTGTGTATTGACATAAAATCTGAAAGTTCTTTCTTACTTTGAAGCTAATTCCATAATACATTTAGAAATGGCTATAGATTAAAATTCTCTTGCTTCTGAATATGAATTTATCCTCTATGTCGTACCTACATTGTAACAGTAATTTTGTCAATATTGATGTTCCTGTGGAAGATGGATATTTCAAAGATGAATTATCTGTTCATTTTTGTTCTTTACATCACATAGCACTCAAGTAGCTCGCTTGCTTTCAAGCCACTTACTGATGAGTTTGTCCCTGAGTTCCTTACTCTGACAAAATCTGTAACACAATAACTTTTTCTAAGTAGATAATGAGTTAGGAAGTGTTAACTGGGGCGTGTCTGGATTTTTCTCCAACCTTTATTCCAAACACTGTTCCGTGTTGTTTCACTACATGGAGTACACCCTCTCCCCTCACCAGCCTCATTCCCTCCTAAAAGCTCCATCAGTGACACCAAGCTAAGAAATTGGAATCACCTAAATAAATGGACCCATCTGAAGACATATGTACCTTAGTTAGTGGCCTTGTCATCTTGCTGTTTCTGTCTCCAGTTTTAGGTTGGAAGTTCTTCAGGAAAGGTTCATGGACTGAAATCGATATAGTTTGATTGCAATGAAGCTTCTTTTATTCCTAGCAGAGTTACAGCTAGGACCAGCAGTATTTCCAGGAGGTGTTTTGCAGGAAGAAAGGAAGGCTTGAGAACAGACACATCCGTCTGATAACTTCAGAAAATGATATGTAGCCAAGTCTACCACAGAAGTCCATAATTAAAACCTGTAAAATAATTAACGGTTTAAAAGTGATAAGAATCTTGTAGTTTACAGCAGAAGAAAGTGGAAAAATTAAATTATCAGATGAAAACAAACTGAAAAGTTTTCATACAGTACATAATTAAATTTAAGCACTCTCTGCTAAAAGCATTGTAAAGGCCAAAAGAATAGGCAGGGATTGAAAATGGATGACGAAAATATATGGGGAACTGAGCAGCTTCTGCTTAGGCAGGTCTAGATGACTGATTTCCAGAAATAACTGTACATTCTTACCTCAAGCATCTACTGGATCAAAGACATATATTCAGTAGTACAGAGAACATCGTGATTTGAGGTTTCTACACAAACAAGTTCCTGTTTCCCCAGAGATAAAGTTTGAAATCTTGTGAAGAAGAATGATCATTTGCGTATCTTTTATGCCATACTGTGAGCCAATTTTCTATGCCACATGGTGAACACAGAAGAGAGCAAAGCACAAAGGTTGGCTTTGAGACTGATTGGGAACTACTTGATCCCAGTGTGAAATATGATTGAAATCTGTCCAGTTACAAATGGAGTAATGACCTTTAGGATAAGATTAGAGGATTTCTAGTTTTCTGTATGTTCCAGACAGTTAATTGCGCAGTAATACCACTCAGAGAACAAGAGTTCTTAATTCAAAGATATGATAAGGTAGAAATATGTCTCTATTAGAAGATATAACTCAAAATCTCTTGATCTGGGCATTTTTGTAAGTTCCTCTCTTGATTATGTGAGATCATCTGCAGTTACATGTTTCACATCTCTTAGATAAACAACAGCAGATATATAACCACAGTGAAGATGTGTATAAATTCCCTTATCACTGAGGAGAGCCCATCTCTGCCCTTTTGATGGTTCAGCAGTAGATGACGTGATACATTTCTCAGAGTCAGTGTCAAAGCAGGTATTTGTAATGTCAGAGCATGCACATGAACTCTTGACAGTCATAAATCCTCAGCACTGATAAATTCTTAAATGCAAACACTTCTTACTTAGTATTTAATGTATCACTTATTAACTAAAATGTGTATGCAAGAAGCCAAATACTGAGTGTCCTGTGACCCTGAAAGTAGGGTTTTTTTTTAGATTTTCTGCGGTGTCAGCATTCGGATTCTTCAGACTATATCTGCAAATGCCTCTACTATGCTATTACCACAAATCCCCAGATGCTTGCTGTAATAGAGGCAAGATCCTTTAAAACAAGTCACTTTGCTCAGATATTCAAGGGATAAGCAGGGATTCATTAACTGGGCTTTGTTAAGTGACACAGTCAAGGCTTTTGATGTTCTCTCTTCAAATACCTGTGCTAAAAGCTAGGTATTTTAATGTTCCATGGAATATTTGGGGTTTTGAATATTTTTGCCACATTTTATAACAACAGCCTTTCTGTAGAATTGGTTCAGCCAGTTCCTTCCCACAACAGACTCACCTGAAAAAAAAATCACACCTTCTGGAATTTTTTGGAATTTTAAGAGTGATGTAATACAGGATGTATTTCTAGTTGAAAAGGTGCTTTTGGTTGTTGTAATAGGATACAAGCCTGGCCTGAGAATGTATATCTACTCCCAAGTAAACGTGCATCTCCTGCTACATCTTCCCACATCCATGCACCGAGCACTTCTATCACCAGCATGGCCGGCAACTTCCCATTTCCACTGTTTCTTGAGAGGACAAGCTAGGTCCCTCACACTAGTCCGATGACCGTCTGTGTCCCTGGACGTGAGTTGCTCCAGCTCTGTGACAGTAAAAAGTCTCCCATCAGGTCGGCCCTGCACAGCTGGTGAAGCTGCTGTGAGCCCGGCGGGAGCAGCCACGTGCAGCTGGGGCTGGCATGGCGTGGGGATGGGGTGGGACAGAGCAGGGCATGTCTGGGGGTTATCTCAGCCTTATGGCAGGGCATTTTGGGGGGTGGGAAGGCAGGGAAGAGACCTGCCCAATTGATGCTTCAGGGGAGCATGGTTTCCATGGCAACCACTCCAGCCTTTCCCTCCCAGGGTTGGATGCCACAAGGAGAGCGTTGACATAGCAACCACATCCTGGGGAGGAGTGTGAGAGGGTGTTGCTCTGGCAACGCCTCCCCAGCCCCTGCTTGGTGGAAAGGCGGGAGGCCAGTTGGTGGTCATCGGTGGAGGGCAGGGATGGTCATATGTGTCCACCCAGCCTCCACGTGCACCTAACCCGGGGCTGGTGGGGTGGCTGTGGCTTCCTCCTACAGGGCTGGCAATACAGTGGTGCAACAGTTGGGAACATTTTATTTGTGAGAAATGTGAACTACTCAAAAGCCTGAATAACAGAAAGGATCTGGAGCTCCCAGTGTCCCTGTTTGTGCATCTCCTCGGTATAAATGAAATTATCTCCTGCTGAAACACTAAAACTGATGGTGTTGGCAGCTCTGGAGCTGAGGACATGACCTGCTAATTGCATCAGGATTGTAAGCACCTTCTCTGCACATCCAAAGTAATTGTAGTCTTATTTCAGTACGTTACTAAAATTTTTGTTTTCTAATACTTAGAATACTGTTAAAATGTGAATAGGTATTAATATTTCCTGTATTTTCCCACAGAAAGTAGTAGAGAAATGGTTCTTCTTTCCTTGAAATAAATGTAATTCTCTTCATGACCAATTTTTATGACTAGGCCATCCCTATGATGGCTTCCTGGTGACACAGAGAAAAAATCCTTGGGTTGTCTGGTATATTGCTAAGTGGTGCAATGATCATTTCATGCCAGACCGGGTTTCCATCCCAACGTGAAAAGTAATGGAGCTCAGCCAAAGGTTTTACAGAGGTGTCCCCTCATTTCCACTGTTTTAGTGTGGGTCCTTTCTTCCATTTCCATACTTACACACTCCACTGGCCTTCTAGCCTCCTCTGAAAGGTCACCTTCTGCTAAATTAGCTACAGATCTCATTCTTAGGCAGGGCCTGCTGACGTCTATTACAAAAGGGCAGGCCTGGTTAACCTGATTAATGCCTTTGTGAACATTGCATCAGAAGGGATACGGGTGAAGAGTCAGAAATAATGTACTTGGTCTTTATGATATTTTCTAGCATGGTGTCTCAGGTAAAGCTAACATTTAAGGTTGCAAAGTGCAAGTCAATATTCAGCCTGATAAAGAATTAGCTTATAAATGCTTAGAGTGAGATGGGAAAGAGTTAAGAATCAGGTGGAAGTTTGTTAAGAGATGGAGAGCTTCTAGCATGGTTACATTCACTGTCGTCTTTCTTTACTTGTAAGTGACCTGGAAAGTGAATACACAGCAGGACGTGCGGAGCTTGCAAAACCAAAAGGCTGGCTAATACCAAACCATAGGGAAAATAAAATGAAAGGTAGCAACAAAAGTAGCTGTCTTCCAAAAAAGGCAGATGCTGCAAAGTGCTGATAAGGAAAATTTCTGGTGTGATAGTACAAGAAAAGGTTTTAATTTGGGTGGCATGTTGTATAGCACTCCAGCCCCTGGAGTGTGTATCACTACAAGCCCCAAAACTCTGTGGAGAATTGAGAGGGAGAGGTCTGCACTTTAACTGGAGAAGTCATGATGTTGTCCTCCTCACTTCTTTGGCAGAAGATCAGTGCTGGCTATGCTCCTTACAGTCCAGCGTCATTGCACTCTTTCAACTCAAAGACCTCTGCTAGGACTGCACTATGTTTGTAAGAGGCGTCCTGAACTTTCCCTTCATATTCTCATCCGTACACACTGCCCTGTGACTCCCAGACGGGAATAACTTGCAAAGGGAAAAGAGACGTCAACTGCTTGTAACTACCATTAGCAATGTTAGGGAAACCTGCTCATAACCTCAAGCCATAGCATTTGCTGTATTAACGCCACTTAAATGGATGGAGATAAACCCCAGTGAGCTGTAGGAATCTCCTCTGAGGTATAAAGTTCCAGTGCATGTTCCTAGTGTTAGTGAGTACCTGGAAAACTAATTCTTGAACAGCATAGCACTGAAATCCACTGAAGAATAAGAAAAATTGTAATGACACAGAGGATCAAGTGATTATGAAAAGTGATTTCTGTTTCATACAGAAAATTCAGTGTTATAAGGACAACTGGATCATCACTGAAAGGGGCATAGTGTCCCTTCACCACTTCCTTTGTACCTTCCTAAGTGCTTTGATCTGTGACCACAGTGCATGGGACAGTGATTCAGCTGATTCCCCTGATTAAGTGACGGTTAAAACAGGTAGTTTCCAGAGCTGGTGATTGAATAGCCACACTGATTCAAAAAGGAAGATGTCCAGGTCTGTGCACTTTTAATTGGAGCCTGGGGTTGGTCAGTACTTAGGATATTGGTATTTATTGTTCTCATGTTCTCCTATAAATCAGCTGTAAAGCACTGAGCTCAGACAGGTCTATTATTAGACTGTTCATGATCTTTTAGGGTTTGCTGCTATTGAACTTGAAATACGTATTTGACTTAGACTTGAAATGATCAGTAAATAGACTTTAAACTATCTAAACCTCTCAAAGTGATATACAAGCTTTGAGTCCAAAAAGGCTTAGCTGTCTTATTTTTTAAAAATGTAGGTAAGGGATGTCTTGACTTTTCAATACACTCAGCATGGGGAAGCTTAGCAACAAAATCATAGTTACATTTGTCACTTCTTCAAGTTTGAATCAATAAATGAAGAAAAAAAAAATTGCTAGGCTTTTATGCTGGCAGCGTGTACTGGACATCTGTCCAACCTTCCAGAGCACCACATGGCCTCAGAATTTTCCTTGCTCTGATGTGTCTTGATCCTTGTAAAGGATCCATAAATGAGGACCCTGTTCTTGAGGCACTGATGTGCCCTGTATGGGGCTAAGCAGAGGCAAGCCCTGGGACAATAAACTTTTCTGTTCTGTGTTTACATGGGTTTCTGCTTCAGAGGGTATAATAAGCAGGTACTTTGACTGCTTCTGGAATCCCACCTACATCTACAGATGAGGGAAAACTGTTATGACACTGAATTAATATTTCTCCACTGGTTGCAATATTTTCATCTGTTTAGCATAGGTAGAAATGACTACTGTTGTGGTTTTAGCCCAGCCGGCAGCTGAGCATCACACAGCTGCTCGCTCACTCCCCCCTGGCGGGATGGGGAAGAGAATCAGAAGAGTGAAATTGAGAGAACCCGTGGGTTGAGATAAAGGCAGTTTAATAGGTAAAGCAAAAGCCGTGCACACAAGCAAAGCAAGACAAGGAATTCATTCCCCACTTCCCGTGGGCACGCATGTGTTCAGCCATCTCCAGGAAAGCAGGGCTGCATCATGCATAATGATTACTTGGGAAGACAAACACCGTCACTCCAAACACCGCCCCCCCGCCCCTTTCTGTCAGCTTTACATGCTGAGCATGACGTCATATGGTATGGAATATCCCTTTGGTCAGTTTGGGTCAGCTGTCCTGGCTGTGTCCCGTCCCAACTTCTTGTGCACCCCAGCCCACTCGCTGGTGGGGTGGTGTGAGAGGCAGAAAAGGTCTTGGCTCTGTGTAAGCACTGCTCAGCAGTAACAAAAACATCCCTGTGTTAGCGACACTGTTTTCAGCACAAATCCAAAACATAGCCTCATACTAGCTACTGTGAAGAAAATTAAGTATCCCAGCCAAAACCAGCAGAAGTACATCAAATGCAAGACAGCTGAGAAGTAGCTTTTATGCGTTTTGCAGTCAGGCATTAGTGACATGAGCGGTGCAGTTAGTGACAGGGTAATCTGTGCACACCAGCCTTCCCTGAGGCAGAGACTGAACTGACACGCTTCCCAGCAGGGTTCTGTGAAACACGCTGGTGGCTCCACTATAACCAAACTCTGGTAGATGCAGGATGGAAGCAGCAGAGAGGAAAAGATAATTTTGCACTTCATTAGCACCTTCTCTCTTCTGTTGATAGAAAACAATTTCTAACAACTGACTGGTGCTGAATAGAGTTGTCTCAGGCTTACTCCAGCTAGGCTTTAAGTGCCTGTGGTCCAAGCAGATTGTGCAGCCCGTAGGAAAAAACAGAGCTGCTGCCCTGGGCTGTGAGGGAGAGCAGAATTGAAGTGTTCCCTCTGTGAAGTCTGCACCATGTGGCTTCTTTCCCAGAGTGATTTATTAATAAGCTTCATCCCCTGGCCTTATCTTCTGCATGACAAAGGGCATAGCAAAGAAGCTAGGCTTATACTGCAGTATGTATAGAGTATGTATATGTAGTGCTAGAGTGAATCAAGACTTTAGGTATAGATTCAAAAAAAACCATAGGCTTCTGAAGAAGGACTTAGACATCAAGCTCCAACACTGTGATCCCCCAAACCTTTCTTTGGCCCCACCTTTTCTCAAAGGCAACAAAAGCCATTTATTAATGAAAATTTCGCTAATGATCTGCCTTGGCCATGTGCCTCAGCATCTCAGTATTGACAGGACATGACAGTTACCTCCTACTCATGTCCTATGGGACCCACAAAACAGGCGTTCCTTTGCCTGTCTCACCTGCAGGACTTGATGCAGTAGGTGTCCTCTGAGCATGCCTAGTGGATCAGATCCTACACAAACTGTACATAAGCAGATGCTGCTTTGTTACAAATCGTGTCTGCAGGAGGCAGTGGTGGGAGTTGTACTTGGAATGAGACAGTCACAAGACAGCATGAATAAGTTGCTGGAGCAGAAGTGGCACACAGGCTTGCTGATTCTCAACTTGCAATCCCAAATACTATGCTTCATCATCATGCTTGACTTCCATTTCTTGCTTTCTCACTCTTAGGCATTATAGTGAAGGTGTTGCTTCAGCAGCCTAGCAAAGCTTGTAGCCTGTGACTTGCTATTTAGGGACAAGAGGTAGAGAGGAGCCTGTATCCAGGTAGCCAAGACACGAGAGATTGCAAATAACCATGTTCTGATACCTACTTTCATGCTTTCTCTTTCAATCTAAAAATACATTTGCTTTCTTTATGAAAGGAAAAACCAGTGCACTTGTTCAGGCAATGGATGTGAATGCCAAATGGAAAAAAAAAGATGCCTCCTGGTTGTACTGTGTGGGATTCCTAAATCATAGTGACCTCAGGACATTCTCTGAGCTGAAAATAGTCATAAAATGAGAAAATATTGGGAGGAAACACCATATAAGCTTGCCATCCTCTTACTTTTAATTATGTCTGGTAGATGACCTGGAACACCAGACGAACACTGGGTCTGAGCCCATGTGCTGCTCTGGAACTCTTAGACAATATTTCTTTCTGGAACTGCTCAATAAGGTAATCAAGCTTTGAATTAACATGGAAAATGTTTCATCTTACTTCAAATTGACTTGAAAAAGAGTAATGTTACATAAACAGCCTATCGAAAAAATTCTTAGGATGCTAGTGACGGCTTTTCTTCTACTTAGTTTAACAGTAGGAAATCTTTTTTCTCTAAATTGGCCTCTTACAACAGAGATAAAAAAGATGAACTGATTAGTCTTAATTATTAATTAGTAGCAATAACCCTTCACTTCTTTTCTAGCTGTGGAGCTCAACTCAGTAACTCAGCAGGACAAATTATGAGAAAATATCTTTTGAAATATTCTTAAAACTAGGACCGTCAAGAAAAGTTTTGGCTACTCCCCTTTCTTTGTCATGGTACGACAGGCTGCCTGCTGCTCATTTGCTGTGTCCCCTTGCCCTGGAATATCTGCATGCCTTTGACACAGCATGCACAAAGTTTGTGGTACACATAAAGCTGAAATAAATTGCCTACAAATATGAACCATCCTATATGCTTAATTACTAGCATCGTTCTTGATCTTTGATCCCTAATTTTTTTGTACAAATAAATTTTGTTGCAACCAAATATTTAAGGGTCCTCACTGTAACTTGGTGTCTTGGGTGAGGTATGTTTTAGTTACATTTACAAACATGGAAGCAAATATTTGGCTACGTTGGGCCAATTTGTCACCAGATTGCACAGACGTGCAACTGTAAAAATATGGTAATAATGAGTACCAAACACAGCTCCTTTATTTGAAGAAAAAAAGTTCAAAAGAGTGAGGAATTACTTTTACCTTAGTGTTATGATTCTCCAGATACGTACTAATGCTTTTGATTTCATGCCATAGAAGGCATTAGCAAAAGTGCTTTCTAACAAGTTAATTACATTACAATTTCATTCAGTTTACAGATCTCAGAACTAGGATTTGCAAACATTTACACTAGTATTTGCAAACAACAGCTAGACAAATATAAATGTACACATACCATACAGGTATTGTATTACACTGACCCAGGAAAACTAAATTTTAGCAGTTGACCAAAATCACACTTCAAGAGTCACCTGCTGTTAATTTAATTGGCATGCAGGTGTCATTGAGGACTATTTCCTTCCCTGAGAGAGAAGAAATGAAATCATGCTTTATTTGCAGATAATGCTTGGTAGACTGCTCTGGTTTGTCAGCAGCGTGCTCTGACATTTATCTACTAGTGTTGACAGTTTATTACACCAACACAAGGTACATGATTAACAGCTTGAAAGGAAGAAATGGTGAAAGAGATACTGCTTTTTTTGGCTGGAGCTTTAACCTGTGACTGCAATGTTCAGCAGCATTGTAAGATTGCAGCTTAAGTGCAAGAAAACGTGCTTCGGAATGGAATTTGCAGCCGGAATGAAAAGGGTATGACTTTCATGCATGAAAACCTCTCTTTGCTGCAACACGCAGTACCAGTAGTTCAAAGCATGAAACTCAAATCTCACTGAATTTTTCAAAGACTTGTAAGATAAATAGTAATTAGGACAGCATCCTCAGCCTGTTGATTTTGAAAAGGAGTTGGAAAAATACAGCTTCCCATCCAAACAGGCAATCTTGTGGTTTTGCTTGACACAATTATATAGTTATATTGTGGAGAGGCTTCCACAGCACAACTCCTTACAGCCTCCATTACACAAAGCAAGAGAGAAGGTCACGGGCGAGCAGCTGGAGTCAGTGAGGTAGAGATTCATTTCACACATGGCAAGAAAGAAGACAGAAAAACCATCTTTCATTGCTAGCATGAATTGTGGAAAGCATTTTAACAACCTTAGTACAATTTTGCTTTGGAACTATACCTAGAGACACCACCCATCAATTATGTCAGAGGAGTATGTCTTCTATACCACAAAAAATACCACACACAGACTTGTTCTTTCTCCACTTCTCACAAAAAAATATGGAAAAACTTACTGGCCAAGATTTGTACACGTTTATAACAACATGCAGTGTTATGTTCTGCGTTGACAAATCAGTCAATGCTGGTGCAAGGGCAAAGAAATTTTTCTTTGGGATTGACTCCTGGTAGCCTTGTTTGGAATACTACTGATTGCTAATTATCTCACAAGTTTTAAAAATATTAAGAATTGACAGCAGTCATACCCCATTATTCAAGAAAAATCTATTTTCCCATGCAACCTTTGTAAGACGGAAAGCAGTCAGTTTCTAAACCTGCAACTGAAGTTACAGCTTTTTAAAGAAAAAGTGATCTTTTCCTGCCCAGCTGCTCATGCTCTGTGCTTGGTTTACTACATCAAAAAGCAAAGGACTTTCCCTCCCAGTCCCACATGCAACTGTGAAGCATTTCATTGCTGTTCAAGTGGAGAACATCACAAGAGACATACTGATGGAAGCAGTGAAAAATTAGACCTTTAAGCATTATTGCTGAGGTTCCTTCCACCTGTCACAGGTCTTAATCTGCATCTTGAGAACTTCCCTTTCCAGGAATTGGCTGATGCTTTCAATTAGATTCCCAAACACGCAGTGGGTAAGTCCAGTTGTTCTTCCAAATCTTATCATGATCCAAAAATATAACCACCTACTCAGTCCCTCCAAGTCCAAACTTAAGCTGTCATGAAGATTTAAGAGACAGCAGTTTCTAAACAACTTGTTCATAAAATAGATTTCGTTCATTTAAATCTGTCTGCAAACTTTTGCCATGGCAGCTCTTGTTTTTGTATCTGCTGGGTGGTCAGGCCTTTTGCAAACCTATCTGCTTGGTGCATGATATTGTCATGGATGCTCATGGAAGAGACTGTGGGGTGGAAGGCCAGTATTTGCAGCTGGATACAGGTGACTAATACTATCTTTTTTTTTCTACTGCCACTGACTGGGAGCAGCCTTGAACCATGTAGTTCCCTCAACCAGGTAGTTTTATCCTCAGCTGCTCCAGCAGTTCTCTTTTGAAGTCACAACAGATAAGGGCAAGAGTTGTCAAAAAAGGAGAGACGTCTAGTGAACTTTCTGACCTGCCTCTCATGCTGTCTCAATTCTCATTTTGGCAGAAGGTTATGCAACTGGCAGAAATGTAATCGGTATGGAGTTTCAGCATTGTTCGAAGACATGATATATTAGACTAAATGTTGTTATTGATTTTTCTTGCTGCAGGGGATTAAATGATATATATGTATACAAAGGAGCCACTGAAATGTTGCTCCAAAAGAAAAGCAGGTAGCCAAGTTAATAATCTCAGCTTCTGCATTTGTAGTCATATTCCTTGAGCAAAACACATTTAACTCTATGGCATGATATAGATTCTAGCCCTATTACAAGAACATTATTATATGAAAAGTATGATTATAAGAAAAAAATTACTGTTTTATTTAAAAAATGCACACCTCTGGGCCAAATTCTGAATCAGACTAGAGCATAAGGCTGCACACACTGACCTTGCTAAAATTTACTCCAATCGTGTATGGAGCATGATATATACAGAATGTGATGTGATATATACAGAGTAACTAACTTGGCAGCTATTTTGACTAGCAGGTTTAGGAGCTGGCATAAAGCATACAACCTGCTACATTCTGATTTTCAGACATTTTACCTATTTGGTTAAAAAAGGGAAAAAAAAAAAAAGCTTACACCTTAGATTTTTTCAGCAACGAAGTCTATAACTCTGTTCCACGGAGATGTATTTTATTTTGCTCACACAGAAATGGTGGATGAGTCATCTGTCCCCTTTTGTACATCAAGACCAGCAGCCACAGTATAGGCTATTCCGGGGCAGAGCTGGTTTATGTGTGCTGTTTAGGAGCTGCATCCTCTCTGTCTGCATAAAAATCCCAAGCTCTCTGCCTTTGGTTTTGGAATCTGTTGCATAAGAGAAGGAATGAAGCACTGTATGTGTGCAATGCAGATGGAGCTTTAATTTAAAGAAATGGAGATTGAGTGTATAACTAGTAATTAACTACTCAGGGTTTGAAGATGAAGGTACCAAAGTTCTAGATACTACAAAGTAATGAGATAGCTGAGAGCGTAGTTCCAATTAGGTTAAGTAATATAGCAGGGCAACAAGGTCCTTCATCACTCAGCGCTAATATGGAACAAATTAGTGTTATAACTACAAGAGATTCCTTTTTATCACTTCCGTATATTGAGTGATAAGGCTGTCTCTCATGGAGGAGTAAGGACTGAATCAGCACTTGATCTGCACTTTATTGCTCTAAGCATAGCTTAACTTTGCTCTTTGCCTCCTTCAAAGACCTGTGCAATATTCATTACCGGTTGCGGAGTGCTTTGTGACCCTATGTGAAAGAATTGCGTGTGTCCACCTGAGAAATGGTTGGTCTTTTCCTTAGCTATGCATTAACAAATGACAATTTCAGCTTTTTATAGAATAGCCTGTTTTTATCTCAGCTCAGATGAGTAACATTTTCAGGTAGAATTTAAATTGTATAAAGCGGCAGGAAAGAAAAAGTACATCGCTTGCCAGATGTTTGGAAATGAAAACTTCATTTAACTAAAACTTCATTTGAAAATGAATAATTAATTTAACTCTTTCCTCCAATTTTACTGTTTAGGAAGGTGAATTGTGAGTAATGGATCGTAATTTTGAATTTTCTCTGCTACTGATTACAGTTGAGAGTGGCACCTTATTTCATTTAGGCTATTACCTTCTTTAGTTGCTTTCTGAGTGAGCAGTAGTTCTGTTGCGTAAGACAGACTGACTCTAGGGTCTAATTAATCCATGAGGAAAGGCTGAAACACCTGCCCATGAAAGTGCAGTAAATTTTCAACTGAGCTAAGTCTAACTGATAAGAGCTTTCCTGAATACTGGTTTTTACTTGCTGATTGTCTTTAACACTAGGAAAATCACCAGTTGCAGCACTGGTGCAAATAAAGAAATCGTGGACTATCATGCTGTTTCCTCTGATATTCTGGTATATTGAAGGTAAGTCTTAAGAAAACAGAAACCACACAAAACATAGCCTGGCAAAGAAGGAAGAGCCATGTAATATCACGAGCAGGATCTCACCAGCTAACTGTTTCATTCTCCAGTCAGAAGTATGATGAATCGCATTTGTAAGCAGCTCAACAGACTAGAATTCATTTTCATAGACCACTAAGGCCTTTTAATTAACCAAACTGTAAATGACATTTGGGAACTATAAAGGAGATCACTGCATGAGTAAACTCCACCTGGCTGTGTTTAAATGTAAAATGACTGAGTCAGAGGTCCACGTATGTATGTACGTATGTATTATTAGCATCCGTCAATCTCTCTAGCTGTCTAAGGATACAAAGGGAATATTTTAGAAAGGATGAGTAAGGGACTGGTGAAAGGAGGAGAAAAGAGAAAGAGGGAAGGGATAGCAACCTTTTTTAAAAACACTTCACCTGCCTGCCAGAGAACAGTAAACAGGGTTTTCCAAAGTCTTATTCATATTAATAAAAAGTCCCAAAGTACCTTAAAAAGTGAAATGACAGTAAGAAAAATAACTACACAAGAAAAACAACTAGTCATTTATTGAAGTATTTCATACATACAACCAAATATAGGCAAGTCTAGATAGATTTAAAAGTTCTTTTTGGGGAAGTGATCAAACACCGAGTGCTAGTGACCTACATGCTCTATTCCTTTATTTCCAAGCCTTCTGGTTTGGACTATAACCAGAAAACAGAAAGGCCCAGAAAAAAATGAGTGTAAGAACTGAACAACTTTTTTTAAACTTGAGAAGAAGTTCCATTTTATTCAAGTCCGATTCTCATTTTACTCGGTTTATTTCTCCCTTTTGCTAGTGATAAAGAGATAGAGGTGAAATAACACTGATAAAATATTGAATAATAATTATTTTTCATATTCGTACATATAACTATTATCACCAAGTTGTAACTCATAACTGTTAAGCAATAGGAAATTAAATGGTGTAATCTAGAACAAATCTTCTAAGAATAGACACTTATTAGATTTCCAGGGCTTGCACATTGTTTAGAATTGTATAATTAATATTAACATTCTTTTCATGACCCACCTGTGTTCCATTGTTTCAGTTCTCCGGTCTTCCATGCTACAGACGTAGCTTTAGGCAGACAGATGTTATGCAGCTCAAGCCATATTTTAATTTACCAATGGCAGCATTTCTTTAGACTTTTTTTCCTCTCTCTTACAGTAATTAATTTCTGTTTGCAAGGTACTTTGGAGAAGTAACAGTGACCTTCCTATTTGCCTGCTCTCTAACTTTAAGTTTGTTAGTAGACACAGAAAATTGGTAGGAATGACACATTGTGAATCTACCATTTTTATTTTCACATATTTTGTTTTATTTCCCAATTTTCCAGACATTTGAAAATGCCTATGTCTTTCTCAGGCCAAAGGCACATTGCATAAAGTCTTATGCTGCTGTTTTGTGAGTAGAGTCTTCAGCAAACTGTCTCCAAGTAAACAGCTGCAAAAAGCCAAAGTAGAAATTCAGCTCTTTTCCTTTTCTTTCCTTTCATGTTGATGTAACACAATCATAAAACCTCACTGGAATAATTTAAAAGCTGTACCCTCTCAGTTTTGCATAGATCAGACGTGCTACTGGAGACAAAATGAGTCTAATATGCAACGAAAGTTCAGGCTAAAATTTAGACCTAAATTAAAAGACCTCCAAATGGTCACACAATTCACACAGCACCATAATGTTGTACATTTTTGTAGACATCACCACTGTACTCAGGCCTCTCATAACACAAGCCATATCTGCCAGAAAGAATATTCTTCTTGCAGAAGTGGGAAGTTTCAGTTTGACCATGGGTATGTGACCATGCTTCATAAGTACTATGTTTTCTGCGGACTGGGTGTGAATTTTAGTGCAAATTGTTTACACATAGTCAAATACCTCATTACTTTAGTAAATACTTTGTATCTGATGATTTTTAAAGAAATTCAACTTACATCAATCAGTGCGGGAGGTGAGACAAAATTACGATGAATGGATACTGAGACTAAATGGGTAAAACACAGGAGGCTATAGGTTGAGGAAGTAAAGGTCCTTCTGTTCTCAGAGATAATAAAGGTAACTGAAGTGTCTGTGGAGAAACCTCTCTAAGTAAAGTTGACAGAATGAAATTATGTGGCATTCTTGTCCAGTTATTCTGTAGAGTTATTTGAAAAGATAAAGCTAACCAAGAGCCAGAAGCACTAGTTGAAACCATGGCAAGTGAGACTGGCCGGGTTGTGGATACTGAGATAAAGTAATTAGCTTGAGGAAAATCTCAGATGGTAGTTATGCAAGGTCTGTGACTGTGAATATATGGGATAGGCTGGAGAGGAATAAAATAGGAACACTGATATTGTAGAGGCAATTCAGGAGATAAATCAAATACTTGTGGAGAAAAACTGAGTTTATCCATGTGATGCTGGAGAAAGCTTCCTGCTATATGGATTCACAGAGACATCTTGGAGGGAAATGGAAGAGCTGTGATTGTCAGTGTTTGGAAAGTTGTTTGGGAGCCTGAAAAGCTGGTGTGATGGCTGTGGAGATGCTCTGCAATGATTTTAAGTACCCTGTATTTTCAGAGCATTTGTTAAGATGATTAGGTAAATGTGTTCACTTGGAGTTACAGAATCCCTCAACAAACCTACCAGAACCGGAAGAGATGCTTTGAATTCATCACATTTCAGACATAATCTGCAAACAATACAAAGCTTTGAAAGTTTTGTATTAGTCTTTTCCCGGTTTAACTTGTGGCACGAGTTTGCACCAGAAAGGCAGAGTTCATGTGAAATGGTGGCATTATATGCATGGTGATGGTCTTCCTACGAAAGGATATGTGTGACACTTTCAGCAAGTAAGACATGACCAGAAACCTGGAAACTGTGTTCACCATAAATGCTCCTAGCTCTAATCTGGGGAGATCTATCTGCTTACTGGTATGAGTCCTCTGGTGGGTCTCTGTCCCTTTTTGGCTGATTAATTAAATGCTCAGCCCTACTGAAAGGTAATAAGGAGGCACTGGCTACTTCTGAGTTGGCACCGTGGAAATGTCTAGCTCGCAGCCATTCTTGCATCCTGCCTACAGCGCAGGCTTGTGATTCTGACCTTACGTAAATCTTATGAAAAGATAAGGGCTGCACTTAAATCAGTCCCTCACTAGCTGCCAGAAATGTCAAGTGTGGCAGTGAAGTACTCTGTCTTGGGAGAATAAAGCAGAAAGCGAGAAGCAGGAGAAGGAAGGCTTCTGCATGCTGGCACTGTTGGAGGAAGTACAAATCTATCCTGGAAGCCTGGGGAAAATTGGGTGTTAAAATCCTGAGAGGTGGCTTTGACCTGGAAGAGAGATGAAGAGCAATCAGGCTTGCTGGTGCGAAAAGGAAGCTTAGTCTGCAATCTGGTCAGTTCTCTGAAGTAAAGAGAAAGGAAAAGGTCCTGTGAGTTTTCAATTGTAGCTTGAATTCAGAAGGTTTGTCAAAGCCAGATGAATGGGAGGAAATAGTTGTTTGTACACTGTACTGCAACAACACCAACTGGTGACCAACATTAATAATCCTTTTGTTCATTCTTTTGACTACAACTTGAGAATACCTATATTATAACCATATAATTTTCTTCCTAACTTTGCGTTAGCCAGAAGAACAAACTCTAGCATAATTTTCACCAGAACTTCAGTTCTGACCACAAGGGAATTTGAAGTTTTGCAAATTTTTTTACATTTTTTGCCATTGAATTCTCCTGAATTTTTCTCTTCATCTCTGAGTGGCACAGATGGTATTAAAAAATTAATAAGCATTTCTAATTAGCATTTATGTTATGCGGTCAAAGACCCAAGAAGCAAATCAGAGAGCTTATAGCTCCTGTGACACACTTTTGAAGAAGTACAGGTTTCAGTTTCCTGATCCAGAGATTATATCAAACAGAGAGAAATTGTTTATATCACCACTCAGATTGTTCAGCTGAAAGCCATTTGTCAAACATAGCAGATAATCAAACATTAGTAAAACTAGCTTGTAACTCTCCTACTAACACCGCACCTGTAGAAAACAATTGTTTCCTTGGTTGGATGCCAGGTTACAGCACACCACAATCAGTCTTTCAACACAGAGTAGGCACAGAGAGGAAATATGGAATAACCCATTGCCAAAGAGAATTCATTGTTGGGACACGTGCTGGCTGAAGTTTCCACGATGTGTTCTGTATAGGTTAAGGTACGTATTAAGCGTGTTCATATTAAATATACTGTCAAACAGCTACAAAAAGTGAAAACTACTTATCAGAACCAGCAGCATTTCAGAAAAAGTGAGTTTGTTTTGCTGGAAAGAAAAGGTCTTACAGGATAGTGCTGTTCATTGTTTCAAAAGACCCAAATACTTTATTTAAGAGGCAAATAATCCCAGCACCATTACTCTTGGATAGGAAGTATCGCTAGTCTGAAATGGATTGGTAGGGGAAGAGGAGGGTAGTAGATGAACAGGCTGATTTATGAGCAGCATCAGAGCAGTTTTTAACTTACTTTCCTGAACAGTTCATTTCAGAGCTGACATTCAAACCAATAGGCGAAAGAGCAAGACTGGACTGTGCTCTGGCCCTACCACTGATGGCTGAGAAGCAATCAGTCTCTCAGTGAAGATGAAGATCAGTATCAGAAAAAACAAGTGTACTTTCCATGTGGTTTGAGGCCACTTTGTTCCCCCAGCAAGCGCACACTGTGTTTGGTAATATGCATACACTGAGAAACTCCAATGGAACATCATCCAGGTGAATCTTCACTGATGTGTGCTCAGGAAAACATTGTCCAAGAGCTAGAAAATCACTCTATGAAATTTACTTCCAGTCAACCTTCTTAGTGACAAATACTTTTCCTTTGCATAATGTATTCTAGGAAATATTGCAGTTTCATTCACTTTTTACAGTGAATGCCTTGTGAATGGCAGAGCATTCCCTCCATCATGTTTGCTTTTACAGGGCTTAATCTTGGTTGAAAAACTCCCAATGTATCTGTATCATTAGTCAAACTAATTGATATAAAATAATCATCCTAGAGTAATGCTTTCCATGGCTTATAATAATTGATATACTCAAAGAAACTAAAGCAATGGGACAACACCCAAATCCTGATTTTAAGTGCTGCACGGTCCAGGAAATATTTGGCTCCAGAGTCTATTTTGTAGGTGAGATCATAATAAGGCTAAAAGATAGTATATTGGGTTTCAGCCGTCTATTTTGATGTAAGATCCCACAAAGGAAAGGGAAAGTTACCATATGCCTTGCTGAAACTTGGCTTAGGTATTTTCAGACTCTTGCCTTAAAATTGCCCTGGTCGTTTCCTGCTGTAAATGGCAAAGAACTGAATCTGTCTGTCCTGAAAAAATGATTGCATATTGCTTTTGTATGTTGATCATGCTGGTTGATGAAAATTTTCTGAAATTAGTTTCTCTGGATAGTGCTGTTAAGAAAACTGCACTGTCCTGAATTATGTGTCTGATTTTTCTGATATGGAAGGGGTCATAAAGATTTTCTCTGTACTGGTAGTGGAAGTTTCAGTGTTATTGGCAGTCCAAAGTCTAGACAGGCCAACTGTAAAAAGATTATCTGTGAGACCATTTGTCTAGCTCTAATATTTTATTGCTATTTGGTTTGTGCTTCCTAACATCGTATTTTCCTTGGTGTCTTTATAAGGCTGATGAGAGAGGAGGAGGATGCTAGCAAGTTGAATCACAGAGATCTCTGCAACAATGAAGGGTTTTTAAATAGTGAAAAAAATGAAATACAGCCAACGAAGTAAGAAATATCCATGATTTGTTTCTTACTACCATCACTGGATTATCTGAGACAGACTTTTCAACTGCATTTTAAGGACAGTGTAACAGCATTTTGTCAATTAACACTGTAATTATATTTAACTTATAAGCAACAGCTTAGGCAGTTACCGTAATAGATACATAAACAATGTTTGATGAGGAATGTATAATTTGAAGGTTTTTCACAATGCACTAGGATTATGTTTGAGGGCTTTGCATGGAAATTGAAAAAGGGAAACTGTATTTTGGCAATTTTACAATATCTGTGGTTTTCAGGACAATATTTTGGCTATTATTACTCCTTGTTCTAATAATTTCTTCTATTATGCTCCATGAATACATGCAATTGGCTGCTCCAAAAAAGGCGATATGAGAGATAATACTTTGCTGAGATGTAGTTTGATCCTCTAAATGCTTACATTTTATTAGCTATAAAATAAATCATTGACTATGCAGTATAAGATACTTCAGGGGTCAAAAGTACTCGACTGTTTCTTTTAAGTCACTATACTTTGGAAAGAAAAACCGAGATGACATCTACTAATTTGATGGGGACTGTAAGGTATACAAGATAGAAACACTCAACTAGTGCAAACAGCCCAGCTATTACCTATCTTAACCTATGCCCCATCTGCCAGACCACCAAAAGTAGCTTCAGCGATGTTACGGGACAGTCTAGGTGCAACTTGTCCAGCTTCGGGTCTCTTCTGCTGAATACAGGAATAGTTCAAAGAACTGCGTGATGTGAGAGGAGGTTGATGGACACAGCTTTTTCCAACAACTACTGCTTCGTGTAAACTGCTGAGGACAAAGCTATCTTCAGTTGCTCTTGCTTCTTCCCCTTCAGTCTTCGTGGGCAGTGTTCTTCAGCAACGAAGAAATGCTTCTCCTTTCTTACAAACCCATGAAACATTGCCAAGGGTCTTCCCAGAGACTCTCTCTCTTTTTCCTTGGGAAGTATTTCTTGGAGATGTTGAATTGGTAAGTATGAAGAGAGAGAAATAAGGAGCGAGCAAGCAAAAGCGAGAAACAAGCATTGTATCCCAGTGATGTTTCTTCCTGGAAGAATTGCAGACTACGTTAGAATTACTCACAGGATTATCTTTTGTTTCTAATTTTCAAAGGTTTCATTTATTTCTATCAAATGCAGAATGGCATAAATAAACTAATAAGAAAACACTGATAGATCTTCCAATGCTTCATAAATAAAATCCAATTAGGCATGGACAGATATGGATCTTCTTTCGACTCATTTGAACACTGTAATAAATTCTGCCCTGGCTGACTTCCACAGCATCGCTGTGCTTTGCTGAATATGAGACGCTTTTTCCCCCAGAGTCAGTGCCGCACTTGTAGCAGGCACTTTGACTTTAGAAAGTCTACACAAGGAGAGGCATCAGGGTCTCGCAGAGACTGTGAACCCCAGGGAGATAACCTGTGCTCTTACCTGGGCTCGGGTCACCTGAGAGCAGGCTGTAGCCTGGTTGTATGGGTGTGTGCTGGGTGCACGGTAATAAGGACATAAGAGGTGAGCTCAGCTGTAGTCTTTGTACCTTCTGACCCTGCTGATAGCTGAAGCATTGCAAAGAGCAGGGAGGGACAGGGTCATGCCCTTTACTCCTTTGCTGTGATAATGTAAGTATATTTTCTGCTTTGAAATGCAAATGATTTGACGTCCCCTGAACAGCGATCTGTGCCAGAAGATATGTGGGAAAGCCTGTAGTGGCAGAAAAAAAGGTATGACGTTATATTGTATTATTTGAGGAACAGAGAGTGCAATAACACACATATACATGGTGTCAGAGGATGGAAAGCCCTCCTTTTGGGTTTTTTTAGTATTTAGTCAAGTGATTTTAGGATGAAAGGAACAGTATACTTAACACATGCAATATTATTATTAATTTTGTTATTTTCATCTGACATCCTCAAAATTGATATATGGCCTGAAAAGTACAAATGAATTACAGACAAATATAAATATAATACAGCAAAGTCTTAGGTATAATGACATCTTGTATCTATTTTACACTGCAATTGATGAACAATTTTGAGGGTGCCAAGCTTAAGGAGGTAAAACTGTGCTATTTTACAATCAGCAGTATGTGGCAGGTGTGTAGGTAAAAGAGACAACAGTTGGTGCCCAAGTTCTTGCTGGATCACAGCTCTTCTCTATAACTGCGACCAGCTCCTCAGAGTTATTCAGATCTATGAAACTGAAACAGGAGAAAATGAGATGTTTCACGCCCTGTGTTGGGAGACTCAATCAGGCAGAAGAGCCTGCGCTCCTACACAGAATTTGGAAATGGATATATTCCTAGGGATGCTGTTTGTTGGCAAGGAGAGTGCCAGAATACAGGCGGAGAAAACACACACACAAGTATTTGTGCTATTTTAAAAGCTGAGAAAACCAGTGACCTGACCACTGTCTTGGGGAAAGCAAAATGCTAACTCCATTAGCATTGTACTACGTTGTTGTGGTGGCAAATACTGTAGTTTTCATGAGAACACAGACCTTCAATCTCCAGCCATCTCATTCAAAGAATGTTACACATGTTCATCTAAATAGTGACATGATGGAAGGTATACTTTTGATTAAATGCTATACATACTGGAAAACGTGTGTGTTCTGATGAAGTGTCATGTAGAAAAACATTGAATGACTGTGGTGATAGCTTTTTACTTTAAAACAGTCTTTCACTAAACATTCCTTTTTGTATACATTTTGAAAGTCTTTTAAAACGCAGAAGCTAGTAAAAGCTTTTCAATCTCGCAGAAATGAAATGTTTAAAATGATTTTTTTTTTTTCTGCAGAAATTCAACAAGAAAGTTGTAGCTGTTTTCTTCCCTTCTATTTCTGAGTGGAAAATAAAGACAAAAAGTCCAAAACAGATTGCGGTCAGAAAATTATTGTTAAGCCATAACTCTTTTTGCCACTTAGTTATCGATACTAATTCAAGCTATAAGCTATGCAATACCAATTATGAAGTAGGCAACTTATTTCAAAGCTTCTAGATATGCCAGCATGCACATATATGCATATAGATCTGCACACACTTATTTTCTCTTGCTCAGCATTTTCTTTAGATGATGAACGCTGCATTTACTCACTGCAGCATCTCAGGCGCAGGGTTTGTAACGTGCTCTAGATTCCTGCCTCAGCCGACTTAGTGGACAGCAGATACTTCTGCCAGTCTGATGGTATCTAATTACAGAGCCAAGGGGTGCATATTTCAGTAGAACACTCTGAGATGTTGAAAGATGATATTCTGAGACAGAGAGGGGCATATCAGCCATTGATTTAGGTCACACAAGAAATTCACTACCACATGAATAACATTAGCTGAATGTTATATCCAAACATAGTAGAAACCTTTAAAAATCTCATATGTGATAAAGGTTGGCATTAACATTTCAGCTTTTGCCAAAGTATTATACCAGCCCATTAATCTTAGCAGAAAAATATTCTGCTTTTGCTAGAAAAAGGTCTTCATGTGATGCAAAAGATAGAGGTAAGTTTTGGGTTTGTTTATTTATTTATTTATTTATTTATTTATTTGTTATTGGAACCAAGCATAGGAAAAAGAGAAGTATTTTAAAAGAATTAAGTGTAAATTTGTGGGTGGTACCACCATTGAAATAAATTATATATGCCTATGAATGTAAATAACTATTCCTTTCACACCAGTGAGGTTAAACCAAATGTTTATACCTTCTATTCAGAGGGAGGATTAAAAAAGAATATTCCCATGAGTACTTTTGTAGTGTTGCTGCCATAGCTTTTATTTGCAACCAAATAAAAATGAGGTTAACACCAGGAATATTCCTCTTACTGCGGGGCATGTCTGTTTACTTGCTTGCAGACATGGTCCTATACAGAAGTTTTCAAAAAGAGAATGTTACCACCATGTTATGAGCAATCAGTCAGGTCCAGCAGTGGTCCTTATACTACAAATAGAAATGCATTGGTGTGGACCAATGTAACAAATCATTACTAAATGTAAAGAATCATTACTAAAGCAACTTTATTTCCCTCTGAAACCTTAAATCCCTTCCTTGGCAGTCTTTCTACATGGACACCTTCTTTGAAACACATTCTTGGCCTATGTGCATGGGGTTTTATGAATATGACACAAAATTTGCCACCTCGGGCCAAATGATTTCCAAAAGCTTCATGTTTCAATGAGAATCACACTTATAGGAAGTGTGAGGAAGTGGTCAATGTAAGGGGGTCCAAATCTTTTGGTTTGTTCATCTGTCCAACTTCCACAGCCCGAGTAAACTTTTGTTGTGCCCATTAATCAGAGAATTACTTTCTGTTTAACTACAGCTAAAATTTTATGTGCATTTTGAGTTATACGAGATGATTCTGATTTAAAGTTTGCTATGCAAAATTGTAAAAGCTCATTTTCTAAAATGTCTTTCTTTCAGTTGTTTACATTGCTTGTCATTTATTATGTTTTTGCCACAGTTACAACCTAGGAAGGAAATGCAGTGTTCAAATATTATTCTGCTGATTTATGTCAAGAGTGTATTCTAGTTACTAAATATTACAGGCTGTAGCCATTGCATTGGGTAGCAAAATAAGAATTAGCATAGATTCTCATTAAGAAAACCCCTGTAAATATCTCTGTCTTGACTCCTATTTTCATTTACCAGTGTGCTTCAAGACAGGTGACAGGAAGGATTTTCCTGATGTGATAAAGTCCTTCCAAGGACAAGATCTGTGCATTTGTAGCACAGAAAACAGAGTATTCACTAGAATTTCCATAAAGAATTACTTAGTCAATGCCCTTGATTCTTCTTTGTATGGCAAACAAAGGTATTTCTTCACTGCCACATTAGGAAAAAATAAAGGAATAAACATAAAAGTGACTCTGTGTACACACCTTCCACTTGATACCTTTCCAGATCACTTTACAACTTTCCATTTTTCCGTCTCTTCAGCTGCTTATTTGTATGCTGCAGGGACACGGCAGTCCTGATGCTTCGCTAGATAATGACTGCCTGTATCTACGCTGCCAGCCACTGGTGTCTGGGAACAAACAGCATTAGAGATTAGAGCTATGCAGGATCAAGAATCTCCATCCTGTTGAATAGCTTTCCACTTCAAAATGTATTTTCACTCCAAAGAGGAGAAAACAATGAGTATGTGAAATTATCTGTTGAAGAAATGTTTTAAGAACTCCTTTTGGTTACTTCTGAAAGGGATGAACTCCTCTGCCTTCCAGCAACCCATGCATGGTTACTAAAATATTTGGCAGTGTTTATGTAGAGTACTTGTCTCATAAGCAGAGTACAAGCTAATCCTCTCACTTGGAAAGTGTGAAAATATGCTGGAGAAGAGTCAATGCTGCAGTAGCAGTATAACAGGTTTTCAACCTAGAAAACAGGCTGTAGAAAAGCAGCCCACTTTTGCTAACATTTGTCCCTAAAATTGAATTTCTGACATCCGTTCAAAGAGAAATAAATATTGACCTATCACAACACGCTTCCTTCCCAGAACAGGAGACAGACAACTGATAAATTACATGGCTGCGATTACACTTCCAGGGATCTATAAGTGATCTGTAAAATGCAAGTGTTTTTCCTGAGAGCTCTTCACTGTACGTTGAACCTTGTAAACACCTTTCTACACAGAATATGCTTTTCATAATGACTATTTTTTTTGCATTTACGTAGTAAGATAAATCATGACTTCATTATTTGGCAAAATCTGCAATGGTAAACTTTACAACTTTGCCTTTACATTTACTGCATGACATAGTTCAAAAATTACCTATTTGCCCATCAAGGTTAATTTTCCATAGATTGCTACAGTGCGTTACAGGGATCTTTGTCTCTTATTTTCTAACTTGCGGGTTTACTCCTGGAATACTGCTGAAGTGAATAAATAGTGTTTGCTGCATATAATGCATAATTCAAAAAGCTTGGAAATGCCTTATCACCTTTTAAAAAAACTAGGATTTTAGCTGTTTATCTGAATACAATATCTTTGTTTAAAGCAATAATTCTCAGGCTTTTTGAAAATTTATGACTCTTTTAGACAAACTAATCCCTGTAGTATTTACCCTCCTTAATTGTTTTCATCCCAGAAATGAAAGATGAGGCCTAAAATTTACATATGAAGAAGTGGGGTAAAAAGTAAAATCTGAATTGTAGTATGAAACTTATTGCAGCCAAGGGAACTGCCTCCCCTAGCTGCAGTGGGCTTTGAATAGGACACTGGATACTCACAAAACATACTTTCTTATTGTTGGTTGGATGTTAGAGTAATTTGATGTGGATCCCCACTAAAAATTAGGGATACCTCTGCCGTCTCTGCAGTAATAATGTAGTTCAGCATGGAGACACCTGAAGTGTTGGCTCATAGACATGATGGAGTTTACCTTAGGCTCCCGTCCTTGCTTAAAGGAGTCTGTCAACAACACCTGAGCTAGCAAGTTTAGTCTTAGTCTGGATACCATCAGACTGAGTTTGTGGAAATAAGCACGAGTGACTGTTACAGCAGAATCAGACATCTCTGAAAACAGCAGGTCAGAGGAGTCACATTTACTATTGCAGCTTTGAAGAATTGGTGCTTTAATGGATGAGAGGGGATTAACCCACAGCTTTGTATCTTAGTACTTGGGGAAGGAGGGGTGACTGTACTGGACAACAGCAAAAGGGCGATGAATTATTCACATTTGGAAGTCTACCAGGATTTAAAATATATCTGTTTCTTGAAAATGTTGGGTTTGATTCACCATCTCCAAAACTTTCCAGAAAAAGTAGAGTTGCACCTTAGATATTCAGCTTAAATTGCCTTAAGCTGGTGATTGCAAGAACTTAATTCCCCCTCCCCTTCCATCTCTACATTTGAAAAAAGAACAATGTTGGATTGTGCTTTCAAGATGCATGTTTTTGCTTAAATAATATTTTAAATTACATTACTCAATGCTTGGAAGCTCTTAACACTTTATTTAATGTAATGGGACTTTTTTTTTCCCCAGGTATCAACAGTGCTAGAGTTTGGCCGCATAGTAATTTATACTACCAGCCTTCGTGTGGTGAGAACCACTTTTGAAAGATGCGAACTGGTTAGAAAGATATTTCAAAATCACAGAGTTAAATTTGAAGAAAAAAACATTGCACTGAACAGCGATTATGGAAAAGAACTAGATGAAAGATGCAGGAGGGTCTGTGAAGTTCCCTCACTCCCTGTTGTGTTTATCGATGGCCATTATCTTGGGGTAAGTAAAGCATGAGCCTATGTTTTGTTCTGCTGTCTGGGGGAACAGATGAAAATCTTGATGAATGAGAAGCAGGGTTTTTAGAAAATTGCTTGCAGTGCTGGAATGATGGGAACAATCAAAGCAGAGATCCCTTTGTGATATGTGCAGCACAGATCCAGATCAGATGTTTGATCTGAAGATGTGAAAGATAAGCTGGAAGAGGCTATCAAGAGGGGAGTAAGATGCAGTAATACAATCTAAGCTATCCTATGTTTCTTAAAAAATAGCTTATCTTTGTAGTTGAAACCATGAAAGTCTAGAGAAATGGATTTTTTTTTCCTCATGGGAACTGGTATGTATGATTGACCCAGGAAGATGAACACACATAGCATAAACCTGTCATTTAGTAATAGCTGTGTTGAATATGAAACTAACACCTTGGGGTGCCAGACCTTAAACATGCATTGAATTTTATATGATGTGGTCTGTATCAGCCATCTGTAATCAATTGGACATTATTTTAGGTACAGAATTGGTTAATACTGAATTTTAGAAAAGTCTAGCAGTAAAAGAGAGAAAAACAGCCCAAGTCTGCAAGACATAAACTTCAAATGGACAACTATAATCCAAATTTGTACTCTGGTACTCTGGGTCTAAAAGCTTGCTGATACTTGAAATCACCTTTTCATTAAGGCCAGCCTGTACTTTCAAACTGTATTTCTCAGAAGGTGAAAAAAAATCGGAGTTTAAAAGATTCTGGAAAGTGCCACAAAGAAAACAGCTTGAGAGCTCAGCGAAGGTATTTCTCCGGAGCAGTAAAGAACTAGCAATTAACATGAACAGTGAGACTGTGATTTGTGAAGGCAAACTATATTTAAACACAGCAGGGTTATTCTGTTTGCATTGCTTAACGCTTTCATTTTCACAAAAGACTTAAGTAATGAAATGAAGTGTAATCAACAATCTGGGCATAATTGGTATTGGGCCTGTATAAACACTCAAATACCCTTTCTCCCCTTTCTCCCCATCCCCTTCCTGGCTCTCGGTGTGCTCTGCTTGAGGCGGGCTGCCCCGAGCACTCCAACAAATGCATTTCCTGGCACAGGGCTTGCGAGACCACTGCAGCAACTGCAAAATCACCTGGGTGCAGAATATTAGCAGACAGAGAATGTTACTTCCTAGTAGAGAACGCTTTTATCTGAATCCTGAGTGGGAGAATTCTCCAGTCAGGCAGAAACAGAAGTACTGCGTTCAAAAGCAGCTTAAAATTCAACAGGATTCAGACTAAGATTCGTTCACCTAAGTATCATGTTAAATATAAAAGTAGTGAGCTATGATCAAGTCCAAGAAAATCTGAGTCCATGTGTGATCAATTTGTCAAAAGAATTCAGTTAAAATACTGAAATGGATTGAATAAATTATTGTCCCAGCTCTAGGTGAAGCCTGGTTACAGTTATGTTGGTGTGATGAATGGCCCATTAATTCACTGCTGCTTTTTTTTCAACAAGATAATGGGAAACTTGTCTTTTAACAGAGGAGCAACAGTGTAACAAGCAATACAATCTCATTAAAACTATTTAAGTATTGTATGAGATATTTTGGAGAGGTGTAGAAAGGAAGGCAAGTGAATTAGGAAGCTAGCTGGCCGTGGGAGAGACAAATCTAGCTGTCCAACTACCTGCTGACAGGTACTCAACAGGCTTTACCTCCTGTAGGTAAAGAAATGAAGAAAGAATTTGGTGTTCTGGTCTACAGACATTTATTACAGTATAGCAACTCCATTCACATTTTTTAACACCATAACAAACAAAAAAACAAAAAAAGTATTGATCTGCAAAAAAAAAAAAAAAAGGAACAAAAGCAGACACTATCTCCAGGAGATGATTAAACTTATTCCACATAACAGCGATATTATTTGTGGACAATCTGCTTTGCGGGCGAGGACCAGTCCAGGAGATGCCTGCTCTGCTCACGGGGGGCATGGTGGCCAGCCAGGCTGGTGGCAGCCCTTTGCTCTGCCAGCGTGGGAGCCCTCACCTCTGTTCACAGACGGGGCTTCTGCCCGCCGCTGCTCTCCACTAATTATCACCATACTGGGGGACACTGCTGCTTTGGATCTGTTGCTACAGCATCACTCTCTAATCTGCTTTAGTTGAGATGGACCAGGGTGAGGAGATGGAGTTCAACGTGAGCGGAGCTAGCTCAGGCAGCCGCTGCGGCTGCTGACGGGAGCACCACGGCTGGCAGGGAGATGGGAGGGGAGAGCCCCAGGGTGAACCTGCCGTTTGCGCCGGCAAGGGACGTATGTCCATGCGCTGTGTTTGGTAAATGTGGTAAAACCCCCATTCTTTCATGGCAGATTTTATTTCTCTGTCTTAATATGGCTTCATAAGAGAGGCTGGCATTCGATCGTTTAGGAAGAGAAATGAGGAGGGGGGAGCACTTTGCATATTGAGAAGGTCTGACAATGAAGTAGTCACCCCCCAGCTCTGTCAATGCCTGGTGGATGGGCACCTGTAGAAGACAATGCATCAGTGACTCCAAAGGCAGTAAGTTGGCTGGAGCCTGTGCTGGGCTTGTGCTTCATTAAAATGTGATTGAGACCTCATGATGGAATTTGGTCTCGTTGGTAACAGTGGACATTTCTATAGGGTATTTTATGACAATTATCTTCTGATATGCAAATGCAACACAGAAATCCAGAAGCTTGGTGTGTCAGTAAATTAATCATGCTATTTTTTTTCTCTCTCTTTTTCTGTTTCTCTTTTTAAAATTTTGAATATTCATTTCCTGGCAAATCCCTCCCTGAAGGAGATTGCATGTAGCAATACAAAGAAGAATCTATGTTGAGCCAAGCACCTTTCAATGAGTCATAAGGAGAAAAAACCCCAACCTCTAATTAAAATATGAACAGTTTTGAAAGGAGACAAGATTATTTTTAATGAGATAAATGTAACAAAAGCACCAGGACAGAGCATATGTGCATCTAATAGAGTATACAGCATCCAAGCCGTCCAGAAGCACGGATAAGATTGTTAGAGCACTGCGGGCTGTATGGATAAATCTTCACAGCGCTGTGGAATTTATCATTGCCTGCACAGGGGGAATGAAACAAATCCATGACTTGGGCAGAAGCAATAGAAAAAATCATATTTAGCCCCTGTCAAGCAAAGTCCTGCATGCTTCAGTACAGCACGTTTTCTAATCTTCTCATTTTTTCAGGACTGAATCATTGTATTTCTTGACACACACTGTCTAAATATCAGTCTTTCAGGAAATTGCAGGTTCTTTCTGCAGCAGGCTCTTTACCAGCTGATCTAATCCCTCCTTTTCACCTGAGGCTGCCTCCATCTGAAATGGAATTATGCCATCTGCTGGGACACTGAAGCAGAGTAAAAAATGCCTTCCAAAAACCAAAAAGAAACTTAGGCGGGGGGGGAGGAAGAAATTGGAGCATTCATTTACTCGTTTACAAGGGCACACAGGACTGTTAGAGGTTTATGTCATGTAAAGACCCATCCTACTGGAAAAGGCATGCACATAAAAAAAGGCAAATAGAGTCTTTTCAGCAAACCTTTAAGAGTTTTCAAATACATATATTTTATATTTCACTTTAAATATGTGACTGAATTCAGTATTCATCTGCCATATAAACCTGTTTGAATCCTTTCAAATATCTGAATTTCATTTTTTTTTTCCCTGAAGAAACCATTTCCTATTTAGTTTTCCCAGATGTAATGAATCCACAATGGCATGACATTTGCAGTAAAATTATTTTATTTGACTCATTGGTTATGATTATTTCCTAAGAATGATGAGGTTATTTTTGTAATTGACTTTTAGAAAATACCTGTGTAATATATTTTTTGTTATGCAAGTAGTAACAGTTCCCTTTTTGCTGCTTTCCAGTAGCCATATATGATTAGTAGCTCTCAGTTGCGTCCATGCTTTGCTAAATACATTCTGCTGGCGTTCACTTGATGGGGTGGATATGAATGGCTCTGTGGCCGTAAACCTATGATGTAATTATTGCATGAAGTCACCTAGCATTTTCGTATCTGCTTCCTCCATTTTGCAGTTTAACATGAAGCAGGGCTAGGGCTAACCCAGACCGTTTTCCCTAACCTAGTCTTCCTGTGCAGTACAAGGAACTTATCCCCTTCTACAGTATGTGGAAGTTTTGACTGGGCAGGGCCAGCTCAACTGGTAAATGCCCTAGGTGGCCTTTGCTAAATGTGTATCCCAATGTTTGAAGGTCCCATTGATCTCAGTGTGGTCTTTAGCAGTCCATTGTATCATTTGATTTTCCCGGAGGCTGGTGCCTGACAGCAGCTGTGATACACCCACTCAATGTCAGGCTCTTTGGCCCAGGTATCTATGGGGTTGTTTTGGAAATGAGTCCCGTTGTCTGACTCAATTCTTTCTGGCGTTCCATGTCACCACAGGACGTGTTTTTCAGGACCCAGTATAGCATTCCAGGCGGGGACATGGGGCACAAGGGTATGTTTCCAGCCATCTGGGTGTTTCTTTCAGCATTGTAAGCACATGGTGCTTGCCTTGGTGGGTTTGCGCGAGCAGGATACAATCAATCTGCCAAGCCTCTCCATATTTATATTTCAGCCATCATTGCCATGCCACAGAGGCTTCAACCTCTTGGCTTGCTTGATTGCAGGGCACATTTCACATTCATGGGCAACCTGTGTGATAGTGCCCATGGTCAAGTCCACCCTTTGATCACGAGCCCTATATGTTGCATCCCTTCCTTGATGGCCTTCTCATTTTCTGGCAGTTTAGTATACAGTAGGGCCTCTTTAGCATGCGTCACCTCCTCCAGCAATATTCCAAAATCTTTGCCTTCTGGCCAGTCCATGATCACTTCCAGAATTCCTGGGTGATTGGGGTTTCCCGTTTGAGCCCACTGTGTGATCAGTGCAATCCACTTACTCCATGTAGCATCAGTTGCATGGTGTGTAGAAGGGGCCCTCTGTTTGAACACCCAGCCCAGCACTGGAAGTCGGGCTGCCAGGAGGAGCTGTGCTTTGGTACTAATCACCTCCAAAGCAGCTCAAACCCCTTCATGTGCTGCCAATATCTCTTTTTCAGTTGGAGTGTAGCGGGCCTCGGATCCTCTGTATCCCCGACTCCAAAACTCCAGGGGTCGGCCTCAAGTCTCCCCTGGTGCTTTCTGCCAGAGACTCCAGGTAGGGCCGTTCTCCCCGGCTGTGGTGTACAGCACATTTTTTACATCTGGTCCTGCTTAGACTGGCCCAAGGGCTACTGCATGGAATATTTCCTGTTTAATTTGTTCAAAGACTTGTCGTTGTTCAGGACCCCATTAGAAATTGTTCTTCTTCTGCGTCACCTGATAGAGAGGGCTTCCAATCAGACTGTAATTTGGCATGTGCGTGCTCCAAAGCCCCACAATGCCTAAGCAAGCTTGTGTTTCCTTTTTGCTAGTCAGTGGAAACATGGCTGCTATTTTGTTGATCACATCCAGTGGGATCTGATGGCATCCATCTTGCCATTTTATTCCTAAAAACTGGGTCTCCTGTGCAGGTCCCTTGATGTTACTTTGTTTTATGACAAAACCAGCTTTCAGAAGGATTTGGACTATTTTCTTCCCTTTCTCAGAAACTTCTACTGTGTTGCCCCATACTATGATGTCATCAATGTATTGGAGGTGCAGTCTGGGTCAGCCCATGGCAAATGGTGGGGCTGTTTCCACCCCTGGGGCATTTGATTCCAGGTAGACTGGACTCCCCTCCAAGTGAAAGCAAACTGTGGCCTGCACTCTGCTGCCAAAGGGATCAAGAAAAACACATTTGAGATATTAATTGTGGCATACCACTTGGCTGCCTTTGACTCCAGTTCATATCGAAGTTCTAGCATGTCCATCATGGCAGCACTCAGTGGTGATGCGACTTCATTCAGGCCATGATCGTCTACTGTTGTCTACACTCTCCATTGGATTTTTGCACTGTCCATATGGGACTGTTAAAGGGTGAGCGAGTTCTGCTTGATCGCTCCCTGGCTCTCCAGATGATGAATTAGCTTATGGATGGTTCCCAGGGAGTCTTGGTAGGTGCAATATTGCCGCTGGTGCACCTGTTGAGTGATTTAGCCAAGTCTGTGGCATTTCCTTGCCAAAAGAAGGGAAAAGACCTGACTACAGCCCCTGGGCTCCTCCACCATGCTAGAGAGCTATTGAAATTACTGCATAAAGGATTCGCAGGCTGGTGCTTTGAAATTTAACTGGTTAACAAAACTAAAAACTCTCTTCTCCCTGCTGCTTCTCTAAACTTTGTGGCTGCTGTCCCTTGTGCTCCTTAGGTGAGTCTCAGCAGGGACAAACTCTAATGTTTCACATCCCTTTGTGGGTAATTGTGACTCAGCACAATCTAGGAAGAAAAAGAGAGGCATAATTTCTGGTTGAAAGCAGTTATTTGACTTATTTAATAGCTTCTTTAATTACTCTATTAATTACAAACTCTCTGTGTTATGATTTACCGATCCAAAGGGATCTGCAAAGTATGGCTTACTCAGATTTCACTTGAGGCAGTGGTTAGTCAGGAAAGACACACTGAAACACTTAAAAACATTGATAACCATTCGGACATTTGGTTTTTAATTTAAAAACCATAGTAATGAGGCTTTCCACTTTGAAAGTAATACAGCTGGCTGACTGAATGTCATGTGAAATATAAATCCTTAAAAATATGAATCTATAATGTGAAACCTGTCAGACTTTTAATTATACTGCTGTAAAAGCCGGTCAACGTTATCACACACCATCACTGTAAGACGGAGCAGAAGTCACGGGAATGATTTTGCCAACTGGTGCCAGAGAGAAAAAATACTTCCCTAAATGAGGGCAAATCAGGGCTTGTCTAGCTTAGGGAATTTGCAGTGCTGCAATTACATCAAGAAAGCCGCAGATCCTTAATGCCTCTGCGTTGGACGGGCAGCGCAAGCTTTGTCTTAAGCTGCTGCAGTGTATCCAGGCCCTGAGCTAATGCTCTGTGCCTTGGCAAACCCTCGCTTCGTTGTGCCCATCACTCCTACTGCCCGTTCTGTGTGAAAGCAGGGAGAGACGAGAGGGCAAGCATGAAAGGGGCCGACAGACTGCTAAAAGCTGCTGTGCTGGGGACACAGAGAGCCTAATGCATGTGTCGCAATGGTACACTCTGTGCCCCTGATCTAGAACAAATTTCAATAGAAGAGTCAGCACAAGTAAGGCTAGCTGATCTGAGACTCCTGTCATCTTCTGTGATAAATTAACCACAACTAATTATTTTGTAGATACTTTTTTTTTTTAAATCTCTTTGAAAATGTAGCACTGTAAGAGTAGCATTAACTGAAAAAGTGCTACTCACATCCACTAAAATATTAATATTTTGCTTTTTAACTGAAACGAAAATCATCAAACACAGAGTCAAAAGTGCTTCTTTTCTCTACAAAGCCAGAGCAAAAAGACTTTCTACAGGGAAATGAACCTTAGTAGAGTGACACACAAAATCCTTTGCAACATTTTGGTGGCTACCCACTTGTAGCCTGTGCAGTCCCCAGCAAGTCACTGGGAACGGTCAGACACTAACAGGTACATTGCTGATCCATATGTGTTCCCTGTGCTCCCTGGAAGCCTTTCCTGCACCTCCCAGTGCTGGTGGGAAGCTGGGGCTGAAAGACCCTGCAGCTGACCATGGGAGGCTCAAAGTAGTGGCACGTCCTAGCTGTGTACCAGCATCCACCACGCCTCAGCCCTGTGCCAGCATCCCACCATGTCTCAGCTGTGTACCAGCATCCCATCACACCTCAGCCATGTGTCAGCATCCCACCACACCTCCAAGCTCACGCTGGAAGGAAATCCAAAGGTGAAATTTAACAGTCTGGGTATGCAGGGACTTGCAAACTTGGTCAGCGCGATGGCATGAACCCACCACCTGGTCTAGATGTGGCCAATCACCCTTAGCAGCAAGTAAGGGCTGTGCAGTTCCCTCCACCCGTGCCTCAGTTTCCTCACCTTTTGTTGTTCTTTTTGTGATCCACTGATTAAAAGTGTTTGCAAGTGTTTGCTAATATTTAGTATTCAGTGAATTAAGTTACATAAGCAAAGTGTAAGCCTTCAGATGTGGCCCTCTGATCAGAAGAAAAGGGAAAAAAGTTTTACATCATCTTTGACACTTTCATTTTGTCTGCAATAACATCTTAGCATTTACTTTCAGAAGGAAAAAAGAAAAAATACTTCAGTACTGCCTTGGTTAAGATCACAGAACCCCTCAGAGGCCTAATGTACTCAGACTAAATTATTATTATTCATTGTTGTGTCTGACTTTAATGTTGTTACAGTATTTTCATTACCCTTTTTCTCCTTGTGTTATACATTAGGCATATTATGTTTTAATTCAATGCTCAGCTGCCAGAACATTTCAAATACAATTTCCTCTTCTCATTTTGCTGCATTCTCTGATGTGTTGTATATTTATATAATTGTAATTTTTGACACGGTAACTAGACATATTTTTTATCCTGTCAGGAAGCATACCCTGTAAAATACAGGGAGCACAATCAGAATTTCCAAGCTGTGTTGCCTTTTACGAAAAGGCAATGCGATATGACACCTGGTAACGAACCTCAGGCACTTCTATGAGGACTGCGATTAGATTCTCCTCTCCTTCTAGCTTTCCTAAGGTTGACCTAATTACAAAATACTTAATGTGAGCCAAATTTTTCCTCAGCCTGTTTAAATTTTCAATACCACATCTTCTGATCATCTCTGTTTTTTCATGCTAAACTGGCTGACCTTTTTCTTCTTCTTCTTACTAATAGGGTGCTGAGAAAATTTTGCTAATGAATGAATCTGGAGAACTGCAGGATCTCTTAACCAAAATTGAGGTAATTGTATTTCTGCAAATAAACGTAAAGAATATGCCTGGAATATTTGCAATTAAGAACTATTTTTTTAACCACTTCCTTTACTTCTTTTATAAACTGATGATCCCAATTGCTTTTTTGATTTTGCCCTTTGAGTGAATGATATTCTAGTATCACAGCCTATTAAGTTTAAAAAAAGATGAGTGGGGATAACATCAAGCCAAAACATCCATCTCTGTGTTCTCTTGGTTTTGCCATAGCAGGAAAAGCAAGTCATTTTCCCTTTCCCGTAACTTTTGACATCATCTTTGGTATTTAACCTCCACCATGCCCTGGAGGAGTCAGGTCTCTTATGTCAATGCTGCACCGCTTCTCTGTGTAGTGTGGTGAACGCACTGGGAACCTGCACATCTGCATTCTGCTTAGACATAAAGCTGAGCATCTACAAAATCTGGGCAAATGCCAGAAGTTTCCAATTACACAAATTTGCATAGATTTCAAATTACAGAGTATCATGCCTTTCTCCAGCTCTTAGTTTGCCTTGTCCTTTTAAGTTGTTTGGGTTATATGGATAGTTGTGTCATTAGCAAGGGAAGGTATTGCTATTAATTATCTTGTTATTTTGAAATCACCCCTACCAAATTAAGGGAACACATAAACTTCAGCAGTATGTAACATCAACATTAAAAATAGATAATGAGAATATGGTATTTGTAAAAGACACTGATGAAAGAGCAAAAGAAAGCTACATCTAATTGATTTAGCCCCAAGGTTTTTCTTTTGCTGCATTTAGCCAAACTACAGCATGTGCTTTCCTAACATGCTTTCAGTAACTCTTTGTATACCATACATCTTTAACACAAAGTGAGTATCTCTGTTTGTGAAACGTGTTGGTTCCTCATAGCCAGTCTCCTTCCTGAACACCTCCAAAAATTCCAGTCAGGCTGAGTCCAAGGGTTCTTCACCTCTGTCTTATTCAGGAGCTAGATCTAACACTTTCCAGTCAATTGTGAACTGCCTCATTCCTTTGCAGTGCAGGTGGTATCTTCTGCATTTGTCTGGCCTGTTCCTTAACTCAGCAGAACTTTCCTAGCCTCATGACTCTCTGTATGTATTTCTCTATAAAGTACAGAAGAACCTGCTGGCCATATTGGACTGTATCGAACAGCTAACCAGAAAATATTAAACAAATGCATACATATGATTAACCATGCAGCATCCTTGTTGTCTAACTAGAAAAGTTAGCTAATACACCTCCTTAACATTTTTCATTATTTTGGAATGAAATGACCCTAGATCCTGCTTTGGTGGGTCCTACAACATTATTGCCTAGCCCAATGTGCGTCCTAATCTTGGGATAGAAAGTACATCTGAAAGACAAACAACACCAGGCTACAGCAGACTATGATAACTGCTTGCTGAATACAAACACGGCTTCAAACACATTGTTGCCTGGTTTTTATTGCAAAAATGGCTTTTCTACAATTGTAAGGGGCACTCAGGTTTCTTCATTACTGAAGGTACAGAAAGTGATTACATAAACTATCATCTGCTCAAGAAGGAAATGACCATTGTTCAAGGAACTGAGCTAAAGTAATTTTTCATTTGCTTTTTGTTGGTTCTCTTAACTATATGGAAAAGTATTTGCTTACAAGCCTGACAAGAAATAGTGAATGCAAGAATTAAAAATATTATTCTCTTAAAATATTTGCAATGATGTCCAATGAAGTAAACTGCCATCATAAATTATGAAAGCTCTGTGCACTCCTGAGACAAAAAGAATGCTTATTTTACATTAAATACTTCCAAACATTGTCCCTGGAGAAGTTAATAATAATAGCAGTTGTTCGCCTGGTGAAGAAGAACAGCAAGTTTATGAGCTATAGGACAAAAAGAAAAAGTGCCTTTCTTGCATGTTCATCTGATTTTTCAATAGGTGAATGCTATTATTAATGGTTTTGCAGAAATAGCTTCAGTTTCCTCGATGAAGCTATAAGAAGGACTGCGTTGTCTGTACATATTTTAGTATACTTTGGTAATAATTTTGACTAATTTCTTAGTAGTGCATAATTCCTCAGACTAACACTAGCAGAAATTGTATGGATTACTGTTCTTCCTTTGTGAATAGATCTGTAAATTCTTTACTCAACAGTGCAATGTTAAAGCCACGTATCTGCGCTGTGGTAAGTACCCAACGTGGTGCACTTTTCATTTCTCTGATGTAGAACTTTAAGGCAATCATGAAACAAACTAGCAACATTTTCAGCAAGTGAAATTTAAAAATGTCTTTGAAAGCTCTTCCTGTGTTCTCCATTGTCTTTAATCCAAAACAAAATAGAGTAAAATTATTGTTTTACTTGGGAATTAGGGCAATTGAGGGAGCCCAAGCCTTGCTTGTAGCAATTTTCTCCAGGTATAACTGTTGAATATTGATGATCTTTCTCTTTTACACTTAAAGCTTCAGCATTCTACATCCTTAAGTTTGAATACACCACTTTTTCCCTCAAGCACTACTTGTCAGAAGCTATGAATTACTTTTTGATATGATCAACACTAACTGTAATAGGATCAACATGTTCAGCATGAGCATGCAAATGCTTAAAGTCATAATGTCTTAAGATACAGCATAGAAAATGTAACGCCAACATAAGCTGCCAGGAATTTAGATTCAATCAATTGCAAAACCTCCTAGAATTGTTTGAGACCTGAAGCAACATCAGAGTAATGTGTGCAAGCTATCCTTTAACTAGCTATTTTGGCAGGTATAAACACAGGCTACTAAGATATGACGTGACTGATGAACCTGCAGGGAGCCTCTCTGATCGTTGCATGTGGATCTGACCAAAGGAAAAGGCAGACGTTCTGGTCATCCGTGGTGGTATATCTTGGGATGGGGCGGTGGACATTTCTCAAGATAGGAACCAGAACGTGTATTCACAGCTGTGCTGGAGCCCTCATTGTCCTAGAGCTTATGGTGGTTGATGAGGTAACATTTTTGTCTTTCTCACTTTCTTCTCTGAGCAGAGAGTCCAGCATCCTCATGAGTGCCCCTCTTGCGGGGGCTTTGGTTTCCTGCCGTGCTCAGCGTGCCATGGGAGCAAGATGTCTGTTTTTCGGAACTGCTTTACGGACTCATTCAAAGCCCTCAAGTGTACCGCTTGCAATGAGAATGGGCTACAGCGCTGCAGGAGCTGTGCAGGCTGAGAATGGCATCTCCACATGTACAAACAGATTTTGTGGTACTGCACCAGTTTGTAATATGATTTTTTTAAAACTAATCTGTTTATCCAATTCAGTCAATAAAAATGCATTTGTAGTATACTTCTGCTGGTTTGATCATTTAAGCTGTTTAAACCTAGGTTGCTGACCATATAATGAACTCTGAAATATATTTTTCTACATTTTTATACAGAGATTTGTAGTCTGCAAAACTTGTTATATTATCAGCCCTCTGGATGTGAAGTCTTCCCTGTTTCTATAGAAGATCATCAGCAATAGTCGTGCACTCAAGATTACAGCAAGATGAAGCTTAACCTTCAGATTATTGAGTAGCTGCTGCTTTCAAGATCAGGGAGAATAAAGATTTTGTGATGTGAAATAGCCCAAGACCATTCCACTTAGAACTTCCTGAAAAGTTGCTATGGCCGAATTCTGGCCTGAATTCTCAGTGGCAACAGAAGAACAGAAACATTTCTTAAAAGTCCTATGAATCAGCTTTCTCTTTTAGTACTGTTTTGTGTTCGGTACTAAATTAATGTTGTTAGTCAAAGTTACATAAACATTTAACATAGTGGATGTTGATACCCATTGTTGTATTATCTCAGAGCTTTATGATCCTACCTATTACAGTAGATCTTACAGTGATAAATTGACAGCACCAGAGAGCTTTATAAATTGCATAAAAAGTAATTGAGAATGAGCTGTCTGCCTTTTCACCTTAGTAACTGCTGTGGTTTGACAGCTAGCCTGGTGTGAGTATTTCAGGGCATTAGTTCTCTCCAGGAGGGCCACTAGTCTGTGCCAAGACAACTTCAGCACTGTATATACCTTTGTCATTTTTGGTGGGTTTCTCCAGCACAAGCACAAGAGAATTAATCAGCGACCACTCTGAACAGACTGCGGGCTCTCCACATTGAATATATCCCAGTCTGGAACTGCATTATCATTCATGTCCTTCCACAGAGCGCTTTTTAACAGGGTACTTTAGTGGACCACCACCTCCTGCCTACGCTGACATTGCACATCTTCCTCCTGTTCCTGCTGTCAGTCTGTACTGGCACAAGCAATATAGAGGTTTAGCAGCTTGCTGAAATTGGTGTTGCCTAGAAAAGGCTTCCAAGGCAGGCACTCCATCCTGCCCTAACTGCTTTAGCAAATGTTAAGCCATGTCTCCTTTTGTGCTTTGCCTCATTTCTTGTAAAGCTGTGCTGACCGGGGGTTAGGTAAGTGCAGCTGACTTTCCTAGATGCTGCTTACTCTGGTGTGGGACCCCATTTCCCTTCCCCCTTCCTCATACAACCTTCCTTAATTTGTGATGGAAAACTCAGCTTTCCTTTCAGTGTTTTGGGCACAGCATAGCTGCAATATAAAGCAGGATAGCTACAGCTGTACAAAGTGTGGCTTGCAAAAAAAGCCTCTTCTGATAACATTTGTGTTTCCTGATGCCTTATTTCCCTCGCCTGAATCAGCAGACAACAACCTTTCCTCTACCTTCATTCCACTTGCTATATCTAGAGATGGTAGCTGGTGCTGAAGTGTTTGACAAGTTGGACTAACTTATCTTTTTGAACATTTGAATCTAAGGGACTTATGCATATTCTATGAGATATTGATGTGCAGGCTTCAACGTGCTTGTAAGATCCTACTGCTCCTACAGCTTCTACAGTTAGGCTCAGAGGGAGTGTCTGGATCTTCTGCATAGCATGAGAGAGATTAAGTTTTCTACAGAGGCCATCCACAATGCTTAGCAGCACGCCAGCAATAAAACTCTGAATTGCAGATGTGCTTAACTTATTACTGCATGGGTAAGAAGAAAAGAAAGAAAATACAGTTCCCTTCTTTTATTTAATATCGTCATGTAACCTCCATTTCTGGCTAATATTGCAGTCCAGACTGGTACGATAGGGAATGAAATGTAGCATAAAGCAGAATACTGATGCTTGGAATGTCATCATTTCTGATGTATGAAAACTTACTTTTTTTTCATCATTAACATGCTATAGATCTAGGGAGTGAGCACATTCAGAGTCATGAATACTGCACTTCAGATGGCATAAGCAAATTTGTCCTTGAGGGAAATTACTATTGAAGAAGATGCCAGTGTATTTGTGATACTGTAATTCCACAGTCTTCACCCCCAAAAAGACATTTTGCTTGATGAAATAGTCCTTATCACCATTCTTCCACTGAAGCACCATGTGGCCAAATTACTATAACTCGTCAAATTATGTTAAAATTTCACTGAAAATGTTCTTCATTGATCTGGAATAAGGATTTGAAGCTGGTTTTCCCACCTCTCAGACAATCAGAAGATGACTTCTCTTCAGAGTGAGACACACTAAATCCAGTTTCTTTCCTGATTTATCTCCAGGGGCCATGCAAGAAACCTAATGAGTCTGTCCTAAGCCAAGGCACTGCCCTTCTACCAGGGGCACTTAACTCCTACAAGCAAAGATGAAACAAAACCTCCTTAGTTTTCTTTTTAGAAGGAGAAATGATGAAAACAGATAATAAAATAAAACACAGAACATGTAATGCTCACAGATAGAGCATCTTCAGGCACTGTATATTTTTCAAGAAATGTATGACAAATTTCCAGTGCCAGAAAAGTTCTTTTTTCCTCTGTCATTAACTAAATTACCAGCTTTTTCTCTCCAGCTATATTTTCATTGTAACAGCCTGCATGAAAAACAAAAACAAGCTGAAATTTTTTTTTTTTTCCCCCAAGAATTTGTTTTTACTGCATGGTTTACCATCTTTGCCAGGGTTTTAGGTCTGGCTTCTCAGCTCACTCCGACCATCCTAGAAGCACTGAAGATGACAGAATGACATTACTAAAGCAAACCCAAAGGCCAGTTTGGGGATGTGACTCCTTCTGGTATAAGAGATATATCAGGCAGCTAGTAATACAACTTTTAAACCAGTCTGAGAACCGACAAGGGATGCAGCTCTGTTCTGATTTACACCAGTATTGCATCTTTACTTCCAAGGAGTTAGCAGTGACGTCCTCTGATATGACAAATAAGACTCATCCAGCTGCATCATTGTACAGGACATTTTCTATTTCTAAATGCATCCAGCTCTGCTCCTCTTGTTTCTGGACCTTGTTGCTACACTGAGGTAAGGATCCAAGTAGATGCTCTCTGGCTGACAGCTCAGTTTATTAACATATATGAGAGCAAGCAACAGAGACCAAGGTAATCCTTAGGCTGCCTGCTTTGCAAAATAATCTTTTTATCCTGTGAAAGAGAATGATTTGGAGTTCTCAGTCTTGTAGCTTGCAGCATGCTTTCCAGTGTGCTACATAGCCCCCATACTGATACGCTACATCTATCAGGTGGCTTGGCTTTACCAGGATTCATGTCCCAGGACATGACATGATGCAACCCGTTCTCTGATTTTTCTATAAATTTAGTTTTTCATTTCCTTTTTTCATGGGCTCTAGCTAGTGGTTAAGTTAATGAAAAAGAACTGCAAAGTAGAAGCTGAAATGCTACAGGGAACTGGCTTCTACATCAGGACCATCTGTGGTCTTGCATGTTTGAAACCTTGTGCATAAATGCAGGTCCTCCTGTGGCAAAGGCTCCTATGACTGACAGATAAAGGTATTGTTTCAGGTATAAGCAGCAAAGACTGTGATTATTGCTCTGCAGACTGCATATATCACTCTAACTGGCTAGACAAATATGATGTTGCAGTATATAATGACCTGTAGAATACACTTGGGTGACCTTATACTTTTGAATGGAGGAAATGGTTGAACTAAATTTTGAAACAAAAAGAACGTTTAGAACAGAGTGGGAAATGAAGCAGAATAGGCTAGAAAGTATTAGACTGCTATGGATAACATTTTCTGGTTAATTTTTGGAAGGGGAACAATGGCCAATTGTGAGGCAGAGAAAGGTGTACATGAATACTTTCTAATGTAAAATCAAATGCTGATGTAATTGGGACTAGCAGCTGAATTCACACTGGGCATGAGATCTCTGCAGAAGTCAGATGCCTGTTCAACATCTACACATCTTCACTCACGTGAGTTCAGACCCATCTGAGATGAACAAGTACTCTGAGAAGTTGTGTATGTGAATTTTCAGTGACCAGATGGTGATTAGGAGCTGCTTTTGAGCTTTCTTTTCTCCCTACTTACCTGAAGTTTAGCTTCAAGGCTGCAATAGCAGGGTTTCCTCTACAAATTTTGACCTAAAACCTTCTTCTCTTCCTGTTATTAATATTGATCTGAAGAATTTTAAGAAAGGGACAAATGTGCTTAAAGCATTTGTCACTCCTTTCCAAGTAAAAAGCCATGTTATACTGAAGAAAGTAATCGTATATTAAATTTCAACAGATGATCACATGTTGATAAACCTACATGTACTTTCATTTTATGTAGTTTCAGGATAGACTCTGAGCATATGACTGGTCTGCTACTCTGTAGAGGATTTTACTGTTCATAAAAGTAGAGCATAAGCAAATTTATTACTCTCAATAGGGAGGACCCCTTTTAGCAGGGTGCTCATCCTCCTCACTTTGTTTTCTTTCTTATAACACTGGGGAATTTCAGAGCAATGCATTTCTCACTTGCACCATTTAAGAGCCTAGGGATTATGAATTTTATTTAATCTTATACTATTTAATAAATATTTTTGGTTTTGCTCTGTTGAGAGTAGTGTACTCATAACAGCAATGGGCATTCATTTGCTGCGGGAAAAATCCAGACATTTCTAATATGAAATAGTGTGTCTGGGAGTTGATTTCCGTTCAATCTCTGGTTATTTCCATGCTGTATTATTTCTACAGATACATAAAACCAGACAGACTGTCTTACCTGTCAGCAGCCTACTGTAGTAAAATATTTTATATTAATTTAGAATGAGGAGAGTTTATGCAGGCAATGCTGCATAAACAAGCTTTGCTTTTTAATTCATATCTAAAAACTATACTAGATAGAGAGCTTACTGACTTCTGTACCTAATTCTAAAGTTTGCAGATCCCAAACACAGACCTCTTGAATCCATGAGAATCATTGTAGTGATTTAAAATCATGATTGGTTTGGCCTAGCCTATTTTCCCTTTGCAAATGAAATACAGAGTTACATAATTAACGCTATATAGCATATAGTATAAATGCCTCTTTTAAAATAAGACTGTAGCATGTCTTGAAGCCCTCCAAGTTGTTCACTCATTCTGTGAATTAATTTGCCACACCCGGGAACTCATAGTTATGAATGAAAAGAACCCGATAGGTCTTGAAACCAAATAAGTTAATTTTGCTGTAAGTAAGCATGTATTGGAAGAAAACTGACTGCTTTTGACTTCAGTGTCACGTGAAAAAAGTAACCACAAATTCTTGAGAGTTTTGGGTTTTTATTAATGAAAATAAGATATTATTTTTACTGAGCTAAGTTTTACAATTTTCATGAGTAAATACATAATGAAAGATACTTTTGGTACTTTTCCTAGCTATTGCCTTTGTATTATTGTATTAAAATTAATTTTATTCACTTAGCCTGAGATACGTTATTTGACCACAAAAGCATTCAACAGGAAACATTTATGCCATAAATAATTTAGTAAGGAGAAGAATTTAGATTGCTTAGCTTCCTTTAAATAATTTAAAGAAGATAGTAAAGGGCATTGTAATCCGACAATAATTTGAAAAGTAAGAAGTATTAGAAATAAATCTTTATGTTTAATCCTATTTTTCTTTCTTCTTGCATTAATTTTCTCAGGGGTGATGAATCAGGAAATAATTGCATTAGAAGGAAATGGCTGCGAAAAAAACTTGCAGTTTAAGCGTCTTCTAGCTTATCAGCTCTACTTTGAAAAATTGGTTTCAAATGAGTTAAAAGATTTATGAAATCCAATAAGTTTTCCACTCAAGAAAAGCCACACTGCAATAAGAAATATACTGCCTGTCTGTCTTTGAGGCCTCATATTTTTTCCACTGATGGAAAAAAAAAAGGTTTCTTTCTAAAAAAAACCCCTCAACAATCAGACATTAAGTTCACCCCAAATCACTATCCTTAAGTGACCTGAAATTTTAAAGAATATAAAAGAAATAAAGTGCAAGGTAATGCCCTCTGGTAGCTGACAGAGAGTTATATTTTGATCTGGAGGACGAAAGACCCTGTTGTGACTACACAAAATAAGCAAGGTTTATGTCAGAAGGGATGACTACAAGTTGTTATTTTTATTCTTGATCTGCTCAAAGTAGGTGGATGCATTCTTGTCTGTCAGACAGGAGAAATTCCTTTCTGATCTCAACTCAGGTAAATTATAAATGAGTGAGGATGACAAATCTATGAAGCATCATATAAATCTGAGTAGTCTCTGAGCTAACTCCCAATACCAACTTGATACCATTTCTGTTTGGGGCTCTGCCCCTTATTTAGGCCAATATCTGAGACTTTGAAGACCATCAAGACCCTGTCTTACCCCCAAAGCTCATTTCTATATTAATTTGCCTCATCCTATGACAAGTCAGAATAGCACACAGTAGGACGGAGATGTTGTACTCCAACAAAAGACCTCAACACCTGTGGGATGATATATTTATGTTAAACCTTGTGCATCAATAGAGCTGCACTGGCAATGAGTGTTTTATACTGCCTCAGGGATCTAATCAGGCAGACAGGACACAAGATCAATAGCTCAGTCTGCAAAATTAAAGAACTCAGTAAAAACTTGTCAGGGTTTTTTTTTGTTAAATATAAGCACAAAAATAATAATCAGTCATTGTCATTACTCGTATATTTGAGATATGTCAATCACTGTTTTTAGCATTATAGGAAAGTCATGCTGCCTCTCATTACAGCTTGATGTTAATAGCTGATTCTGCTTTTTTCCCTTTCATCATAATCACAGTATAAAATTTACTAGAATAATATCAAACAACTGAACTGTACTTTTAAACATAAGTTTATTATTATTTTTCCCTCCATCAGTTAAGATCTCAGGAGAAGCAAGAATAACTAAACCAAGATTAATACACAAACATATCAGAAAGTTTAGTCTGTAGTCCTCTTCTTCAATGTTTTAGAGAGGCACATTCACGTACTTTCTGCAGGATGTGGTTTCACAACAAAGGTCTTTGTTATTTGGTGTCATATTTTTACGATACACCCAGCAGTGCACACCATGCAGCGAAACGATGGGTTCTGTGTTGCCTTTTTCCATGGCCCACATTATTTCACCAGTTTGGACATAATAATCCTAAATTTGTCAGTCTTTTCTCACATTCCCAACCAAACGTACATATCCTGTATCAAAGAAAAGTTAACAATAAAATCCTCTCCTTTTTTTATAGCCACCATATCTGATCTTCCAGGACATACTTCATAAGCAATATGGTTTGAAAAACCCTGTAATATTTTTCTGCATTTATTTTCCACTCCTTTATCAGGTCTATGAGGGCAATAAGTCTTTCCTATTGCAGCTTATACTTCTCACAGAGCATCTAAAGCTCAATAATTCCAAATATGTCATGCTGCACCTTCAGCCAACTTAGTATATCTACTTATTGTAGTATTTATAGCCTCAGGGCCTAGCCACAAATCCTACTGTCCTCTCTTGGAGCTTTCCTACCATCTGTCTTTGCTGTGCCATAGCTTATGGTCCAGAATACCTTGCTATACCATAACCTGGTTTTAGAATTTGATCCCAGATTCACTCTTTTCATCTTCTCTCCCTCAGTTTATCCATCCTGCTTAACAGAGGTAGTTTATTCCACCCTGTTCTCCTAAATCCTCAGGAGGTGTCAGCCTTTGTCCTCCACTCCTCCTGACAGGATCCTCTTGAGGATCAGGATACAACTTGGTCTCCATTGCAATTGAATTGATTTGCTTCTCTTTTTTGTCTCAAAAACCAAGGAGGAAAATTGGAAAACTTGTATACTTGCAGTGCTTGCATTCAGCAAGCACATTCGGAGTGATTTATCCTGGACCACATGCATTCACGGAGGTTGTAGGACAATCCTTCCTACAAGGTCCCATGTTCAGCCACTTACCTCCAGTGCTGTCCAATAACGCTCCACCTTGTAATGGTCTTAATGCCAATTCTTACACGAGAAAGATGACACAAATTCAGCACTTACTTATATTAGTGAAATTTAGCATGTGAAGTAAAATTTTAACTGTAAGCAGGGCTTACCCATAACAAGGAGAAGCTGTGTGTTCAGTTGATACCTTTAAAATAACCACAAATAAAAATACCTCCACAAGTGCATATGTTTGCATCAGTCATTTATTTTTAGTTTTTTTGCTACATCCAAGGCAAGTTTGAAAGAAGCAATAAATTATTGTTCTAAAATAACGCTGTTTCAAACATTTCCCATATATTTAGCTGGATGCTTTATAACTTTTCAGTCACTGCACAAAGGGCAGATTCTTCACCGCTTTTCTTCTCGTCTGCCCATATTTATCTCATCTCAAGGACAATGGGAATTTGCAAACTCTTTTTTCCTCCAGTGTGTTCTCAGAGATGCAACCTGAGAGTGTCCTACAAAGACCTCACATGTTCCTCTCTGCAGCCTTGGAAGGCTCCTCACTACATTTTACTGTCTGCTAACTTCTCAGATTTTCTTTCTATTATGGAAAGTCTTCAGTAATTTTCTTTCTTTTATACCAAAGAACCTTGAGTCGTTCACAAAAACCTAGGTTTTCCCTTATTGAAATAAAATAAAAAGAAACAGCTACTTTTCTGGTCTGATGCGAGGGAGTATAACTTCACACAGACTCATTACTCCTTGTATAGGGAATTATATGAAATTTTGAGTTCTTGTGTACTTTGTCGTTTTCTGGACATTCTTGCATTCTGGAAGGCAACTGCTCATCTTGCTACTCTGAACAGCATCTGCCTGAAGTACATGATGTAAGTTAAATCTTATCCCTTGACTTCTTGGCCAGTTTCTTTTAGGTATCCTTGATTCATCTCTAATTTCTAATGTGTCGTAATCCAGCTAAGGTAAATAACCAAAATCTGTGTGTCCTGTATAAAAGTTACATTATGAGACAGTTAAATTTCCAATGGTTAGAAAGAGTGAAGAGGTATTTTAGTACAAAGCACTACTGGAATCACATTCTCCTAGTGTAAGTGAGGAGGGACTTTTTCTTTCCTTTAGAATTAATTGATTTATTTTAATAGCAGGGAAAATTAACCTGATTAAATCTATCAGAGCCTTGTAATAAATGGAAATTGCTGTCTCAGTCAAAGTCAGTGATCATATTAAATGCACATTGAAACTAATTGCAGTCCCAAAAATGGTATTTAAGTAGTGCTGATGTGTAACTTCACTAAAGCAGTCAGATAAATCTCTGATGACACTGTGGTCTCAAGTTGCTTGTAATAAAGAAAGAATGAGTTGACTTGTACTCTAGCATTAACTGTGAATGTCCTTTTTGTGAAATTATTATATTCCCATTTTTTTTTTTCTTTCCTGTCGGAACAAATCACCATCTAGTACAAAGAAATTCATAACAGCTACACTGAAAGTCATGTCTTTTTTTCTTAATATAATATAATATAATTCAGACATTAATTGTTTGGTTTGGGTTTTTTTTGGTTTTGTTTTTTTTTCTTTTTTAGGGGGGCAAAAAGCCTGAGCAGACTAGCCCTAACCCAGAAGTAGTCTGTTAGGCAAACCAGAGTAGACAGTGAGACTGTGATACCTGTAGCAGGAAAAAATAGTGATACATAATACAGTAGTTTCTTTTACTTATGCCATGTGGCCTTTTATGGAGCTTCTAGCCAGTTTAGGATTTTTAGTACTGTACCTTCTACTGCAAACTCTTCTTTGTATTACTGCAGGAGATTCTCTACAGCAATTCAACTCATAAATGCATTTTTAGGATAGATTTTTGGGACTACTGCTTTCTTTAAAAAAAGCAAGGATTTGAGACTGTACACAGCAATAGCTGTAGGCAGGACAGAGGCTAGGCAGAAATGTTGCCTAGATGTGTTCAAAGTTATTTGATCTGGAGATAGCAATTTGTGGTTCTATTTTTACTTCATTGGGAAAGGTCATGAAATCCTGAAAAATATTGCTGGAAAATGGCAGACTGCCCATAGTAATCATGCGAAGAGGACATGTCTGCCTCATTGAATGCAACAGAAACCGTGGCACAGTAAAAGTGATAGTGAAGGACTTTTAGAGCAATCCTGAAGAAATTGGTATTAGAAACAGAGAGGCAGAAGTGTTATTTAATTTTAGGGAAAGTTGAGATACCTTTGAGAAACAAAGAGCAGCCAAGAGATGCCATTGCTTCTCTCTAACCTCACTTAATGATATAGCTATATATATGATGTAAATAGAGAGGGAAATTGTTGTAAATGATAAGTATGGTGAGCAGGACTGAACAGGCAGCGAAACCACTCTTGTTTTGAGTGAGATGTTGATTTCCTTTGGATTTTAAGTTCCTGTTGAAAAGTAGATGTTGGTTGTTAATTTACCTCTCTTACTCCAGGGGTTTACTCACTCTAATTTAAGCTGCTCTAAGCTCATGACTTAAGTGCATATCATATATCACATGAGATCAGTTAGATGAGTTAGCTGAATTTTAATGACGTGGTGGAAGAAATCCCCTTTGTGAGAATTCCTGGTGACCCAGTGCAATAGCTCAGATGCCAAAGTTGCATCTTAACATCATTTAGCCCTAAATCCATATATTTTTCTTGGAAGAAAATATGTTCAGCTAAGATCTCACACCTAATGTCACACGTGGCCATAGTATCTGCACTGACAACAGGCCCTGGCCTATTATGTTACCCAGTATATCAATCTGAAATTTGACACAAGGGAACTATGTAACCTCTGCAATATGACACACATTGGAACCATTATCTCAGCAACTCATGATCTCTGTGGAAGGTGAATAAAATATTGACTGTCAAAAAATATATGCTGATGCTGATCTCAGTTTGGAAGGTACCTTGACAACATTGGAACACATTTATTATAGACCTGGAAGTCAACAAGGACGTTTTAGAATATACTGGGGATATGGCTAGTTTTCCATCCTCAGAGGTAACATGAAACCAATCAGGAAATGAAGATAAATAATTTGCCTATTGCTAAATCCTTGAGAAATTGTGAAAGAACCAGGTTTTCAAGGTAAAGTCTACTTCTTCCCATCTTGAACTGAGGAATAATAATAATAATAATAATCATTATAATCATCACCATCATCATCATCAAAAACAAGTACATAGGATTTTATTAGTAGAGCAATACAAGAGATTGGTCGCTCATGGGAAAAAGGAAAGCTTATATATCCTGCTACTAATTCCAAAAGACCAGATTTAATTTGGGAATTTAAATGATAATTTGCAATATACTGCATAAGTTAACAGGCTTGAAGAAAATTAAAAAAACCCCAAACAAACCAAAACCTAAGAAACTCCAAACACCCAGAGCTCAGGCTATTTCCTTCTCACTTCTTCAGTCTCATTTGACAAATCCAGGCCTACTGGCAGAGCTGCCAAGTGCCTTTAGCTTGAGCACCTCTTGAAGGACCTCTTGAAGCACCTCCTAGAAAGACGTCCTAAGTCAGGCCACAAGAGAGCTCAAGTGCTTTCTTTCCTTTGCTTTCCTACTGCTGAACTAAATCATGATGGAGGTGGGCAAAAGACAGGAAAGCACCTGCCTTTGACAGGATGGAACCTAATGCCTGCTTTGGATCTGCACCGTTCCTTTTGAATGCCACATGTTTGGTGTTCCTCACTGAGAAAGCACACCGTCATGTGGTACGTGGAGTTACAGCCAAAACCTGCTAGGTACAGTTTGTGCTCTGAACTTTCACATCACAATGACAGCTGTTTCTGGAAGTATGAAATACACTGTAGCATCAGCAATGAACTTCAGGGAAGAAGATATATCGCCAACAATAGACAAGAAAACAGTGATAACACAACTTTGATGAAAACGATGGAAACAGCATCTGGAGTGCAGCAGAGGAAAATGTTCTTCCTAATATCGTTGTAAATGAGAACCCAGCAGAGTAGGTAGAAGTCTGTGTGGGATCTGCTCTATATTATCAGTGAACTTTGGTCCTGAAAGCATTTTACTCTCAGCAGTTTTGCAAGATACCATGAGGAGTAACTCAAAATGGTTAGGAAGCTCCTTAATGACAATATTGTTCACATGTTGGGCAAAATTTATAGTAACACCGAGACAACTAGCGGTACTGTGGACATGCCATTACAGTTTTACAATACACTTTTGTCATATTGTTGCCTTTTCTGATAATAAAAAAAATGCACAAGAACAAAAAAACCCCTGAGAAGCTAGCTGAACGTGCTGTTTCTTCGGGAGCGTTTTCAGCAGTCACAGTTGTTTCTGTCCCAGGCAATGCAGCTCTGCAAGCTCAGCCTCAAGCTCTCTTTTATCACGGTGGCAAAAGTGTCACTGCTTTTCCCAGAGCTGCTCTTGCTCCTTGAGGGTTCACAACTAATTCTGCGTACCGTGGTGTAAGAGAGAAAGATCTGTTTATTTGCCTGCTGCTTTCTCCACTGGCAGCACAATCCCCTGTTTCCCTGTTCTGTTGCTCAGAAAGCTTCTGTCGCTTTGATGAAAAATGAATCATAAGAAAAAGGCACAGCAATATAAGAGAAACAATTTCTGTTTGAATAAGAAACAGAATCACTATAGTTCCCAAAATCTTCAGGAGAAGGTAAAGTTAAAAGTGGAGGACAAAGCCTCCAGCTCTGGAACAGCGAGTTTATGTTGTCAGGAGAATAATTAGTTGCCTGTGGAAAAGGGCTGTTCTTTTTCATAGGAAATACATTGCACGCAGATAATCCAAACCACACTCCTGGTGGACAAGGAGATGTCTGGTGAGCATCAGCAGAAGCTGAGGATCTTGGTTCACCACAGAAAGAGAGGCACCCCAGGCCAAGATTAAAGAACAAGTAACAAACTAACACAAAAGGGAGCCACTTATTTTGTCCTAATGTCTCTAAACCATGGTTTAAAAGAATCTTCTTCAAAGAAACTCTCTTCTTCAGCAAGTCAGTCTTTTCTAGCCCAGAGGAATAACCAAAAGGATTGTTGCTGTGATGTTTTCTCTTCTGACCCGTGCAAATACTACTGCATTTGAGCTAGTAAAAATACATTAAAATACATTTTTTAAATGTGATTATTTGGATTGTATAAACATGTTTGAAAACATAAGAGCAGATCCATAATGTTTGGAAAACTGTAAATATATGCAGATAATCTCTTCATAAATGAAACCATGCCTCAGAATATTTTAAGTAGGTCATGGGCATGTTAATTATACACACATATGTGTGTATATATACAATGTATACACTGTTGATATAGCATCTATATGTATACACACATGTACATACAGTAATGTTTGAACCATGAGCAATCATATGGGCCTGTTTAAGCCTTCCCTTTCGTGCTTTGACATGCATCACTGACTATTCATCATGCTTGTATTTAGAGTACCTGCTTGTTAGGACACTGAATCATCCCTTATACTTTCTGTGAAATGTATTTATGTGGGAAAATGCAATAAATAACAAGAATATTTACAAATAACATTATTTTTATATGAGCTTATCATTTTTCTGAGGTCTTCCAGCACCTCTCAGAGTTCAATAAACAAGATTGATCATGATGTATTAAGACAGAGATTATTTTCCCTCCAGACTTGGCTCTGAAACAGAACCAAACTAAAACATTATCTTTACAGGGCATTTCTGCATTCTGGCAAGTGATGGCAGATTATAAATATGTTGATGAGTTCATATAAGAAGTTATCAAGGTAGACCTGTCTATATATAAAAAATAATTCTTATCATATAGAGAACACATGAAAATATATTGATCACTGATGACATTATGAACTGCAGATGAAAAGGTAACATAAAATGTGCTTGTATGGACTAAAAAAAAATTACAGTAATTTACATTTTCCCCCTGTAACAACAAATCCTGCTACTATAGTTTTCATTTGGCAGTGATGATAAATTCATATCAGATAAATGTTTTAATAGTAATTACTTAGCTTGAAGTATATAAAGGTTTAAGGCTGGGTTATATGGAAGAAAAAAGCAGCTTTGCTTCCTAATTTCAAAACAATGTTTCTCATATTCCTTTTCTTTTCTTCCTCCATTCCCTAACCCCGCACTGACTAGGCACAGCACTTCAAATGTGAGATAACAAGTACTCTAAGGCATACTGGGCTCCTGTAATTCCCACTGAAACACCATTAAGTAAAGAAAAGCTGGCGGGTATAAAACCTGCTGATCCTTAGGGATGACTTGGAGGGCATTTTGCCTTTAATAGCTTCATCCCTTGCCAGGCTATAATTCGCTTACATTTCTGTCAACAGCCTCATCAATGTATGACTATGACTTTAATGAAAATTACTGTACTATAAAACTTTCTTTGTTGTGTGAGTTAAATTGATTGATACACAGGAGCAGAAAGACAACAGAACCATGATCTCGTATTATTTTGCCCTCTGCTCTCAGTAACTCTGTCTGCTAGGAAATAAAATGACCGACAGCACCTCAGCAAGTGTTTTTTACATGTCTTTTAAAAGATGGTAAGCCAAAGGGCAATTGACCTTAACCAGCAGAAATCTACAGAGATATTTTAGAAAGGCACCTGAAGTGAAATGTGTTGCTTGGGCTGGGGCTGGGCATCCAGTGCAGCCCTTGCTTTCATGAGTAGGAGAGTTCAAATGCTGGGGACTGCTTTGCAAAATAAGACTTTGCAGGCTCTGAGCACTGGGACAGTACTTATAGCCTAGCATTTACTGGGGGACGCTGACATTGATATGACGACCGTAATTGCAACGCTAGAAGAACCAGATATCTTTGGCTGTGTGCATTAGGTTCCTTGGATCACATAGTAAAACACAAAGGAAAACTGAAGATGTTTTGAGGACAGCTTTGGCCTTACCTTGAAGGCAATGGCATTTTGGTGAAGGAAGCCCATGGGAGCAAGACTGAGGCTGCTGCGTGCAGATGGAAATGAAAGCTGCCTTGCCCCAGCGCAGAAAGCTCAGCTTGCATTGACTGAGTCAGTTTGTGGTCACATTGAGACCAGCTGGTTATGAGGGAATTTAATTGGCTTCGGCAAAATTTGGGAAAAGACAGATGTTGCAGGGCTGGCTGTGTTCCTGTAATGTGATTGTCATAGTGTAATTTCCCGCTGGTGTGTTCCGCGTCCTCGGAAGCCCAATTAACCAACTAAGCTTTGCTTGCAGCAAGCAGAACTAGGAATGCACTGGTTTTCCCTGGGGCAGCTACTTTCTTGTTTTCTGCATGCAAGGAAAAATAAAAAGTTGTCTTTTTCAGCTAACTGAACAAGAGCACCAGCACTTTGTACTAACAAGGCTTTAAAAAGAAGCTATTCTGTATATTCACAATGTCTTATATCTCCAGTGGACTCTAGTGCTTTCCTTTCAAAATGACACAGTCAGGATTTTTCGTCCCTTTTTCTGGGCAGCACATAGCTTTATGTCTGACTCAACCCCTGCCCAGCCATTTCCAAACCACATGGTTTCTTTAGCTTTACAGGTCTATGATCACTCTTTTCAGGACCTTAGACCTCTCACTAGGCAATTCTGCTAACTTTTCTTCCCTATATTCCCCTACTCCCCTTATATCTAGCCAAACCAGCAGTACTACAGTCAACTCCACATACATAGCATCCTTTCAATTCTTTAAAGTGCTCAGGGAAGGCACCAGAGGTGCTCTGCCCCATGCAGGCCAGTCTGTGTACTCTGCCTCTTTCACCTGGGCAGAAATCTGTTGAACACTGCATCTGTTGAAGAACAAGTCTGACGGTAGAAGATTCAGATCCTTCCTCTTATTGTCAGAGAAAGTGTCTCCTGGTTTTCTCCCACCTTTCTCTAAGACAAGCTGTGTACTTGAATTTGTTGCCACTGGTGGTCTGAAGGAAGGTGATTGTTCTCATTTGTATCAGCTACATCATATTTAGTTCAACCATCAGCATTTCTTTTCTGTGTAAGCCTTGTGCATTGCCAAAGGCACTGAGAAGATACTTCTTACTCGAGTGACTGGAGTGTTTTAGAGAATGCTGTGCATTAACACAGGATCCATACTGGAAACGAATTTAATAACCCTTATTCTATGGTAAAAAGATGTGAAGATCAGCATTTGAAGACTGGTTATTAACACAGAATCAACATCAAGAGTTACCACTGGAGCTCTGGATGACTTTAAAATGCATATGAATAGCACCAACTTCTTCATCTGCAGAATCCAGAGATCTCGAGGGAGCAGAACGGTTCCCGGTCTTTGCAGCAATCCTAGAGCAAGGCTCCACTGTGAAACAGAAGAAATGCACACACAAAAAGTCCATACATATAAAAAGGAATATTATAAGGCAGAGTTGCTAACTCTCCATAAAATTCACATAACCCGCAAAGATGACAGTTCATTTTTGATGATCCATCTATATCTGTTGAGGTTCAAGGCTTATTAAAACTCCAGACTGAAAATTTTGTTACATATTAACTTACAGAAAGGGGTCTATTATGAGGCAGTAAGAAAGGGGACTTGATTCTAACATAAGATCTGTCTAGGTACGTGAATTGTTAGCATTGCCAGGTATTCTCGGCCATCCCCAAAGAAGTGAGAGTGTAGTCATATACATCCTTCCATGTAAGTTGGTGGGTTCCAGGGAGAAAAAAATTGCTTTTTCAATGCATAAAGGACTCATCTCTCTTCCTTAGAGACATTGCACGGGTGTTGTCCTGGTGTATAGATCTGCAGGATTTATAGACTTCATGGAATCTTGAATTGCTTTCTTTCACCTAGTTAACAGCAAACAGGCTGCATTTAACAAATGTGTATCTCCAGGAGAGACATTTAATCTTGATACAAAGACATGAAACAATTACAAATTCACCATTTCCCTTAGGATTTCCTTATAATGATTAATCATCTTCATTGTTGGAAAAATGTCATGCCAGAAATGTCTGGCATTACTTTCTGTCCATATGTTCTTATTATGATTTTACTATATTAAATATCCCCTTAATACATAATTTATTGCTGTGAAGGCACTTGCAAGCAGTAATCAAGCCACCTCTCAAGCCCCTGTTTTTGGACTGAACAGATTGGGCTCTCAAACTCTCACTGCAAGGCAATTTCTCCAGCCTTTAAATCGTTTATGTAGCTTTCATCTAGAGATTTCCTAGCTACCTTAAACTGCAGACACTTAAACTGTACACAATTTCATAATGTTAGTGTCAATCTTGGCATAGCTAAAAATAAATTAATTTCTTTTCACATACACCTATTAGTAATTTAAGTAACAAGTGACTGCCAGCCCTTTTTAGTGCGGTATCATATGGGAGCTTACCTGTAGTTGTTTTTCAATTAGGAATATGATACCAGGTCCTTTATTCCTTTGAAGCCTGCCCTTGGTTTCTAGCAGTAAAACCTTGCTTAGCTGTTTTATTTGAGTGTACACTCAAATACTGATCTAGTTCACTCATTCTGCTAATCTATTCAGCTTTTTTGCCATTGTACCTGTGCTTCCCATAGTTTTACTTATCTATTCTATGGACTATGGATAAATATTTTAACACTTTTGCTGATTGTTAATGGACAAAATCATGCAATGATGTTTGGAGTAGAAGCATAAAATAGTATCATGGGAGGAAAATAGAAACATTAAAGAAACAAGAACAGATTACTTTGTGAACATGTTTGCACTTCCCACATCCTGACTGGCTGCGCTGTCTTTTTCTTAAGTTTCTAGCATATATTTTTTTTGTTCTTAATATAATTTTAAACTCCTTTTTATAAACCTTAGTTCTCTTTGGGTTAGAGATAGATTTTTTTTTTTCATCGAGATCTTTAGCTTTGGTTATTCATTCACAGCAAATTGATTGCTCATTAGCTATATTGATTCCATGTTTATTTCCCTCTTCCACATGCCCTTGACAGATACTGCTTTCCCACCCCATCCAAACTGCTGCTTTGACTTCAGTGTTAATCCAAGTGGTCTTCTGAATAAGATTTTCCTTCATCTTGGAAATGTAATTCTTAAAACAGATACTTTTTTTTTTTTTTTTTTTTAACATTAGGAAAGGGGTTATCACTTTGTTTCCTGCAGAATTCTTACTTTTTTTGTCTCAGTCATAATTTTAATCAGTTTGGAGAGACAGAGGCAGACTGACTAGAGTTCTCCTGTCCTTCCTTATAAAGCTCTATCTTTAGTTACTATTACTGCAGAAACTCTACTGATTGTGCAAAATTCTTCAAGAACATAAAGGCCACACAAATGCCTGGCCAGACCTAGGATATAAATGTGCACAATAGAGAAATATAAGAGAAAGCTCAAGGTAAAACACAAAATGAACAACTAGACTACACTGCTTGGACAGGTTTATTTTTACCTGACTAAAAGCTTGTTCTACTTAAATAAGCAGACAAAACAAACCAGTTACAGCCTGGTAACCTACATATAGCTTGAAAATAAGCAAAGGCAAAAGCAAAATAAATCACTCCTCTGCCTTAACAGAGTCTACCTAATGCTCTAATCCCTCTCCCTCCCCTCTCCCTTTTTATTTTGTTCTTTATTTCTTTCTTTCTTTTTTTTTTTTTTTTCTTCTTTTGAATGTGTATCCCAGGCTTTTATTTGAAAAAGGCTTTCAGCCTAAATATATTCAGCTACAACCAGTTACTTCCCAGCTGGGATACTGGCAAGTCTAAATGCTGATTTAACTCCTGAGGTACCTACTCACAGTATGGCAAAGAAAGGTCATTCCCCCAGGAGAAGGGTTGTGTCACTGAGAGCTCCCAAATCCAGGTGTATCTCCCCATAAGTGGTACAGAAATAAGACTGCTTTCTCATCCCTCAGCTTGCTGTTACGCTGGTCTGTAGCGTTGTGGCGTGAACACAGCCTCTGCAGTCTGTGGATTATGGCAGGGTAAATTCATTGTGCCTTTGCAATGCCTTAAGGCTCAGAACCCATTTCTGGGGTCAAATCAGTCTCGTCAGTAATGCTGTGGGATCATTGTCACCTTTGCAGCCATGGAAGATGGGACAGACTTTGGACTTCCTATGTGAAACTCAGAAAACTCTAGTTGTAGAAGGAATATTTAAAGCACTTAGTATACCATGTTCTTTTCTGATGTCTGGTTGATAATTTTTTTTTTTTTTTTTGTCCTTTTCATTTCCTTTTTCTTTCTATTCCCTTCCCTTGACTGCAGCTCAAGGGACCTGTATTGTGTTTTTAGGAGAGGCTGTCTCTCCTGCTGTGTGGAATCATGTTCTATCTTAAATAGGAGATATTCATGAAAGGAAACACCCAGAGGTTACTGAGAAGCTTCACCACAACCTCAGATGCAGCTTCCTTGGTATTAGAATTAGCACAATGGCTCAGTAAAATATGCTAAGTAACTGTGTAATTGAATGCCCTAGATTTTCCACCAGATTAACAGCTTGGGTGTGACAAATATACATGTATTCCCAGAGAAGGTGAAGCCAGCATCTGTAAAAAGTTTCTTCTAGACTTTGTCTTCACAGAACAGCAAACACATCACTAGAATACACTTCAAAAAGAAGAGAAAAGAAGAAGTTTTTTCTTGTCTTACAAACTGATACTTAACACTTGGTTGAGAAAATCAAGCACAGAAAAAAATTCCTCATCACCCCTTGTGGGACACAACCCTCACAGCTAACAGAAAAGACACTGAGCAGGGATGTTGATAATTAGAAGCCTGAGAAAGTACAGCAGGAGCTAATAAGCCAACATGCGGGGTGTGTTTAATATTAATAGCCTCTGTGAGTCCGCAGGTGCACCAGTGGGTGATGCTAGAACAAAGCACTTCACGTACCCTTAGCTAGGGTAAAGCTTTGGGAACATGCATCAAAAGAGACTGTTGTTAAGAGTGTATTGCTCAGAAGTGGTACAAAAGTTTGTTATTCAGTTTTTGTGCATGTGCTGTTTTCTTTGCCTTTGTGGTTATCACATTTTATTTTTTTTCTCTGTAGGTTTACATCCCTTTTGATCTTTCTTGCTGCCTTTGGGGGCTGTAGCCAGACAGGACTTGGGTAGAGGACACCCACAGCAAGGACTAGGACTGATTTGTGCCTTCCAGTAACCTCCTGGTCTGGACAACTGTCTGCTCTCCCACACTTGTAATAGATCCTGGGGCCTTCTGTTGAAGTTAAACTCCACAGAAAGTCTAGTACAAAGTTTGTTTCATTAACAATTGCATAGAAAACCAATATGTTAGTAGGATTGTTCTGTCTTACCCGACCAAGGTATCTTCCAGTTGATTCATGCTATGACGTAGAGGCACTTAGAAGCCTTACTTTGGGATTTAATCTAGTCTCTTTTTCAGTCTGGATTCTTAAATTTTAATAGTGGAGGAACAATCATTGTTTAACATATCTGCAAACTGTCAGAGCTTACCTGCCAGAAAAATACTTGCCCAGTCTCTGGTGTTCTGGCTTTGATGTCAGATGTCTTTTACAGACCACCCAACCAGGATAAAGAGGCAGATGAGATATTCTATAAGCAGCTGGGAGAAGTCTCACAATCAGTAACCCTTGTTCTTGTGGGGGACTTCAACTTACCAGAAATCTGCTGGAAACACAATATAGCAGAGACGAAACAGTCCAGGAGGCTCTTGGAGTGCGTAGAAGATAACTTCCTGACACAGTTGGTGAGAGAGCCAACTAGAGAAGGTGCCCTGCTGGACCTGTTGTTCACGAACCCAGAAGGACTTGTGGGTGATGTGATGGTTGGAGGCCATCTTGGGCATAGTTATTATGAAATGATAGTTTTTGCTTCTCAGAGAAGTGAGCAGGGGGGTTAGCAGAACTGCTACCTTGGACTTCCAGATGGGAAAATTTTGGCCTATTTAGGACCCTGGTTGGCAGAGTGCCTTGGGAGGCAGTCCTGAGGGGCAAAGTAGTCCAAGAAGGCTGGACCTTTTTCAGGAAGGAAGTCTTAAAGGTGCAGGAGCAGGCCCCATGTGCCAAAAGACAAGCCAGTAGGGAAGAAGACCAGCCTGGCTGAACAGAGAGCTTTGACTGGAACTCAGGAAAAAAAAA
>VXBL01009295.1:0-22968 GCA_013400195.1 Aramus guarauna
TCTATTATAAAAATTCTAGCCCTACAGCCATTAAAACCTATGAACAACATATTAGGCCATCACCTACCCCACAGCACCAGCGTTTATTTCCTACAGTGGTGAGAACTGACCTCTGCTAAAGAGGTGGGTTAATGAAGCAACTTTGCAGCTTCTAACTCTTCAATTTTCCCATGAAATTAGAGATCAGGAGAAAGTATTTCCAGTAAGCCTGTAGTGCTAACATCTACGAAGGAACCAAGATTTTTTTCTCACAAAAGGACTGGGGAATATTGTTTTCTGAAGAAGCACTTTTACTTCAGTCTATATTCTAATTTTGAGTATACATCCAAAGAAAGAACAGGAAGTTGCCAATATAAAAGAAAATAAATAAATTTTAACAGTAACAATTAAACACCATTTTTGCCACACATTTCAAATGGGTTTAGGCTAGAAGTCTTTTCTTTTAAATCAGGCCTGAAGCAGTCTGTTCAACCTTTGATACTTAGCCTAGGACTACTAGCAAAAGTGCAAAAATATAGTTAGCTTTAGAAATGAAAGCACTTTGTCAGCTTTATTCTCCAGAGGCAGACAAACTGTCAGCAACCTCTCATCTGCAGGCTTTTAGTCATTAATAACTCACTCTACAATTAAGACTAAGAAAAAGGACTATATTCCAGAAGTGCTCTAAGGCTATTTAGGAAATTAAGTTACCCATTACACCATACTAGCACTTTTACAAGTATTTTATTATTTCCCATGACTTAAATTCACCAGGCCTTCAGAAGATGAATTAGTCCTCTTGCTGTAATTAAAGAGCAAGTCCTTTACTAATAGACTAAGTATTACTTGCTAATAATAAAAAGTTTCAACTAGAAAGTAAACACTTAAATATCTGAGCAATTGCACTTTGGGACAAGTTTTGCACTTCAAATAGGAAGAGCAGAGAAACAGAAGGATAGTTCCGTTACTACATAAAATGAAATAGTCATTTCACAGACAAGAGGAAGACATACAAATCCAAAACATTCTGCAAATCTGCAGCCTCAATCCTTACGACTTGACTGGGAAGAGAGACATGAAACCACTGCCACTAACAATTAGTTTTGCAGAACACAGTGGTTTATTTGAATTTGAAAAGTGAGAGTTTAAGTGTTTTGCCTCACAGGACTCATTAAGAATAAGCAATACTATTCAAAACAACCTATACAACAGATGGCTAATGCTTTGCAACAAGGAATTAGATAGCAGGGAGATTTTTGTCCACAATGAGAGCAGTCAAACATTGGAAAGGTTGCCTAGCAAGGCTGTGGAATCTCCATCCTTGGAAACATCCAAAACGTGGCTGGATAAGGCCTTTAGCAACCAAATTGAACTTTTTAAGTTGGTTCCAACTTTGAAGCTGACCTGGCTCTGGAAGACGAGGGGCTGGATCTGATGGGGTTCAGAGGTTCCTTCCAACCTATATTATTCTGTTCTGTCATTCTCTGCTGCTCCCTCCATTCTTTCTCTGCAAATTCCATTTAATTCTTACAATCCCTTTGAAACTTTCCCAGTATTTAAATAGATGTATTCCAAAATATTAGCAATTTTAAAATTTTAAAATAATTAAAAAATTATTTTGATTAGAATGAGAGAAATTGAAACATTAGGTTTTTAGATTTAGATCATGATTTTTTTTGTTGTTGTTTTCATGTCCTTTAAACATTTACTTAACAGTAATATCTGTTTACACAACAATGATAACAATAATGTCTGCAGTGGGAGTGATCTAGTAAACTTGTTGCAGCAAAAGTTCTCCTTCCTTTCCAAGCACAGACTAAGAAAAGATCTGGCACAGTTGTTCTCCAGACACATCAGCTACTCAAGCCTCCGGGTAGTTCATCACCTGTATGTCCTCCACATAGCAGCTGCTGAATGCGTCTCTGTTGGCCAGAAATCTACCACGGGTAACAGGGATGACAAATGAACCTTAATATGCTGCTCCACTCTTTGTGCCTCTTTTATTCTTTTTCCACTAGAGAAAGACTTCATAGCTCCAACAAAACCGGGAAAGGCTTGTGATGTTTCACCATGTGAATTCTGAATGCCATCTAACCTGTATTAGTACACCACACTTTTGAAATGCCAAGCTAACTTTTCTAGTAACATTACAAATTTTCCATGTGATAAATTAGGGCATTTTTCCTAGCAATCATCTTTTAATTTTAACAGTTTTGTATTATTCAGATTTTGTATAACTACTAATCAACAGAACCACCAAGCCAAAACACATAAGAAAATATGAAAAATCCACACAAAAATTACATTTATTAGCATCTCCCACTACTATCATTATTAAATTACACTACAAGACTGCTAAATTAATTCTGAATTACAAAGTTACAGAATGCTATTTTCCAAGGCTTGCTGTTGGTTTGTAATAGTTAAGACCCAGACTTTTCACGACAGAATATACAATTCAAACACCAGTTCTTTGAAATTAGATACCGCAACATGAATTCTACCATGTCATGTGTACACAACATTTACAAACGTAAGAATTGATAGTCACCCGCTGTCTTAAAGCCGATGTACTAGAGCAGTTGAGAAAGACTCAAGACCTTCAAGATGTAAACAATGTTAATACACCTGGCTAATATTAGCCACACGCACAACCATGCAGCTTGAGCATCTCCTGGAACTTCTGAGCCGGCCATGGGTTCAGGTGTGGGGGTGGAACCCTATAACCTTACAAACTGGATGTTGTTTATGATCCTACACTTATATCCTTCGATAACACCTTACTGCTCGCCATCAGAATGCAGCCTAAAACATTTCTCAGGTATTGATTAAGCAAGTCTGCAAATTTAACATTGCCTATCATTTGTTTGCATGAACCTAACCTATAGTATGATGAAATGTAACTGATTTAAACACAGGAAAACCACACAGTTACAATCCGGTCTCCAATCCTACAGTATAATAGACACAAGCAGGCACTTTTGCCTGCATGGATCCTTTTGCAGAACTCATAATTAACATTACTTCACCTATTTAATTTTTTTCTTCACAGTTCATTTTATATTCGAGTCAAAGCCAAGTTTTAATAATTAACTTTTGGACATGACGGATGCTGATGACCTTTCATTTGAAGTCAAACAAGTTTATAGATTGTCTCTAGAGTAATTTAAATGCGCAGATGGATGAATCTTGAAACGTGTGAATCAACTACTGATTGAGTCTACATCACATTAACAACAAATTTATAAGTGGCAAGAAAAATTCATTTTGTCATTGGACAGACTGTCCTATAAATTATTATGATTCATTTCTACCGTATTTATTTTCCATGTAATTTGACTCCTTTGCACTTACCTGCAATACCAGATAAGCATGAACATCTTTATGTTGAACTCCCCACCGCAAATGGTGGTGCAAGTTACAGGAGAGCACCCACACATCTATGGGAATTACTGATGTGGGTGCAGCTGACAGAAGAACTCACGCAGTGAAGAACTGCAGTTCAGCCAACAAGTTGTCATTCCGAACAGGAGAAAGTGCTTGTACCAAATCAGGCAAACAGCCTGGCACAGTCTGCTTTATTTCATAACATATTTCTGAAATACATCAATAGCTTCAAAAATAGTTTCAGCATTGCCTTCTGTGTATTTTTTTTAGATATGAGTTTGTAGAATTCATTGGAAAGAGTATCAATGAGTAGCCTAAGAAAATCAGTGCCAAAGTTCTGCAAAGAATATTATTGGAAGAAAAATGCTGTGTACTACAGACATAATTTGGAAGAATTTGGAACAATACCAACTAATTGTATTACACAAGCAATAGCACCCACTACAAGCTGGATGCACATAAAATCCCATCTTTTCAAGATACTGAACATTATCCATGATTTAAAACAGTTGAGTGTCTCCTCAGAGTAGTGGTAAAATCCTTCCTCCACTGTAATCACTGTATGGGAGACTTTCACCAGGTCAAAATTTCACCCTCTCCTACAGTTTAATTAGCATCTTAACCTATGAACTACTACATAAGGATCCCAAAGTAAAAGTGATTCTCTCAAATCTCATATCCTCCTTACACTATTGCCCTGAGAATTCATAGAATGGGTTGGAAGGGACTTAAAGACCATCTAGTTCCAAGCCCCCTGCCATGGACAGGGACACCCTCCACTAGACCAGGTTGCCCAAAGCCCCACCCAACCTGGTCTTAAACACTTCCAGGGATGGGGCATCCACAACTTCTCCGGGCAACCTGTTCCAGTGCCTCAGCACCCTCATAGTGAAGAATTTCTTCCTAATATCTAATCTAAATCGACCCTCTTTCCGTTTAAAGCCATTACACCTTGTTCTATCACTACAAGCCCTTATAAACAGTCCCTCTCCAGCTTTCTTGTAGGTCTCCTTGAGGTACTGGAAGGCTGCTGTAAGGTCTTCTCAGAACCTTCTTTTCTCCAGGCTGAGCAAGTGTTTAGTTATTTAGTCAGGATACAATTCAGCAACTGTCTTGAGCAGCTACATCTGTGACTACAGTCAACACAAGAGCCTGTGTTCATGGAGATAGCTAAGAGGACAGCTAGCATGACTTCAGATTATACCATATTTTCACTTTTTCCTGTAAAAGCCTGCAGACAAGAAAAGTTTGAAACTAACAGTTAAATGGTCAGTAAACCAACTGAGATGCTCTCACGTAGTGTCCTTCCTTCTACCTAGCTCACTAATGATGAGGTTAAAAGGGAATGGCAAGTTTCTTTGGAACTGAGTCAATATTTTTTTTTCTGTCTTAATGAACTACCAAAGGTAATTTATAATATCCAATAATAATATCAGCAGGAAAGAGTTTGTTGTTAATGAACATCCTTTTTAAGAACAGATCTAATAAATCAGTGGTAAACTAATATTGAAAATGGTACAGAATCACTACAGATATTTTCAGTCATTAAAAGAACAGATAAAAGGATGAATATACTATCAAATCACAGGATCAACACAGATTTCCATAAGTAATGCAGGTTAAAGTCACCTGCTCATTCACAAATCCTTTTGATGCATGTTGTGAGACACCATCAGGATTTTATTGACTCACAAAATTCACATTCAAGTAACTTCAAATCAAGGGAAAAAAGTGTGATAAAGTTTTGAAGACAAGGAAATTCTTAGAAGAGAGGACATACCTGAAAAGTGAAATTTGATTCTATTTCCTTACTTTTGCAACTTTAGAAAAATTACAGTCCCTGCCTTCAAAAGCGAAAATTAAATTAAAAAATCCTCTGATCACAGAAAAATAAAATTAGAAAGGTAAAAGATCACATTATTGTATCACATCATCTTAATTCAGGCTTGGAACTCGCTTAAGATCTTTCCTGTCTTTCCTACTAACATATTTGAGGATAGAGGATTCTCCATAAACCTCTAAAATAAAATGTAGTACCTTCAAAACTATCTTTCTAAATGAATTTGGAACTTTGCTACCTAATAAAAATAATCTTGACTTCTAGTGACAATGAAACATCACTAATGTCACAATCTGAACAGCAGACTCAATCAATTATACATTTCTTACAGATACCCAGTGAACATCTAAGCCAAATCCTGAAAGTTTGAATTGGAAGCAGGAGTAGATCCAATAGTTAAATACGTGTATTGGTGATACGCACATACATATGTATGTATGCATATATATTTATAGGGGTGTGTGTATATATTGATGTATATTTGGGATATACACACACACACCCCTCTCATCTCCAATGCTGGCACAGATATTTCTGCAATGATGTAAATAACTCTAGCTCCTATAGGATTAAATGGTTGGGACAAATGGTCCCAACCCAATTAGATGCAGAAACTCCAAAGAGAGATGCTTACACAGAAAGCAAGTATATTTTTAATCAAAGATTTTGGGAGGCGGAGGTGAGTTTTTTGTTTGTTTCTTTTTCCATTGGGGGTCATTGGTGTGACAGGAAAGCAGCAACTTAACTTTTTTCACTACTCAATTCTGTACAACAGAGAGCGCAGCATTTCCCATATAGCCTTTGACACAAAAGAAAACTATGCAGACCTGATGTAACCATATTACAGCAGCAGAGTTGCAGAAGTGTTATATGTGAAATGCTGCTATAAACCAATCCCGCCACAAGAAAATAACATGAGAGTGACATGTGACATTGTGTATCAAATCCAGAAGAAATAAACAAGCTAAATTAATAAATGCATTCTCTAATTGAAAAAAAAAAAAGTGGTAATCTTGCTAAGTAATATGATTAAAACATCCCGTGTAAAAGCAGCGTACCCTTAAACTCCAATGTCAACCACAATTTAAAGAGTCTAGTGAGGAAGCCATCCAATAAGCATTGTCATATAAGTATACTATTTTGGAAAAGGTATTTAAGGGAAGCTTTGCACAAAAATATTATATCTGTCAGTTCTTAAGCCATAACAAACTGGCTAAAATAAAGCATATGTTCATATACATAGCATCTAATTTTACCAATGGAGGCTGAAAACCCTCACACCAGTCCTGTTTGAACATATTTTACTTGGATGCAAAGTCTAACACAATAACAGACATGACAATGATCCACATTGTTCTAAATATGAAAGCAAATACAAGTTTTCTGGCATCCAGCTTTCATCTAAGCAGCAAGTCATACAGTGTAGAAAGCTGAAATTATTTAATACAACAGCTACAAAACCTGAATACAACAGCTTTCAAAAACTTTATTCCTTTGCCATATAAGACATATAATCTCAAACCAGTTTCTCTTCATTGGCTTTTTAATGCTGAAGACTGATTTCAACTTAAGACAAATGCACTTCTGATTTATTATTTGTTGCATTTAATGCATAATACAAAAAAGTGATTACCAGAGGACAATACTGCAGACTGAGACCTTTCTGGGCTGCTGTGTGTGCCCTTGGACAGCGTGGAAACACATTGCCCTTTCCCCTTTCAATAACAGGGAAATGCTTTTATCTACTACCTATACCATGGGAATGAAGTTTTAATCAAATACTGCTTTCTTACAAAATCACAAGTGTCCACAATAGAATTAAAGAATTGTAGCTGGTATCCATCACATTCTCTCCGGGCTACAGTCTGGAATATTGCATCCAATTTTGGACCTCCTCATACAGGAAAGGCATCAACAAACCGAAGTAGAGTTCAGCAGAGGGGCACCAAGATGGTCAGGAGCACCTGCTCTGCAAGGAGAGGCTGGGGGAGCTGGCCTTTTTCAGCCCGGAGAAATGACAGCTTCAGGGTGACCTGCCAGCAGCCTCTTGCAAGGAGGTAATCAAGAAGGTTCTTCACAGCAGTGCGTGACAGGAGGACAAGAGACAGCAGGCATAAATTGAAACAAGAGAGCTTCAGATTGCATGCAGGAGAAGCTTTTTCACCTTGAGAATACAAAAGATCTATCATGAGGACGGTAAAGCACTGGAACAGGCTGCCCAGAGAGGTTGTAGTCTCCATCCTTGGAAGTGTTTAACAGCACAGTGAAGGAAGACCTGAGCAACCCTGTCTGATCTTACCACTGATCCTGCTTTGATCAGGAGGTTACACTAGAAACCCCCTGAGGTCCCACCCAACCCAAATTGTCCTACCATCATAAGGCTGGGTAGAGTTCTTATTTCTACCACAAAGCCAAAAAACAACTAAAACCCCAAACAACCAAAAAAGTCTGGCAGAACAGATTTTTACCGAATGTAAAAATTCCACATGTTAGGAAGTAAAAACTCAAATTTGCATTAAAACCTGGTTTCTTCTTTCAACCTTTAATAATACCATTAACTTCTTCACCACATAATTAAATCCAAAGTTCATTTACATCCTACTAATAAATATTACATGAAAGAAGAGAATTTACGCAGTCTGGGTTCCTGTGGTTATGTGCTTTTTATCTAACAGGACACATGTTCCAACCAAAGCCTTCCCTGTAGTTAAGGACATTCCAAACATGCGTGGGTCTGTCTCAGTCCCTCTCTGGCCCTACCCATGTCCTCCACTGCTTCACAATGCTGTTGAGGTACTGACTGCAATCCTACAAACCTCATCCCCTTCAGACACCAGGCAAAAGAACAAACAAGGATATTAGCATCACATTTGCTGAAGTACTGTTTACAAAGAAAATGAAGAATATGAAGAAACCACAATTCCCACAGTGCACAACTGTTCTTGTGGGTTGGCTGTTCATGTTCACTGGCATATTTATTAATAAAAGTTCCTTCATTAGTAACAAACTGTTCCAGCCTATCTTGTGGTAAATTCTGAAACACTTCAAACTCTGTTCATATACAGCTTAAGCCAAAAATAAAAAATTACAGCAACAGAATTACTTCCTTTGGGTTGTGTGATTCTTGACTGTTTTAAAGGAGTTCCTCCTTCCCCAACTTCATTCAACTCACTGTGTTGGATAAAATATGATGCATCTCCTTCAAAATCAAATGCATTTGTAAAAGGTATTTTGTCCTATCAAATCTTAAGTATAAAGTGGATTATAGTACTCCTGAAAGGCATATAACATCAAGCTTTTGCTTGAGAGAACACTAGTAATACAAGACCATCTTTCCTAGAGCAACAACTGTAAATTAAAGCTCCAAAGAGTTGGTCTGATAGACTGTTGAGTTCCACAGCTACTGGCTACTTTCCTTTCCAAAGAGGCCCAGCACCTACAGCACTGAAATACTGACACATACGAAAGCCATGACATTAGTCACACACAAATCCACAGTCGAATTTACACTCCACAATTCAAACCAACAGAATGCCCATTAACCAGAGGCTAGCTCTTACCCTGGGAGAGTGAGAACCATTCCTAGCCAAACTTCATCATCCCCTCTTTTGGAGCCTTTCTTCCCTCCTGCATGCGGTGCAGACCTCAGACCCACAGGCACAAAGCCTGGCCCCACAGCACACCTGCACAGGGCGCACACTGTACCTGCACCCACTGCACGCGGGTGCATTTAATATAATCACACCCACATCACGGTCGTGTGATTAATAATAAATGGTTCTGACTGGAACTATAAAATAGACAGGGAAGATTCTCTTTTTAGATTATGCGCAGAGTTTATAAATTATCCAGAGATGTCTTTTTAATGCAACAAAAAGGTCTTCAGCATAAAAACAATAAAGGGAGTGGGGGGGAATTTACAGCTCTATCAGTTGTTGACAACTTTAGTCAGACTTGCTCAAAGGAATAACCTCCAGCCAACTTGTCCTTACGGAGATGTAGAAATACTCAGTGGCACCAGGCCAGACAAGCAGAGAAACTCCTATGACATTTCCAAACAATCACAGAAATATTGCTGTAGAACTGATTTCAAGTATTCTCTTTGCATCTATAGAATGGAAAATATGCTAAAATATACATAACACTACTATAAAAGCTTTACACAACCAACCAAAAAAACCCCAAACATTAAGATATTAACAATTTCAACATTGTACTAAACAATTCTGACCTCTAAAACGTTTCTGCTTTTAAGACTCATTATTTTATTCAATGCAGAAATCCAAACAAGTTGTTTTGAAAAGGAACTATTTTGGTGTGCATAATGCCAGAAATTTTTTTTGCTAAACATAAACCAATGAACTGATTCTGCAGAAAGGCGGCAATTTTTTCAGTCATCCAGTGTCTCCTCCCTAATTTCACAGCTATGTAATCAAAGCACGTCAAGTCAGAATATAACCTATAGCAAAAGATTAACAATAATTTACACTATAGGCATAAATTACGCCAAGTTTACTGTATTGAATGTCTAAGTATGTGAACCAAACATAAATCAAATTTAAGAAAGCTCTCATGTAATCACATTCTCTGTTTAATTTCTTGAATCAACATTGCATTATCAGAAGTTGAAAATTTGAAAAAAAAATTTAAAAGAAAATACAGTCAGACAGCTGCGAGAGGAGTGGCACTGAAAACAACCCAGCCATGGAAGAAATATTTGCATTGTCTTAATGTCACAAAGTAGACACATTGACAGTGCCCAAACAGCCAGCTCAGGAAAAGCCCAGAGGACACACCGGTGATGATGATATAAAGATCTAGTAGCAAAGGAAAATAGCACAAGGAATGTATTAGGGAACACATTTTCACTCTTTGTGTCTCTAAAATAACTTTAGCTAGCAAAGATATTTTTAAAACAACTTTGTTGGTTTTCTGTGAAGTGGTCCGGAGGTTTCATTTGTATCAAACACTAATATGGATTACCAGATAGCATGCGGTCATTTGGGGACAGCATGCATCTTCAAAAATCAGCTCTGAATTAGACTCTGTGTGAAACCACATTATGCCATTGGGAAAGATGAAAACTTCTTCCTTAAACACATAAAGAGTGCTATTATTTTTCAAAGTAATTGGAAGGATGAAGCAACCACCACATTTCACAATAAGCCTGGAAGTCAACAGCCAAATATAACAGCCAAAATATCAACAGCCAAACCAGATGAAATCAGGGTCCTTTAGTTCAGGGAGCACAGCTCCTCTTAAATCCAGCTGAAAGATAGCTCTTAGTACATCACTATATATAGTGGAGCTATCAGCTACATTCCTCCTGCATCACTTGAGAGGCACATTACAGCCGCTTTGTCTGGTTCTTGTCCGCTCCACTGCGCTGAAGCCCCCACCGGAGCACTCCATTCTCACCAATACGAAGCCAGTGCGGATAACACCTCTTAGAGTACAACGGCACTGCTCTGCTGCTGCTTTAGGGCCAGGGTTTTCACAGCCCATATGGCTCCACAACACAGCTCACATAGCTGAACATCAGCAGAAGGTGCCCTTAAATAAGACCTCAGCCAGAGGATCTACGGCATTACTCACCTCTCACCTTTGTAACGCAAGGACTAGTTCTCTAACATCTCCTCAAACTGGCCAGCAACCTGGGAGGAAAGTCCCATGCCAGTTGACTTTCTGACCTCAAACCACCACCACTGTTTGACGCTATCAAATAACACGGCCAGAGCAGAGTGCAAGCACCGCTTGGGGAGTGCTCCAGTTCGCATGTCTTGCTGCTCGACTGGCTTTCCTCCAGGCAGCCAATGCACAGGCCAGGGCAACGCTGAAGCAAGAGAATCTGGCAGCAGGCGAGCTCTCACACTGCTGATGAGGCCTGGGATGAGGACAGGGAGCGCTGGCAGGATTAGAGATTGAAAGAAATTCCAAAAATTTCTTCAGATCCTGCATTAACTCCTTTCTATGCCGAGCAAGTCTCTATCAAGCATGTGACTGAAACTTGGCAGCTATGAAGGTGAAGTAACTTCACGTGAAATTGTATTTGTTCTTTAGGTAATTATTTAACCATACATACAATGACAGAATGTCTCGAGAAAAATATGCATCTTCCACTTACAGAAAGCTTTGTGATCTCTTGCAAACAGAGGTATTAAATAGTCCTTCGCTATTCAGGGTATTAAAAGTTTTTTTCCCCTTCAGATGCAGCAAGATCAAAAATAAAGTGCACCAAAGCACATGGGTGAGAAGAGTCAAACTAAGAGCTAGACACTCCAGGTAAGTTCAGACCAGGACTACAGTAAAAATGGTTTTATTCAACGGTAACTTTTAAAATGCAAGACACCCCAAGTGCAACATGATAAATATTGTCTGCATATACATTTGATCAAGTGGATTACAAGCAGTACAACACTTTTTCATGCTTTCAGTGCTTCAGTTGCATTTTCATTTACTAATTATGTTTTAAGACTATTAATGTTTTAAAAAACTCTTAGATAAATGTATGATCTAGCAATTTAATTATTTGCAAAAGAAGATTCAGTTGTTTTGGGGTTTTTCTGTGTGTTTGGTTTGGTTTTACATATTGGCTATTCTGTCAATTAAACCAGCACTAGACATGAACATTGAAAGGATTTTCTCAAGAAGTCTTGGGATCTTCGCTTCCTCTGCAAATCTACATTTGGCATTACAGCAATCAAAATGAAAGCTATGATTTATTTCTACTTTCTTGGACAGTGTGCCACATTACATTAAAAATTTTTTAGATTTAACTTCACAAAGTGTACTTAAGTTTATTTGCTTTCACTTTGCACAACCATAAAATACATTAACTACTCTTTTTCATGCGTCCTATCTGCTTTCCTAAGTAGAATAACTTGTCTGCACAGCTACTCACTTGGTCTCTCATTCTTCCGCATGAATTCTGCATGCTCTTGAAGAACCTGTAGCTTCTAACAAGAAACTCCACAAAAGGGGAAAAAGCTCCAGATCTGTTGTTTGGAAGTTGCTTAGCTCTGACTGCCAGATTCACTTTCTCTGGGATTTTATCTGATTACAGAAAGTCAAAATGTCCAAACAGGAAAACAGCTCCTCTTAGAGCACAGTAAGTAACTGGACAAACCCTGTATTATTTCCTCCTAAGGACTTAATTTCAGATTAATTTCTATTTTCATTTCTCCCAATCAGCTATTGGAACTAATCAAGGTCACGAATCATTACTCTGAACATTTGCTACCCATACTTACTTAATTCTAATAAAGTGACCAACAAATGATGCTTATTCCTAAAATGTAACTTAATAGACACTGCAATTACAATGTTTTAAAAAAAATAAGTCTGTAAGTAGTACAGAAAAGAGTAAGACTTCAGAGTGACTGATTTTTGCCGAATAAGTCATCACTGACTCACAGAGTCAGTTCTGCTTCAAGGTTAAATTCATCAGTTTTGCAATATAAAGTTGAAACAATATAAATTCATTGAGCAATGACATTTCAGTATTTCAGATACTGGATCAGGACTTGAAAATGTGTCTTTATAGAGAAATTTGGTTCACCCATAAGAAAAGATAAAGAAGTGGCTAAACTTGTAAAACTTGAAGGGCCGTAAGTTTTTCTGCATCATTAACAGATAAAAGAAGTTAATAGTTTTGACATTACTGCACTCGGATTTGGGAGATCAGGATTCAGATCTTAGCTCTGAAGCATATTTCTCATATGACCTTGTCAAGTAATCCTCTTTTTGTAAGATCGCCATTTTATTAACATTTAAGACTTTAAAAAAAGAGAAGCGGTGCCTACCAATTGAGAGTCTTTACCTCATTTGCAGTTTTCAGGGTTCTGTTGCAGTACATACAAGCAAAAACATTCATTGTTTTTCAATAGTAGAAAGCCCTGCCCTGACCTTCCCAAAGAATTCCAGCAAACCTCAGAGGCAAGAACAGCCTAGAATTTCTGAATCTAGCTAAACAAGATACATTGCTGCCTTCCAAGTTTAATTGTTTACAGATTTACAGAAAATCTCTTCCAATGCATGGAAGTTTATTCTTTATAATATTTATATCCACCAGAAAATATTTTTTATTCTGAAGACAACATTTTGGCTACGTCAACTATTCTTTTCACTTCAAATACTAAGTGTATGGATGTGGGAAAAAGGTGGTTGCCTTTTTCACTAGTGTACTTTTTCACAGCTGTGAGGTAACAAACTGTCAACCAGGATACAATTCTGTACAAACTTAATAAAGCCACATGCATTACAACAACCAGAAAGCAAGTGTAGCAAAATTACTTGGCAAGATTAAATTGCCAGTGCAATTCTTCAAAAATGAACCAATCAATTTCATCTGACAGCTTGCATATCCAAATATAAGTCTCTAAAACTAAGTTCACTCTGAGATTAACTTTCCTATACTACTTAATTAAAATCCTCCTCAATTACTTATTTCCTATTTGCTATCAACTTAATTCACCGAGGTACGATTTATAAATAACTGCACCAAAACATCAAGTTCAGCCTAACACGCCTCAGAATATGTTTGCTTTTGTGGTATGACATACTGCCATCTTATTACTGTTCTTTGAAAACAATCTAAGAATATAAATCCAAATTAGTGATGCTAATACAATAGATTAAATTCCTGAAGCAATGAGTGGCAATATTCATTCATCTCAAAGTACAACACTAGAAAGACATAACTACATTGTAACGCAAATTACTATCAAATCAGAACAAAAGGAGGGAAAATGCCCTGTTTCTGAATAATAAGATACTCTCTAGGGAAAAGAAAATAAATTAATTATTCTCATCTTGTATGACACAGACTTTGTTTTATATCCAACATTCTGGGACCTGCACGTTACACACCATGACCTTAAGTTTTAATACCTCTGACAGCTCACAAATTCTGCAAATACCATGTGCATATTCTACATTCTTCTGAGATGAAGAGTTTGCAGACTAAGACACTATATTCTTAAAGACATTAAGAAAAAACAGCTCAAACTTTTTGACACCTTGAAATGTCTGGTCCTACAGATCTTACATACCTACATACCTGATTGAGCTCTCAAGTATTTCTATTGACATGAATATAAATTTTATCTGCATGAGAACTAGAAAATAGACATGAAAGCTATTTTGTTGATACATCAGAAAATGACAGTTGAGAATTACTGTTGGAAGAAAAAAAACCCACTAGAGTTCTACTCTGAATAATCAGTTATATTTTAGGGACAGAAGCCAGAAGGCCTAACTATTTTAATTTTAAATACCATAATCTAAAGAAAATAAACTGATGTTTTTATTAGTCAGCATGCCCTACAGGGAAGGACAACAAAAACAAGAAAGGAAACCAAACAAAACCAACCTCTCCACCACACTTTCCTATTTCCATAAAGAAACTGAACAGAACTTAATATTTAACAGAAATTTTACTGAAACCAGACTTCAATGACTTAAAAATAAATATTTCACTATTATTTGTTGTAAGTAATAGTGTTAGAGTTTCCTCCTTCAACTGAGGCAACCCAAAATCTGCATCGGTGGAACAACCCCTAACTGGAACAGCAGGGCCACCATACAGCAGAGATCAGTCAGGTTTTGCTGTGAATTGTGAGACCACCTCCCTGCATTTTATATTGAAGAGTCATTGGAGAAAACAAACAAAAAAAACCCCAACAACCTTGACAGCAGGACCAAGAATTATGTTACATTCCTTAACAGCCTTCCCTGGAAGTTTATCTGAAGGAAGAAAAAAGACAGGTGGTTCCATTTTTATTAAGTGGTCTTACTCTACCCACAAAACGACACATGTAAGAACCACGGGCCCATTTTAAAGATATTTCCTGCTACAGTTAAGAGCAGATTCTTAAGAAGAGAGAAAACATAAATCCATATATATTACATGTAACACCAACTATTTTTGGAACCAAGGAACCTTCATCTAATGCCAAGTGCCATGTACCAGAGACACAGGCAAGATGCCAGTTTTCTAACTGCTTACCAACAGAAGACAAAACAAACTTACAAGCTTTCATGACATCATTAATAAGCCAATCAACAAATAAACATAAGGGAATAACTGAAATTTTTCAAGGACTGTCCTTTAGGTTGCTTTAATACTTTATACAACCCGACCTTATTACATGCTTGTTGAAATGATATGTCTGTATTTGGTAAAATAGGTAAAGAGGGCACTTGCAGTGAGAACAGTTGAGTAAAGAAGCTAGAGTGAAGATGCAGGAGCAATAAGGAACAGGACTTGCAAGGAAACAGGGAAAGGATGCCTGCAAAATGCCAAATGCCCACAACAAAATTAATTCCATGCAGTTGCCACTGAGGAAGAAAAAGGTTCATGAGAGTTCTGGTGCAGGAAAATTATCTTAGAGCTCAGAAACCAACTAATACCTAAAACCACCATATGAGGGACTGGACCAACAAGAAATTTTATGTCCTTCAATAGGCAAGCAGCATTGAATACACACAGCCCAGGTCATCAGCTTTTCACAGGACCTTCCCTTAGGCAAATCAAATTCCAGCAACTAAAGAAAGTCACATAAGCACTACAGGGATTTTCCTTGCTTCCTAATCCTCTACAACTGAAATGTTCTCTTCTATTCCTTGAGCTCCCAACTGTTTCCTGGGGCTGGAAGTACAGGTAATTCCAGGTCTCCCAAGAAATATCCTGTCCTCTTCTTCACACAATAACTAACATATAAACATGTTATACTCATATTATAACTATATTATATTGATATATAATTATACAACTTTTACAACCAAGATCACTATATATTCATAGATTCAAGAATCAAAACTGAAGTATTAAGTGGCCTGTGAGACTTCAAATGGAGCAGACTTCAAAATGCAGATATTCAGAATGCTGAATGTGGGGCATTAGCAGCAGCAGTTGTTTCTACAAATTAAATCTCAATGGTATCAATTAGCAGATTTCTCAGAAAATAATTGTAATGAGATTCTCAATTCAGCCTTCACAACACCACTTCTACTCCAGCCTCCGTAATACAACAGACTTTTAGAAAACTTTTCATCTTAAATTTTTGCAAAGCCTGTATATACAGTATTATTTTGTAAATGAGAAGTTTCAGACACTCATCTCCAAATATTATAACAATGCTGTGCACATATTGCTCCAGGCTCTCCCACTCCTATTCTCTCTAAACTATTCACCTCCAAGCAAGATTTTCACTTTGCACTACTTTTAGTCTGACCAGCCTGTCATACCACTCTGGTCACTATAGAAATCCTGAATTAGAAGCAGACAGGCAGACCTCAGAGACATATTTCATCTTCCAAAAACCCAGCTGAAGTTCGAGATGCATCCATCTCAACCCTTCTTAAAATATTTTCTACTAACTTTCCACACTCTTCATTCCCAGACAACTATCAGGCATCTGCAACAAGCTGGTACTGAAATGTACAGAGAGAAACAGAATGGAATCCCTTGAGTTAGAGAATAACATTGCTCTGGAACGCTTTCTCTTCCTTATTCTGTATTATTCATCTCTGTCAGGAATACCATTTTAGATATTGAGCTGGTTTTGTTCACAAACATTTTCTTGTCACTGAAAGATCAGAATGACCAAAGAGAAAAAACCATACTTAGAGCATCTCAGTATTTCCATTGTGGAGTTTCTAAGAACAAATTTTAACAGCTAATACTTCTAAAAAGCATGAATAAAATTTATTACCACTAAACCCATAGAATTTACTTAAATATTCTCAAACCCCTGAATTAAAGTAGATAACACTTCCTGATCATAAATTAAGAATTTCTAGAATGTAGGCAGCAAAGTACAGATTAAGGTAGAACTTGCAAGATGCCAGTTTTTCTTGGCTTGTGTATGCTTTTGTCCATCTAATATTTTGTAGTTAAATGTCTCATCACGTTATTTTAACTGGTAAGCAGCAAAGTTCCTACAGAGGACTAAGGAAGTAGGGTTATAGGCCCTTAGTAGCATTATCCAGTGGGAAATATGGTTATTTTACACAAAAGGCAAAGATCACATCATTTGTTTTAAAGATGACAAGACAGGTTTGCTTCATATAGACATATTCATCATATTAAAATAAACTTTGTTTAAAATACTTCCATTTATTTTTCTTTAAATGACAAGCTTCTGTGCACATTCTCTTCTTCTCTGTATCCAAGACAGGACTAGAATCACCCATTGTATTTTCTGAACCAGTACTCGGTACAGTATTTGAATTAAAACGCCTTGAAGTGACTCATCACACTAAAAATTCTATTAAAGTAACCTAATTATAATGGGCACTATGATTATAGTACCAGAAGCAATTTTGCTAGTAAGAAAATAAACCAAACATAGTTTAAAAACAAAACAAACGAAAGTTTACATGACTAACCAGAAAGTGCATTACTTTCAGCAGCAAGGAAAAATTTATGCTGTGACAGAAGCCGTAAGTTCCAAGGAAGAGCAAGACTTTTACAACATAGTGCAATAATACCCTTTGCATAGCCAAGACCTACCAATAGTATCACCTGAAAGTCTGAATTACAGCACTGATACTATTTAAATTACTTACTAGACAAATAGATCAGTAAAAATGAAATCTGAGAAAAGCTGAGAAGTCATTTACCTACTACAATATAAAGACTGATTAAAGATATGCTTAATTTACATAAAAACAGATTAAAGACATGTTTAATTTACAAACACTTCAAATGGGACAACTAACATTTGTCAGCGTTTGCAGAATTAAGATCAATGGACACCAAGCAGTATGTCTCCTTTTCTCAGTCTGTAATACTCGTGGGATGAGTTAAAACATACAGAGGTAATCTTAGAAAGTGTAAGTCTATAAAACCTATAGAAAACAATGATATTTAAAGCTTACAATGCAGTGAAAAAAATACTTCACTGTTCTTAATGTAATGTATTCAACTTCATTTTAAACAGTGCTTTTCATGTATGAATACGTTCTAAACTACTGAGGTTATAAAATTATGAACCAGAAAAACAGAGAAATACTTTCAACAAATACTTTGTTCACCTATTCCATGGCAAATGAAACCAAAACCTGTCAAGGTTTACCAAGCATAGAATGATAGTTCACAATCTGACCAAATTTGGTCAAATTCACAGTTATGGTGAGAATTTCATTGCCTAGTCTCAACAGAGTTTGCCTCTACAACACAGCAGTCCTTCAGCTCTCCGATTGTTCCAGTCACAGCCTGCAGAAAGTAAGGCTACCAAGTTTCCTGAACTACCATGTGGCCAAACACAAAAATTAAAATTATTCTCTTCTGCTGTTGCTTTTGGCTAGGAACAAAAGTAAACCAAACAACTTTATGTTTACTAATACATTTACTTGTACTTTTTTTTTTTTTTTTTTAAATATACACACACACACAAAATGTGTACAAGTAGGTGCTCATGTGCATACTTGAGGTTTTCATTTTGAGGTTCTAGACACATCACAAGTTGATCTTTTGCATGTTTAGGAACAGCATGCAGGTTTCAATTATAATGTGCTCATGTAATTAATTACAATGCCTTTTAGAATAAAAGGTTGATACCTTGCACGCAAATCTAAGCAGCACTACAAAGGATGGAATGAAGCCATTAAAATCCAAGAGAAACCTTCAATTCAGCTTATTAACAGAAAGCTGATATATGAGTGAGCTACTATAAATTAATCCGTGTTTACCAGTGGTAAGAACACCACAAACTCAGGCAGCCAGCTTAACACCCCACAATGATCTTAAGGAATCCTTCTCCATGAGCATTTCAAGGGATCTTGAACTAAACTGGTATCAGTACATTATACACACTTAAAGCAAAAGTTAACTTCAAAATATTTTTCTAAACAACTCTCAGAACTTAAGAAAACAGCTTAGATTTGAAGAAAAACAGGTATGTGGTAACAAGGAGGCATATGACTGGATTACTGTTGCATACAGTGTTTTGAGACAAATGCACACTTTAATGCAGCGCAATCTAATGCAAATCACAATTTACAAACACCTTTATACCTTGTAAATCTCACTTCCCTTGTCGTTCTTAACATCATGGAATTGACAGAGGTAAAAATACTGTGGAGACTGTAAAATCAAGAATACAGAACTTCCCCTCCTAGGTGTATAACTTCCACTATTCAGAAATGGGATTCACAGCAACCTTTTAGACTCTAAACTGACTTTTCCAATAGTGTCTTCCAAAAATGAATTTATAAAACTTTTGTCCACATAAGAAAATCTTTATAATCCAATGCTATTCTTTTCACAAGTGATCCATTAAAACTTGTCACCTGAAACACATTACAAATCATCAAAAGGCCATAAATACAGCATTATATATACAGATGGTACAAGCATGCTCACAAGATGCGTCTTGTAGGATGAAACGCGCAGGATGAAAACCCCTGCGTAAAAAGGAAGAGTGTTAGAGACCCATTCAATATACAGGACGTGCAGCGTACTTTGAATTCTAACCAACTGCATCAGCTAATAGGTCTGTGAACGTGGCCCTTCTCATCAGAGCAGGCCAAGAAAAAGCAATTAGCAGTGACATTTCACCGAAACAAAGTCACCGAGACACTATTTCTTTATACAAAAACATCAGGTTAAAAAAAAAATAAAATAAAAAAAATGTTTTGAAAGCACAGTAAAGAAATCCTACTTCATCCTGAAATCCTTTCTGCGACATTGTAAGTGTTCATAATGGAGCTCTCAGTAGCAATTACTCACTTTGAAGCTGTCACTCAACTGTAACCATGACAACAACAAAAACCTTTTCACGCCTAGAGAAGACAATGGGAATTTTTAATTACTGCCATTCATTCTGCTGACAGTTTGAGCTAAACTAAATTCTACTCTAAAAAAATACAAATACCAATTTAAGATTTCAACAATAATATGATTTCCCTCCCCCTTGAACATCCTGCTCTTTATAATTTTTTTCCCCACGTTTAGATTTCACATTTGCTATTTACCAAATACTTTAGTGAATATGAGTTTTAGGATGGCTGGCAGCATTTTTTTCATGTCAATGCAGAGGAAGTTTTTAAGTCACCTCAGTAGGAAATCTCAAACGTTTATCGGAGACTGACTTGTCTAAGTCCCTGCCATCACAGGCTGGTTAACTGCAAAAGACTGGAGGCAAAGCTGTGAGCAAAGCATCTCATGTCTCTTCCAGCTGTTGCCAACAGACTGCAAGATTTTAGTCTTAAGGAAAAACAAAGATAATTCTTCTAAGTGCTGTTGGGGATTTTTTAAAAATAATATTCTAGATACTGTTTTGGGGAAAAAAAAAAAATTTTAAAACCCATCCTGGTTTGATAAATCCCTGACTTGACAGTGCTACTCATTAGTCACAGTGTGCATAAACAATCCTGGAGATGAGAAAATATTTTCAGTTCCCTGACAAAAATATACCAGGAGATAAAAAGCAGAGCACTTGGTGGTAATTCTCCTCCATGCTATCACAAAACACAAACTACAGGAGTTATTTTGTATAACCACATAGCAATGTTTTTCTCTAGCAAGCTGGCAAATAGGTACAGCCTGATAATCTCAGAAGTTGTTCATACAGTATAGCTTATCATCAGACAATAATATTCAAAGTACATTTGGAACATCAGGTTAGATCACAGAACAAAAAAATTACTTCTTGGCCTAAATCCACCATGACATGTCCTATCAGGAAATTAAATAGAAAGAAACTCATATGATTTAAGAATATATAAATGAAGACCAAAATGCAAAATGGCAGAAAAACTAGTATTTGTACAGGTTTCAGAGTAATCACTTTGCTTACAAATTTTATGGTATACAAATAAGGGATATGAATCAATTGGAAATGTAATTAGATTGCCCAGGCAAAAAAATCAACCAACCAAAAAAAACCAAACCAACCAACCAAAAACACACCAACCCCCCACCCCCCAAAAAACCAAACAAACAAAAAACCCAAAAACAACAAACACCACCACAAAACACCAAACCTTTATCTTTCGATATTAAGGACATTTGTTCACACCACCAAGAAAACCCAACAACAATTGTTTACAAAAAAATAACAACAGAAAAGATGAAGAGTAAGGCACAATGCATAAGAATGAATTCAAATTCTCCAGGACATGAAGCCTAGATGAACATTTCAAGCACAGGCTCCAGCCAACATGATGAACTCCAAAAGAAAGACCAAAACAAAGGAACAGAAGAAAAGCACAAAGGAACAAACAGAAGTTACTTACTCTGATATTACAGGATGTCCTGAATGGGAAATATAGATCCAATCGTGAAAAGCACTTCTGGTGAAAGAGCTCTAACACAAATATTCGAGAAGGACACTTGGAAAGTATCAATACTGAAAAGTTTCAAGGTTAATGGGGAGAACAAAGACACATGTTCTATACAGTGAGAAAGAATAGGTTTTTATTGATCAGTAAGATTTTCACATCATTGAGAAGGCATTGTTACATAGAGAATCATGAATTAATTATTGATCTCCTGAAAGCAAAAGAGATGACAGGAAACTCAAAATTTTGGGAGGAAGCGTGAAATTGAGTGTTTGAGGAATTAAAGCCTGAACCAAACATACAGTTTCAGTAATATCACAAATACTTAGTGAGCCTGATCAAAAATATTGAACACCCATCACTGAAGCACAGTACTTCACAAGTATTGCAGAAGCCTCAAATCTACCTAGAGATAGCAATCCAACAACTTTTTCCCAGGAAGTGATCTAAACCACTGTAAAGCCATTAAAAGAATGCAGATGGATAAAAAGAACAGCATGTGTCCACTGCTATTAGATACAGCACGTACAATTTTTTTCATCTCAGTATTCAATTTCCTACACAGCTGAATGGTTTGGTTTGTCAATTTTTCTAAATGAAGGGCGTCATTTCTATTGTCATCCAGAATTAAGGCACTCAATCAAGTAGCAAAGGAGAAAAAGTAGAGTTGACTATTCTCAGAAAATACGTACATGTTTTTCTACAAAAGAAAAAAAAAGTGTCCTTCTAGAAGAGTTAGTGTTGAATTACTTATTACTGCAAGGGCAAGAAGTGGTAGGGAATCAAAGCTCTTTATTTCTGCATATTGTTACAAATCATGACCAAGCAACGCTGAGTGCTGATTGCCTTTCGAAAATGCACCATTTAACAGCAGCAGGCTTATTCACACAACTTAGCAAGTTCTACAGACGGAATGTTCTAAATTAGCACAAAAAAAGATTCTGGCATGTACACTGATTAGAAAAAGCAACTAAATAAAAATCTATAGCATTAATAACCTGTATTTACTTTGTTTAAACCATCACTCTATACAAGTTAATGATCAAAACCTGTAGAAGCTTTTTCACCAACACTGATTTAAGTCAAATGTCCTCAGGGACCAAATGACTCAGGGGGACTAATAGAATTATTTACATCAATATCTTGAATCCAGACTGGGTTGGCAAAGACAGTAAATCACCAAGATATAGTGCCTGAATACAGGTTGTTATGAAATATTAATGTAATCAATCCTTATCACAAAAGCCTCAAGTGATTTCAATTGCCAGTATCACTTGAGACATTCAAGCTTTTTTAAGAAGCGTCATAACTAGCTATTTGTCTTACAGTTGATCACTCATAGCTGTGCTTATTAGGAAGAAATACAGAGATGTGTAAGTTACTCGTGTTATGGTATACATGATCTGCTAAGATGCAGTGGATTTCACTTCCACAATGGATGATTTTCTAGTGCAGCAAAATTTAAAAAAAAAAAA
>VXBL01009295.1:22997-89515 GCA_013400195.1 Aramus guarauna
AAAAAAAAAAAAAAAAAAAAAAAAATTCGAGATGAACAATCCACACTGTGATAGCAGTTTTAGTGTTATATCTTTAGATATAACCATTAAAACAGAAATAAAAATTAACAAGATTTATATACACACACGCACTCTTGTATCTCATAGCTGCATTTTCCTTTGGGTACTAAAATTTGTTCCTACGTTATTTAAAGCTTAACCAGTATTACAAGCCAGGTGAGAAAGAAGTGATCTTAGCTCCATGGAGATTTACTATACCTTTAATTAACTGAAAATGAAGCATTCCTGAAATCTCACTTAAAATAAAGGAATAAACTTTCATCCTGCCAACTATCTAATTATTAGCTTAAATCATTCTAAACATTTTGCTGGCTATCTTTAGCACTTTGACTTACACCTTAATCATATACTGTCTACATAAAAGGGATAAGAAGAATGATTCCGTTACTTCAGTCTTTGGCTTTCCTCTGTTCTGGGAAACAGACCTCATTTACTGGCAAAATCTAATTACATTTGTGCCCTACAACACTTTTATGTTGGATTCTTTGTATTTTAAAAGTTTACTGATAAAATTATAAAGTGATGGAAGCCAGTATCAACTATCAACATCCACTCATAATATTAAACAAAACACCAAAAAAAGGACCTGTAAGCAATTCCAATTTTATCTGTTGAATTATAAAGCCTTCATATTTGGCAATTCATCACATCCTATAAATGCTGCAATTCGTACTATGCACAGAAGCATTTAACTTCCATTGTATCAGAACACTAGTTTTACTGGCAGAAGGGAGCAGTGACTCAGAAACAATAGCTTCCAGATACCAGTAATATTAATTATATTAATCAGGCCACCTACTTCTACCCAAGGGCTACTGAAATTATTTCAATCATTATCTCGTTTTCCTGAAAGATCTTAAATGTAAAGAACTTTAACATTCACAAACATCAGAATACGTGTTATACAAGGCAAGCAGCAGATTAGGAACAAAATATAAATATTAAATTTTAAAGGGTAGAAAATTTCAGCATGCCTTATAATTTCAGGGAAAGCAAGTTCCAAGTTAGAATTATAACCCGCTCTTTCAAAGTAGCAAATAGAAAAATAGTACATTTTAAGTTGTATTGTATACTTACTACTTCTAATATTTAGAGAAAAAGCTCTTCAGTTGTTTACACCACAAAATTATTTGCCTCAAAAGTGTATTCAGACATACTATCTGTTGCTTCTCATGTAAAGTCCTTTTGGCTCTACATTCACAATAAACCATAGTTAAAAATCTTTTGCTCTGCATTAATCAAACAACAAAAGAAATCCTCAAGGAATTAATCTGAAGATAGCCTCAGTAAGAGAGTTCCTAGGGAGTACCCAGTGACCCCACACACATTTACGGTCAGATTAGATTCCCATGTAACTTCACATACTAGCACCCTAACTCAGAGATCCAAGGAGTCAGCAGACTACACATTCTTTGACACATACTTGCAGAGTATTGGTACTTTGCAAAATAAAAGTGTGTTACATGTAACAAAAATAAGACTAAATTATTGCCATTTTCATTTAAAAATCTAACAATCCCAATGAGATTAAATCCTAAGAAGAGCAACAGAAGAGCAAATTGGATGGGTTGGATGGGAAGCATGATGGTAGAGAGATTCAGGACACAGGGAAACAACCTTCATTTCTTCTTCAAACACCATTCGTGTTATTGCTTCTGCTCTCACTACTGTGGCCGCATTTCTCCAGAAGAGCACAACAGGATGCCTGCTTAGGCAAAGACTAAATTACCAATCACATCTGACCAAGGTAATAGAACTACAGGTGGTTTTGTGAAAATATTAACTGAAGTCCATGTAGCAGCTTTACAGATGTCTGATACAGAGATTGCAAAGTCACCTCTGTCCTAGAGGTATCTCCTACTTCGGCTTTCTGCCCTTTATCACCAAAGAAAACTTCCTCAGCTTCTGTGTATGTGAGAATTCTCCACGCAAGAACACAGCAGTATGTGCAAATGAATGCATCGTGACCTGAGCCCTAACAGGACAACTTTGAATCCAGAATAAATCAACAGCTGAAAGGAAGCAACAGATATCAATGGGAAACAAATGATGACGTTTTAAGCTCTAACGGATGGCCTTAATACACTACTGAGTACCCATGGTTGTTTGCATAGCTCTGACTTCCAAGTTTTAAAAAGCAACCCTTACAATTCAAACTATTTTCTGCAGATTCATAGAGGACAACTCATGCCACATGAGGGCATGAGTTTAGTCTAAACCAGTTTTTCTTTCCACTGCTCAGAAAGGGAATCTTACTTTGAAAAAACTAATGCAACCATCTGAGTTACATTTCTGAACTCAAACCACAAAAGCTTGCACAATATATGGTGCCTCCAGCTGGGTTCCAGTGAAGGTTGCCAATATTTCATCAGATTTCTATGAAGAATATGAACATTTACAGCTTGGATCCGAGATGCACGTCCTAATGCTTACAGATCTACACTTCCAAATCAGTGCACTTAATGATCAGCAGATTAACAATGATCACTCCACCAAAAAAGTTCTGGCTAGTATTCAAGCTGGGCTTAATATGCTATATGCAATGCAATGAGAAGCTGAATAAGCCGTCAAGAAAAACCAACAGCATGAGGATATTCACAGCTGGAAAAACAACCAAAGAAAAGGCAATAGTTTAAAAGTAACAGAGCAGAGAATGGATTTGTGGATTGGAACACAACCACTTAACAGAACTAACTAGGCAACAGCATTGCTTCAAAGAACCTAAGCCATTATTACACTTATTGCAGTTTCTGACCCGTCAGCTGCTGAAGTAGAAAATAATAAATGCTGCAACTTACTACATATCTGTAATGCTTCCAACTTCTAAAAAAAAAATAAAAAATCACAATCATAATACAAAAAATAGAGATGATGGGAGTATGCTTGTGAACTTTGATAAATCGTACTCTACCCAAGTTTAAGTTGCATCTAGAAAGAGTAAAGAATATTTTTGAAGATTATTTTCATATATGTTAATACCAGTAAACTACACAGGAAGTTTCTTTCAAATCACTGCAGTAACTAGACTGTGCAAACTTATTAAGTACAAATATTCAATAGCTTAGTTCAGAAAATTTAGGTTTTAAAACATGGAAAATTATGACATTTAAGCAACTGAGGTTTTCAGAACAGCTTGTTCTTAAAAATAAGGAGCTTATCTTCAGAGCTTTTAGTATCTGAAATACAGCAAATCATGACCCAGCAGGGTAAGAGTGGGCAGAAAAGAATATATAGAGAAAGCACAATGGAGTGAAATCAAGGCCTGTGGTGCATAGCAATAGAAAAGTTTACATTAGCAAATCCACAGCAGATTTGCCTAATGTTTTCAGCACATGGAAATAAGGCAGGCCCGGCAGATAACAGCGATAAATCCATAAAAGAAAAACATTCCGCCAGTGAAGGAGCATAAAAGATTCTTAGTAGGCATTAATAGATCAGTGCTGCTTTTCCTCAATTGGAACAATTCTGAATTGTGAACTAAAATTTTAGTATTACAAGTTGACACAGGCCATGTACTAAATATTCTACATTTTATCCATCTATGGTAACACAGTGCAGAGAAAAAATAAACCTGCCTGTAGGGTTTCCACATGAATAGCCAGAATCGGAACAAAAACTCAATTGCATCTTTCCCCATCTAAAAGCTGTATCAACACTTGCTACTGTTCTTCAGACATCACAGAACAGCTCACAAAAGCTGGAGTTAAAACAACAGAATCTGCTTGTATCTTGTGGATATATCTGAAAATCTTTCTAATTAAAATCCAGTTGACCTGCAAGACAATATAGATAGATTTCTCTAATCGATATAAACATTCTGACTTGTCATTAGTGTAAATGATTTACAACAGAGAAACTCTGTGAACAATTCTTCTGGATCTCTGACAACACCTGGAACCCACTTTCCCTCACATCACGCCAACAGAAGACCAAAGGCACAATTAAAAGGATCCACAATTATAGGTAATGCTCCAACTTTGTCTTTTACTTCCCTTCAGGCAACTTTTAGAGCAATGGAAAAGACAGAACGGCTGCAGAAAAAAAAGAATCGGTCTAGCTTTTACCTGAAAGGGCACAGGAGGAGAGGAAGGAAATCAGTAAAAGCCAAAATAGGCTGCGAAACACAAGACAGTAAGTTTTCAGAACAGTAACCAGTGAATAGTAACTCTTACACATTGAATTACAAATTATGTAAACCAGGACATATTTCAAATCTAGAAATCTTACCTAGTCAACAGCAGACAAGCGTAAAACAAGTCATTTTTACTGCAGCCACATTTGAATAGACTTAAACAGAGGGAGTAACCTGGAAAGAAACCAGAGTGGGGACAGAGCTAATGACACGTCTTAAAGCAAGAAAGACAAGCTTGAACTTGATGCAGTTTAACAGGAGAGCCAAGAAACGGATTTTTTAAACAGATGATGTAGTTAAAGCAGTAGGTAAAATGCGGATGACTTACATGGCAATAAGGAAGAGGAGGCAAAGTGCTACAGAGCTCTAAGTTAAAATCACCCTGCAGAGAGACAAGGTCTCTTAACAAGAGGCTCTGTAAAATCCTAAGGGAAAAGGGACAGGTCTTCAACATTTTAGGGAAAGGTCAGCAAAGTACAGGCACAGTTGGAATTTGGAGAGTAGAAGAAAAGAGCAGAGATGCTGTCCCACCTCAGGAGAAGGCAGTAGACATGGGGAAGACAGAACTAACGTCAGTAACGTCACGGCAGGCAAAACTTAATAGCGCAACATGCAAGAGTTTCCAAGGAAAGAGACTAACGCCCAACAATGTCTGAAAATGGCTCAGGTCTTAATTTCTGAGAAAGCACTCTGTGCCATCTGATTTGTCACTTGGGGCAAATCATACCCGAGACAGACGTGCTGGGGAAGCAGTGTGGTTATGTAGTGGCCTGGCACCTTTCTCATATGAGGTCACAGTCTCAGCCATTACAGTCTTCTCCACTGAAATTGTTTGTCTTCAGGAGATGATTATTCCTTACCTAAAGTTATGAGTAAATGAAACCTCTTACAGGAGCTGAAAACCTGACGTAAATTTTGAAAAGGCTAGCACCATCTGCATTATCTGCATTGCAGTCATCTCGGCACTGTACAGAGGAATTTACACATCAACAGGATGACCCTCTGTTTCAAATAAGCGTCTTAAATTAAAGATGGCTCTCCTCAGCATGTGAGAAAGAAGTAGTCTATTTTTTGCAAAAAATCTAAAAATGGAATATATAAGTATCCATTTATTAAGTGCTCAAATTTATGCTCATTTTCTGCAGGAAGTTGTCCTTCAAATGAATTGCAGGACTCATGAAACTGGATTAGCAATGTCATAAATCATACACCTGCCAAAATAACAGCATAAAAAGTGAGACTAAATATAATCTACATCTGATTTGAATAGATACTATCTATATTTAACAATTTGTTATAATTCAAATATTAGCTGACACTTATTCAAATTTTAACATAAATGACTGTATTGGTTATAATTTTCCTATAGTTAATTGCTTTAAAAATAACTTTAAGCTTTTGCAATGCCCTCATTTCTGAATTAGGAAGTTTTGAATTTGCATAAAGAAGAAACTTGCAAATTTATGCCTTACAAATTTTCTGCCAGTGCTTCAACTTCTTTTCTCCAAACCAAATTGTAACAAATTCTTAGTTTACATTTCCCAAATTATCAACTAAATGCTGCACAAACCAAGACCGTTTCTAGCACCATCCTTTAAACTGCAGGATTTATAACACGCCAATGTTTCCTTTAAGTATACTAGAACAAATGATATTTCTCTCTAGGCTCGATTTCTAAGACACAAAGTTAGTTTCCATATTTAATTTCAAAATCAATGTATTAAGAGCACAAATGCTCAGCATTATAGGATGGTTCTTTGATGTACATTTTGCTGCATAACCTGGACCCCCAAACACACCAAGTAAATCTCAGAAAACCTCCAGGCACATCCCTGTAAGGATTTTAAAAGCATCCAAGAGGTACCCAGGCAGCTTCAGCTCTAAGAGAAGCAATCACAGTGTAAATCTTGTGAAGCACACTACTGTACTAAGAACTATGGTAATTCATTAACTTAATTCCGTAAGTAGATTAGTCAACTGCTGAGGGAGAAATGGTAACAGAAAGAAGAGAATAACTGACCAGAATTCCGAACAGCCGTCATCTTTCAGGAAACCACGTTAGTGTATATTTATAACAACAAAGTAGTTTTGTTTTGGAACACACACATACACAAATTCCTCCAAAGCAACAGAAATAATGCACAATGTTCCAAAAATAAAGAAACAAACTGCCCTTTCATGCTGAAATCCGGAGAATAATGAAAGTACAAAAGATTTTACATCTGAATCTCTGTTTACACTAGACACTGTCCCTTTTTTTTTGTTTAATAAGAATATGTTAGAAAATAGCTGTTGAGAAAAAAGTAACACAGAACTTGTTATAACTGGTTCTGCTGGCCAAATATGAATGTCATTAGAAGAACAACTACAATTACATTTCTGTGAATAAGAGCCTGAAATACCAGATATCATAAAATAAACAAAAAGAAATATTCAGAGTTTCAGTCAGAATTATTTAGAAAAGTAATCCACATCAGAGCTATTGCTTTGCATCACATGCAGTTTGTACTTCTGTCTGCTTTTAAGGACATTTAAAAGATAACACGATCGTAATGCTTACATTTGTCCTCAGAGTTTCCTCTTTTCTGCCAGAATGATTTATAACGAAGTGTTGCAATCTGCCATGCGTTCATCTGATTACAGCCTTACCAGCAAGCGTAACACGAGCCACGCTAGGAATGTGGAAATAGGAGCCAGAAGGTAAGGTGCGTTAAGCAAGCCAGAAGTGACACACCCGCCTAAAGAAGGCAATACTCAATATAGCTCAACACAGGCAAAACCAGCAACCTACCGTGGCCAACAGTTTCACAAGTGCTCAGTTTAACACTGGGACAGCATCAAGACATTCACAGTTTCACAGCTGGTCCTGTAGATCACAAGGGAGCCACGTGCGGGATTGTGCCGATCTACCGGCCCCTCGCACAGAGCTGAGGCTTTTCATTTCCAGTTCAGATATGACAAAATAAGAAAGATTTTTTTTTATTTTTTTTTAAAAAAGGTGAATAGAGTGAGGTTTTAAGGGGTGGGGAGGGAGAGGTAGGTGATAAGGCAGAGAGACTTCCCATACTGGAGGCATTTTGTGAGAAAAGCATTCTTACCTAGCTCCACTTTTCCAAGGAAGCAACTAAGGAAAGTCACGTAGGAACCGTAACACCAGTCCGCACCTTCACCAACATCTCTCACTCACGATTTTGTGCATCTGTCTTCTGGACAAGATTTAGAGATGGTGATCTTGCAACCAGCCTCGTCTTTAACAGTTTTCCTATCATTTTGTCTTCTCAGAGAGCAGCCTGTACTTAAGATTTATTCCCTGCAAGCAAAACTCTTTTTTCAAGTTCAGTCTTGCTTAATGAGTTACTTTTTATTATGTGAAGCTTTTTAATACATTGTTTGTTCTGTCAAGCCCAAATAACTGCTGACATTCTAATCATGAGGCCCCTTGGGGGGGGTGAAGGAGTTTTGTTGGTTTTTTTTTTTTTTTGCTTAAAAGCAATCTTTACATTTACCTGTAAAGCAATTATATAATGTTTAAACCATTTTAATATAAAAATAGCCCCCTTACATTTTAAATATTGCAGAGGATAAAAATATATAAAACTGAACTGTCTCCTTCAGATTTTGATCTTTCCCACTCTTACTTAAATCTGAACATAATGTATTCCTTCTTAGACATAGAAGAGACAGCTAGTGATAGCAGCACCAGCTTTCTTCACTAGTTCTTCCCAAGTCCTGAAAAAGGAATTATCCATCTAAAAAGCAGAGACTGATCTCTCTCTCCTAGTATTAAAGCTACATTTTATTGTAGGCATATATAAAAATCCAATTCTAAGGGGAAACAGCTTCTAAGGCTGGCTTGAATTTAGCACACCATGTTCTCGCATATATTTTGTCAATTTTGTCAAAAACCCTGCCCTCCCCTTTCTCCTCCTCTTCTCCCTACAGGGGAAAGGGAACAGCTCTGAACCAAAGAGCAAAAAATACAGTAAGTTTTGCTCAACTTGTTTAGTTATTCCAAGAAAAATGCAACTGTAAATCCCTGTCATACACATGCATATTGCTGAGTATTCAGAACAGCAACATTAAATAGTTACCGTGGGTAACACTACCAAACCAGCAAATATTTTAATACATTTTTTGTTATTCTTGATTGCTATTTGCCTGACCTCATTATTTCTCAAAGATTTTAGTTTAACTAAACTTGTCAGATTATGCTACAACCTTGCCAGATTATGCCACAAAGAAAACTCAGTAATTGTTTTGTTTCTTTCAAAGCACTCACTTTCTCCTAACACCTTACAACACAGAGGTGATCAAGATTTATTCCTCTAAAATACAGCAGCTTTTTTTTTTTTTTTTTTTTAATTTAAGAAATGGATGCTAATTAAAGACCAACATTTGGAGTGGGCAGTGGCTCCCTCCTCAAAGGAAAAGCAGTAGCTTAATGCTGTAAAATCTCTTCCCTTTCCACAGTCAAACTCTGTCAGTGTGTTGCTTAGTTTCAATTATAATAGCTTATTTACGATATTGCTACGACTGGATGGGATCTGCATTACTACATTTGGAATCAACTGCACAGATGTCATTGACTCATCTTGAATTCACAAAATTACAAGTTTTCACTCTCCCCCACTGAATTCCTCCCCCCTCCCCCCTTTTCTTTTTTAGCAGACAGAAAAAGTATAATAGCATGCATGATTCCAAGGAAGTCTTGACATGAACAGCAGCCTGTTGTTGTGAACATGGCTTCCATCAACTTCCCTAGAAGATGAAATTCCAGTATTACAAAGGGCTGCAGAAGGTTGCGATGCTGGTTAGGCCAATGGGCTATGGTAGCCCTGATAAACCCCAATTTGGGTTTTGCTACTTTGAATGTAACTACTGAAAATTATAAGATCTCTGAACTATGCAGAACACCCAGGTCTTGATCTCTATGCTTTTGTGTCAGAAATAAGAAGATTCTTTCTAAAGAGGTCTTCTTATGAAGAGTATCACAGTCCACCAGCAGAACTCCAACTACATTACAGAAACACACAGCTCCATATCTGAGACAGGGTTGGCTTTTGTATTATCTCACATTTCTGTGTGAGGAAAGAGATGTAACTCCTCCTACTCAAAAAAGTCCTCCTACTCAAAGTTGGGTTTGAATGTGTATTTTTGAGGCAAACATCAAAACAATGACCATTTTCTAAAATGGCTACGATCTGCTAATATCCCAGTGGAGCTGAAAGGTTTGTCTTCTCTTGTCAAATATGGCTAGGACACTAGATATCTTCCTTTTCTCTTTGCCAAAGAAAAACTCATAAGGCTACCATCTTCTCCTCTAGCAGCCTAAAGCAACGAGTAATGGCAAACGTTCCTGCACACAAGGTCTCTTGCCATACCAGGGTAACTGGGAAAATGACATGAGCACAGCCTTTGCAAGCTCTGCCAGAGAAAGCTTTGTTCTTAATCTCTATGATGAGGCTTACGAAAATCAAAGCATTATAAGCATATTTTCAAAGACTTTTGAACAGACTTCCTTCTACGCTATATGATATATAAAAGAAAACTAACATTACAACATTAAGTAGGTGAAAAAATGCAAGCTACCTGGCTAATGCCATTCCAGCCGCTGTAAGATGGCACATAGCAGGTTTACTTGCATGCGTTGACTACCATTTAAAGTTTAACCACCAATACTAATTTTACATTTGCTGCTACTTATCTTAAAATACAGGACTCATAGATGGGAATATTTTCTTTGTATTTCTATATTAAATACCAAATCTGTAAAAAACCAAAGACTATAAATTACTTAGTGTTTTTCAGTCACATGGAGTATTTCCTACAACTAATCCCTAGATCAGATCTCTTACGTTGTGCCATAAAAGAAACAGGAAATTTGTTATCAATCAATAAATTCTATTAATCTGTATTTTTTTTCCAAATATCACAAAGCTCCCAAGAAACTCTAATTCTGCATTACACGGATACAAAAATGAGTTACAATATGGCTCAGAAATACAATCCCCAAGATGAACTCCTGATTTATGCAACTCCATAATTCACAGCCAACCAAGAGACCATGTCACCCCAATTGATCTAGTTTTGGAGACTGTATCTTGGTCATCTCCAACTATAAACAATGTCATAGAATCGTAGAATGGTTTGGGTTGGAAGGGACCTTAAAGATCATCTAGTTCCAACCCCCCTACCATGGGCAGGTATATCCTCCGCTAGATCAGGTTGCCCAAAGGCCCATCCACCCTGGCCTTGAACATTTCCAGGGATGGGGAAACCACAACTTCTCTGGGCAACCTGTTCCCGTGTCTCACCACCATCACAATACAGAATTTCTTCCTAGTATCTAATCTAGATCTACCCTCCTTCCATTGAAAACTGTTACCCCTTGTCCTATCATTGCACTCCCTGATAAACAGTCCCTCACCATCCTTCCCGTAGGCCCCCTTTTAAGTACTGGAAGGCTGCTATAAGGTCTCCCTGGAGCTTTCTCTTCTCCAGGCTGAACAACCCCAACTGCCTCAGCCTGTTCATATAGGAGAGGTGCTCCAGCCCTCTGACCATCTTTGTGGCCCTTCTCTGGACTCATTGCAACAGGTCCATGTCCTCCTTATGTGAGGGGTCCCAGAGCTGAACACAGTACTCCAGGTGGGGTCTCATGAGAGCTGAGTAGAGTGGGAGAATCACCTCCCTCAACCTGCTGCTCACGTTTCTTTTGATGCGGCCCAGGATACAGTTGGTTTTCTGGGCTGCAAGCGCACGTTGCCGGCTAAAGTTGAGCCTTTCATCAACCAACACCTCCAAGTCCTCCTCCTCAGGGCTGCTCTCAAGCCATTCTCCACCCAGCCTGTAGCTGTGCTTGGGATTGTGCCAACCCACGTGCAGGACCTTGCACTTGGCCTTGCTGAACTTCATGCAGTTTGCATAGGCCCACCTCTCAAGCCTGTCAAGGTCCTTCTGGATGGCATCCCTTCCCCTCAGCATGTCAAATGCACCACAGACCTCGATGTCATCGGCAAACTTGCTGAGGGTGCACTCAATCCCACTGACCATATTACCAACAAAGGTGTCCCATGCAATCTTTGGAAAACCATAAATGAACAAAACACTGATTGCACACCCCTCCAGAACAGGCTATCATCAATACTCCAGACCACACTTCCACACAAATATCATGCCAAAACTATTACTCCTTATGTGCAATTGAAAACACAATCCATTCCAAACACCATGCAATTCCAATGATAATTCTGATCTCTAGAAAATTAACCTTGTCTACACAAAAGGCAAAGTTTCCTGAAGACAGAGCTTTTCCAGAACTCTGTTCAAGATTTGATGCCACCCCAGACGCAAGTCATATTAGCTTGATGTCTCTGCCAACATACAAATTTACCATAATGTATACTAACCCTCCCCACTTCATAGAGATCACAAATCATTTATGATAAACAGTAGTCTCACTGCCTATTTATTTCATTGGAAAATGTTCCCTCACCAGAATATGACAACTAGAGTGGAATAAAAATCCTAATTCAGTCCTGTCTCTAAGCTATATTACTCCCCAGACAGAATCAGATGTATGTTACTATTCTGAAGGAAAATTCTGCACTGATGATGACCTCTAAAATGACTGCTCCATATTTGGAGCAAGTTATCAGTGGTTGTACACAACGTAAAGAATTTTTCTTTATACATACTGGAACAAAAATAGACTCACAAAGCCAGGATGACTTAGTGATGAAAGGAAATAAGTCCACCCAATTCTACATACATAAAATAGTACTTAATGATCTCAGTTGCATACCACAAAAACTATCTTATCTGAAAATTATTAAACACAGGCTTCATTGAAAGGCAGAATAACTATTTAAAAACAGATAAGAAACAGAGAGGAGAGAATTAAAAAACAAGATGCAGTTAAACAACTGAGATCCAGAAGTTCAGGAACTTCAATCTCTCTCTTCTCACAATGGAAAGGTGAGGATTTGGAACTCACTCACAAGACCTTCATTCTGTCCAGAAGGTCACTGTGGAAATCAGATGGGTGTTAGGCTCTGATCATTTTGATTTTAAGGAGCAGGAGTAAAAAGGCATGTGATTGACTAAGCACCTGGCATACTTTTGGGAGGAGAAGGCTTTTATATCAACAGTCATTTACTGAATTTTTGTCATCTTTAATTTCCAGCTTATTCATGCCTATTATCACAAAAAAGGCCAGAAAAGAGAAGAAAGGCTACTAGACTTCACCATCTTCCAAAGTCAGGCCAAAGGACAACCACCATGAGCAATCATTGTGGTTGACCTCTAAACAGCTAAGTCTGGTTTCAGTAAAACCCTGATATACCTTTGACCAGACAGTCTGGTAGTGCTACGGAGATACAAATATGCAAAGAAGTGCAGAGATTTATTTCAAGAAACACACAGAAAAGGGGTTAAGTGAACACTATGCAGAACCACTTTTGTTTCTATTCACAAATGGCTATCACTGCAGCCTTACAAAACTAACCCATACCACTGTATATGCTGCAGTTTACGAAGATTATTTGCCAGGTTCATTCTCCAGATATGAACATGTTAATAATTAACTTCTTCTCTTATCCTACTCTTCAAACATGTTACAGAAAGATGAGTAATAGCACAAAACTCCTATTCCAACTCCAATTTTCCCCTCCCTCTGTTATTATTGCAGCATGAGAGGCAGGGACTTCAGATTTAGACACAATAAACACAGATTACATTCCTTTATTAAGGTGTGCCAGAAACCTGAGATCTTTCAGCCAAAGAAGTATTGTAACACATTCCCTCTAATTATTACACAATATTACAGTCTTCCACAGCAGGAACAGTAATTTCATGGTTAGAATCCAACCCATTCACTAGAAAACTGTTATACAGCCCTCTCAGAAAGAAGGATTTTTATTAAAACAAGACTGTGAATCAAAAAGATAAAGATTAATCATACAAGCTTTATGCTGTTTTATCGTAACACTATCATTCATCACCTTTCTACACGTGCACATTTTTTGTGAATTGTCTCAAAAGCATAATGACAATAAGTACTGTTATTTATTTACCTTATGCAATTCTGCATGAAAAGACTTAAAATTATTCATGTTTCCAGAAATCTGTATAATTTCCAATTCTCCATACTGTAGATATCTGGTTCCTAGAAAATGACTGAAATACCTGAATACATAACTCACTCAAAAAATCTCCAGGGTTACAACTTCATTTTTCCAGTTAGAAAAACTCTCAAAACATTTAGTATGTTTAGAGATAAAAAAATATTTGATTTAAATAAATGCAAACCTAATTATAAAGTCAGGCACAAAGCATTCAAAAATATATGTATGTTTTCCAGTTTCATAATTTCTGATTTTGTATTTTTTTTCAGAGAACAAAGAAATGGAAACAAAATTCTTATCACAAGCATCATGCTACAGCTCTACATGTCAGTGCATTAAAAGAAAACTTAAAACACGATATACCTGCATGACACCTGGAAGAATGGATATCCCGGTAGAGGAACAGAGTTTGAAAATCCAGACTGACTTGACATTGCCGTCAGGTATTATATCCAATTAAATCGCTTCTATATTCCATATGTTAATTCCTTACTGAAAAAAAAAAATCTACATATGTATCCATCTGTACATTTGTTCAAAGCTAACTAAAAAGAAACCAAGTGCATATTCCAAGGTCTTGAAGATTCTGCCTGCATTTCAAACTGCTTCCTCAGTAGTGAAATTCCTAAAAGCCAACACCCTCATGACATCACATACTACAAAATCATAAACATGCAATTGTTTCAGTAAAGCAAGGACAGCCCGTTGGTTTTGACTCGACATAAAATCCTGCACCGCATTCTTCTTGAAAACACAGTGCCTTTCAGGCTGGGGAAAGGCAGAGACCTGCTGTCTTAAACAGCAGCCCTGCTTCGGCAGCCTGCCAGCAGCCAGCAGAACTTATTGCCAATGCCGCAAATCCCTCCTCTCAGCTAATGAAGGACCAGACTGCAGGTGAAACACGATTGTTAGCCCACGACAAGAATTTCCTTGCAAATGCCTGAGATCCATGACCTTGAACTCAGTGGCAAAAATTTCTTTTAAAAATGTCAGTTAAATGTGTAACGCATACATTTTATAAGCAACATCAGATTGCGCTGCACATTACAGTAGTGTGAAAAATCATATTGAGTTTTGCCCTGCTAAAAAGGAATCCTATCACACTATACTCTCAACTATGGGAAAGCAGGAGGGAAGGATAGGAGGCAGAATCTTAAACTACATTATTTAAGCTACTGAACACAGAAATAAAATTATGTGCATGCATTCCGGTAGTATTTTACTACAGCTTAAATCAAAGAAATATCAAAAGGGAGATTTCTTTTGATATACAGTACGGTGGTAAGTTACGTGAAAGTTTATTCGGGCATGCCTTCCTCAGGAGAGGAAAAGACAACTGGAAAGCAGAAAGACATGTGAGTAGCCACAGTACAGCCCAGTGGCATGACTAATGTCAAACAGACTTATATGATTATCTACTTACACTGCCCTTAGAGTAAAGAAGGTGTGTAGTGCCCTCAAATGAAGACTTGCTTAGTTTAAGCAAGATATTAAATAAAACAGGTTTTAAAACTATTTCATTATCTGTGCTAGCTGCACTGGAAAACATGAAAATGTTGAATTTCATGCCTCTATCCCATGACATACCATTTACTCACGTATTATTTTGTTGTGTCTCAGTTTTGCAAAAAAAAGACTGAATTGGTTTCACTTGGTTAGGCTTATAATCAACATCTTAGTCATTAGGAAAATGGTACAAAACTTTGTCACTAGGAACCCTTTAAACTCTGATTTAAAAGAATGGGAGCTTGCTCTTCTACCTTAAATGTATCTGAAATATAAAAGTAAAATCTCATCTCATATGAGAAAAAAGAAAAAAAACATTTCACTAACTCAACTGTTTTTATAGTGGTTTAACAGCATTGTGATGTTTTGCATTGCCTCACTATTATTTGTCAAGGTAAAAAAGCGGTTTATTTTTGAAACACAATAAGAACATTTCAAACAGAGATAAATCAGTAGGGGAAAAAACCCAAAACGATCAACACTACAGAATAAGGGCTTGGTCCTCAAAAAAAAATGGGAATGCTTATTAATTAGCTCTGCACACTGTCATACATAGAGCTCAGTCAAGTAATTGACTGTTCCCACCAACTACAACTTGGGGAATCACAGGCCGTTTTATACAATAAATGCAACATACACTTGCACACAGAATCATATGCAGATACCATATGGCACCGCAAATGGCACCAATTTCTGAAGTCCTACAAAAATGCCAGGATAATACAAAAAGAGAGTACAGTTTGCCCAGAGAAGTAATTTTTTTTTTTTTTTTATTAGCTCAACTGATATGTCTGGGGAAAAAAAAAAACAAAAACAAGCAAGCTTCTGAGCACATCATTTTGCAGAAATCTTTATACCTCTCCTGGCTGTAAAGAAAAAGCTTGAAAAGGCAATTCAAGCACAAATGATGCTGTAGTATCAGCTGAATTTTTACAAACATCATCTCTCTCACATCTAGCACAGAGCATTAATTCTAAACCCCACAACTCTCCAAAACCACACAAGTAACAGCATGTGAGAGGAAGAGAAAACTCTACCGCAGCTGTCCAAGTCACCTTTCCCTGCCACCTCATCAGGGAAGTGTGGATAGGTAGTCAGCTTTCATCTCTGCTGCCACAGCTGTTGAGGGCCATCTAAGTCATTCTGCTACACTGCTGCGGTGGGACCTGATGAGTCAGCCCGTATGCACATCCCCAACGCACTTACATGTCTATCCTGCATATTTACCCATTTTTGATTTGGTACCTCCTTGACACTGATACTCACAGCATTAACACATTTATCCAGTAATGCTCATATCTGAATAATTCTTCTTAGTCCCAACCAGGATTTAGGGTGTTTCCATTTGATTTGCCAGCTGAAAAGAACGTTAGTGTCAAGTCAGCAGATTACAGGCTTATATACCAGGAGTCTTGAAGGCTGCCAGTGGCTCACCATGCCATTTTGCAAAAAAATCACTTATTCCCTTAATGCCTAGCTTATCCACATAATAAGGAAAATACTGGCTGACAGCAAAAGAATGATGTGAGGTTACATTTTTTTTTGTAATTAAGTATTGAAATCCTCTGATTAAAGATTTATAAAGGGATAAAACAGCTATAGCATTTGAGGGAAAAGACGTGTGGGAATATTCAGAATAGAGCTTTCTTTTTGTCTCCTGCTCCTAGCTCTAACACGACTGAAGCATTATTGCTCTAAAATTTCAATTTAAATATAAAAGCCATTTAAATTTTAAAATGCGGTGGAAACTACACAGTTTTTAAACAGGTGGACAGCATTACATAGCATTTAAAGATGGGGATAAGTAAGATGACAATGGGCAGACAAAAACTGAATTTAAGATGATCTTTACAGAAGCAGAGTCTTTCACTGGTAAGTATCATACCAGTTCAGTGATTTAGAAACAGCAAGAAAAAGTGTGGCATAAGAAGGGAGAAATGGGGAAGAGAAAATCTGGTAAGGACCAAAGAAAAAAACTCCGTACAACAATACCCAAGATTTACCAAGTGCCCCTTTCATTTCTTTCCTCATGCACACTTGATTACAGAACAGAACTACTTCTGGGATCCATACCCACCTGCCAAACACCACCTCCAATAAAAGAGAAAAGTGGGTTTCATTCCAAATGCAGTCATGTTTGTTTGCATTTTACTTCCCTCTTTTAGTGCCAGCAAACTTACTCAAAAATAACCACATCAGTATTGTTTGGCATAGCATGCCATGTAGTACTTATTACTTTTCTGGAACAAAATTAAACAAAGAAAATAAGTTTGAGGAACTAATACTGTGTGTTCAATAATTTACAGTGACCTTAATACTGAAGTAACTGAACTGTTAGCTGTTACGGCATTTAATGCTGCTAGTTGAAAAGGTATGCAATACTTCACTGAGGTGTAACTGCACTTCAAAAAGCAAGGATAAGCTGAAAGACTGGAAAAGAGCAAGTGCATGACCGCTTTCAGGTATTTCAAACAAATACCATCCTTGGTAAACAAATGAAAATTGGTTTAAACAAAAAAAGGCAGACTGAAGGAGAAATAGAAACTAATCTCATTACTGGAATCTAAATCAACTTCTTCAAGTTTAGAAGTGAAAGCAGGCACATTGTAGACAGTTATGTGATGATAAATGAAAATGCATATAAAATGTTTAGCATTCATAAAAATAGAATGAAGTGTCATGCAGAAATTATTGTAACATCAATACCATTAATCAGTAATTTACTCTTATCCAAAAAGTTACATTTGATATTTTCCCTGCCTGCTAAGAAATATATTACAGATAGTAGACTAGAAGGAAAAATATATTATAGGAAAAGTAGGAAAAAAATCGTTACATGGAGTTTGAAAATAACGGTATTACATACAAAGAAAACATTACAAAGATATTCAATATAATGAGCAGTACTTAGAAGACATAATGGAAAGTCTTTTTTTCCTTTCTGTACAAAACACAAGAATAGGGAAATATTAGACAACACTGAAGAATAACGGGAAATTTGAAACTGAAGGACACTATCACTGAAAACCCAAAACTCAGCCAGAGTTAAAGACTAACTGAATATTTATATAGGGAAAAGCAAAAACAAAACAGAACCAAACCAAAACCAAACCACAAAAACAACCCCAAACAAACCCAGAAGTGATAAAAGAAAAGCCCTGGAAGGAAAGAGGACTTGAAAACAACACCAGAACTTGGGAGAGAACATCCCAAGCATTATCTAACCTAGCTGCCAAAGGACGTGTTTCGCTCTTTTCTGAGGCAGACTAGTGGGTTCAATGACAATGCATAATCTCTGCTGCACTCCTAAACTGTTGGTCAAACGACTTAACTAAGATTATTCTTTTTTCAGCCTAGTTTCCTAAGAAAACTGAAGTGATTATTGCCATATAAACAGACACAGAATAGGCAGGTTAGCTGTTGTTTTCAGGTAGGCTACCTAATGAAAAATAAAGTGTGTAACCTCTGAAAGAAAAGAAGCAGAATGTAAAGATGTTTGTATTCTGGCTTCATTCTGCTCTGTTCACTTTTCGGTAGCTTTTGATTTATCCCACTCCTCTTTCCCTCCTGCTGTCAAGGAAGCTTTCTTGCCATCTGCATGGCATTATCCAGGTAGGCCTACTGCAAGCTTGTTCAGTTTGATAGCCCATTTATCTAGCCTAGAGACAGCTGCCTGCTACCCATCCTCACCCTCCCTCAGCTTTACATCATTCCCAGTAAGATCTCCGAAAAGTAGTAAACATCCCAAAGAGCAAGCAATAGTTGATTAAACAACTAAGTGTTGCACACTTCACAAAGACACTGACATTTCTCCATGTTTTCTCCATATACTCCCTGTCCATTTACTGTCCTGAAATATGTCTGGTGATGCTGGCACAAAACTGATTCAAAAGTCAAGATTCCCAAGAAAAACAAGACTCTCCACTTAATTTCTCAAGCTCGTCTGTTTCTTATTTATTTTTAGAAGGAAACAGCGAGTATAAAGGTACCCTCTCAAACTGAATATTGGAATACAAAGTTAGCATCTCTCATGATACAAAAATAAGTGAAATCTCCTACGGAAGGAGCTTTAAATTTGTAGTTGGGCCCCATGTTAGCCACTGAAATACTGGGTAGGCCAAATGAAAAAGTACTGGAGGGTGAGGGCAAAGAGACACAGATGTACTTACTCTGTCCTTGTATCCAGGTGGGAGATTTGAACTCCACTGGCTATTACCAAATACTAGTATCAGAAACTACATACAGATTTTAAGACTTTTCAAGCACTATTCAATCCTCCATCATCTGTCTCCTTAAGTCTGTTTCTGCTCCTCTCAACCAGGCATCAGCGGTGGACTTAGTATCCTCCACAGAACAGAGCTATCGCCCAGCCATCCTGTACAGCAGTTGAGAGCCCACTCTAGGATGCAAACCAGAGCACAGAAATGTAAAAGCCAGCTATTCTAGGTCATTCTTTCCTTCACTTTAGGGAAAACTCTCAGTGGCAACATGCCTGCATTTTCCCTTGCATACATGTTAAAGAGGGAAAAATGTCTTCCAAAACCTAATTTTACAGATATGAAAACATGTAAGAATTACGTACTACCTGGCTTTCAGCTGCTTCTGCAACACTCAAGTTGCAAAAAGGTTCCTTTGTAGCAACTTGCATACCATGTGAAATTCTTGAGAAAGGCATCTTTTGGAACACAAAATGCCAATGCGCTCCTCTCTGTGACCATGCACGCTGGTAAGAGTGATGGAACTCCATAAAGTAGAAATAATGAGGGCCTTGAAGTGTAAAGTATCTGAAATTTAAGGTATTTATTTCCATTAGAGATTTGTCCTTCAAAGAATAAATAAGTAAAACTAAATGCAAGAGATAGCAGTAGGTTTTATTTTAGATATAGACGCATTTCTGCACCCAGAAGCTTAATCTTAAAATGCCACATATGAAAGCAAACAGTTCTGATTCATTCCATGCTCCTCTTCAGAGACACAGAAGTCATACAGAGACAGCAGCAGCACTGGCTTAAAACTAGTTGTCCTCTAGACAGACGTCTGCTTCCATGTGTTCTGAACATCATTCCAGGAACCAGTCGTTAAAAGTACACAGTAAAAAACTAAATACTACTTGATAAAATAAACTTCAGAAGACAGTGGGCTTGGAAGAATTCAACAATGAATACTTCACTTGGTAGATTTTTAAAAAATAGTAAGTCTGTATTGAGCCTTTCTGTCAGAGTCTGAAGCTAGATTTTAAAAATTCCTACACCTGAAACAAAGACTCAAATTTACTCTAAACATCTCAGAATTCATAGAGGAGTTACTAGGACTAATACATCTGCTTGCTACCTTTATTCCTTCCAGAATATTCTTACTTGGATTAAGAAATAATACTTTTAACGTCTTTGTTCCAATCTGGAAAAAAAAAGTAAAAGTTGTTAAATTCTCATCTAAAGAAAATTCTACTTTTAGCCCAAACATAAAACTGCTCTTAGCTACTTGACAACTCGACAGGCTGTGAAGATGCTCAAAAGTCCAACGCCAGGGTCCTGACTTGCAAGGCCATCTAAACAGCATGACCCAAAAGCCATTCCAGCTACAAGCAGCTACAGTGCAGCCTGCACAGCCTCCATTGGCCTGACACGTTCCAATTCTACACCATGTAAAAAAATCACAGCTTAAGTACTAATGACACATCACCATTAGTACTTGAAAGCATATATTCCTGGCCTTTGTGCCCAAACTGGAGGTGGCACACCTCCCTCTCTTGCATCTTCCACTCTTCCTGGAAGTTGCCACTCCTCATTCATAAGTAGCTTAAGGCTCCATTCCTTCTACTCTCCTCTGGGTGCTCAAGAGACGGGATCCTTCTCTGGGCTTCACATATTCATACTGCTATCATTCCTCTACCACATTTCCCATGGCACCTACAGACACCAGGCTTTAGCACGCTGATCTGTAACAATCGACAACACTGAATGGCTGGAGGGCCACATGGAGCATGTACCAGCAGCAAGTTAGCCCTGTTCACAAAAGGGTCCTTTATGGCAAAATATCTGTTCAGGGAGTTAGCTTGAACGATGTTGTTTAGTACTGTACCTCAAAGCAAAAGGAGGTATGCTGTTGCGTGTAAAACCTGCAACACTAAAAAGCCAAAATAGAAGCTCTCATGTCCAGAAACAATCACCACCCATGCAACTCCTGTGCAATACTGTGTTTTACACAGCAGCTTCCCCCCTCCTTGCACATCGCACCTTCAGAGATTTTTAGACGAAAACCAAAACTCAGTTTCTGTTTTCAGTTACAGCACTTATTTTTCATGGTTTTATTCTGAATGTAGAAGGTGGGATGGGTAACTAAGCAATTGCAAGCAGAAACCTAAAGCTCCTAGACCAAAAAAAGCCATTTAAGGAGCCTGGAGCCATAACGGCCAAATTTTATCTGACATAATTATTTCACTTATTCCACATCTTAGGTAACTTGTACCACCATATGTTTCAACAGTCAGCCATGATTTCTCAATGGCTCTCGCAAATATTGTGTGACAGCAAATATGGGAAGAAAGCATGCACTAGAATTGAGATTAATAAACTGCAACCTTGATCTAGATGTCAGATAACCAATGCATGTTTCTTACTGTTTAGCAAATGTTCAGGCAGAACCTAAGCAACTTTTTATTGTGGCCAAAGGTCCTCAACTGATTCATGAACAACCAAACAGTTGGCATCCTGCCTGCCAGAGAGATAACCCTGTCCCGTTGAACTAGGGCAGTGAAAGGATGTCTTCTGGGGCTGAAGAAGAATATCTGGGCTGTAAACTAACACAGTGCATCAATGTCATGAATCCTCAGCGACAGAAAGGCATTGACCAATGACATAGATGGGAAGGGAGAAGTATCCTCCTTATGACCTTGCCTTCCTCTCTCAACTGCAATTCCAGCTGAAACAATTAGCCACAAGTAACCTGCAATTGGAAACTAACTTCCAGGATTCACCTGATCGTTACTGATGGTCAGAGGTACACAGATGTTACTTATTCTGTACCTGTGCACATAAACAGACTGTACTCAACATCTTTGAATTCCAACCTATGTAAACTATGTAAATGTTACCCTCCACCATCAGGGTCACTCTGTATCATCCCCATGACCTTTACCAGAAAACAAAGTAAATGTATCACCTGGCCACACACTCATACCTATTACCAGCAATCCATCACTTGCCAGTAGACCAGAAGAGGGAGACTGCTCGTGTTGGAAAGCAAGAAGGTTCCCAGGCCACAGCACAGGGTGCAGCAGTGAGCATCAATGACACAGCATTTCATCATTGGAGTCTGCTGGCCTGACACTGCCCTCGCAGTGACTTTGAAAGGAGGTGGCCAAAGGACTAAACACCTCTTCCCCCAAGCTTTACAGCATACGCAAATCATAAAGGCTGCTACCTGCAGGACGCTGAGGAAGCTCAGGTCGGTTATACCAGTCTGGTGGAGAAAGGCTGAATTCCAAAACAAATGGAGCAAAAAACCCGAAAAAGCTAAAGAAGCCCAAACCGAACCAGAATCCCACTTAGTTCCTCATAAAAGTAAGTTCATTAATGATACAAGACTTTTCCAAACAGTTCTACAGAGCAAAGATTTTAAGGCCTGTACCAGGTATTGACTATTTTCAAAGACCATTTGGGAGTGATCATTCAATTTTCTGCTTAGTGTAAAAGAGTAAAATCTTGTGTGCTGTGGAATCAGCAGGTATTGCATATTTCAGTTCAAAGAAAAAATCAGAGAATCAAATTATATTCTCTCACCGTATGAAATAATTCCATCTTCTTAAATCTGAAATAACTCTTCCAAACAAACAAACAAAAAACCCGCACGGATGAAGACATGACATTTTTATATAAAAAAATATGCAGAGCCTGAAATGGGATTAAACTACTTTATCCTCCTTAAAAAGGAATTATACTGGATAGAGACAAATATCTACTGCCAAGCGACAATGAAAATATTGAACAGAAAATCAACCAAAATTATTGAATAAAAAAAAAAAAAGTCAGCCAAATAAACTTTAAAAGAATAAACTTTTGCTAAAAACAAATAGGAAATCTAGTATTTCACTGAGTATGGATGCATGTAAACTGGACTGAAATGATTTAATAAAAACAGTCACTACAAAGATATGTAGAAATCAGAATGCTCATATTATAAGCATTTTTTAAACTACTTTGAATTTAGAAGGCAGGTTCTTCTCTACTGTGATCTTATAAATCTTAATTTACTTGAGCTACCAGAACATAGTTTCTCCCTCCAACAGACACAACTCATTAATACAAACTAAACAGATGCTTATTTAATGGCCTTCAAACTTCAGCTTGCTGGCTCCTGATGAAGCTCCAGAGTATATAATATACATCTAATAGGACTGCAAATAAGAAAGGCTGAGTCTATTTTTGATCTGCAGGATAAATCAGACAGTGTCTTCTACAGAAGAGGACTGTCAAACAGTGTCCTTTTTCACTCAGGCATATTTCACGTTAACAGCCCTGATAAACTCTTATCTGTAAGAATAACCTATTCAGAATCCTTACTAGCAAATAAACTGTAACTACAATGCCTTATAAATTGTGCAAATCACATATCAGATTACAGAAAAGCGTTACAATTAGAGGCAAACGAATGACTGTCATTTCACTTCAAAGTTGGCAGTTTGTATAATTCGACATGCCTCAAACAAACAAAAGTAAAAAGAAACTGCAGGGTGTACAAACTCCTGAGGTCAGGGTGATAAATGAAACCACTTCCAAAATAAGCTTTCCTAATTAAGGCGTCTAAACCAGAGCTGGCTTGCATTCAGTTAATATGACTGTTACAAGTAATCTGAAATATTCTTGATAAAATATTTTTAGTATCAACTCCAGCATATTAAAACCATTTGAAGGTCATTATGAAGATGAAAAAAAATAAAGTTCAGTCACTTGAAAGATAACAAATTCGTCCCTAAAACTACAGAAAATATTTTGAAAACTCCTTACATAAATCAGGTCAAGATTGTTTGTTTATAACTATGACCTTAATGTATTATAATCTGAGCATTAAAAAGCGGAACAATGCGTCCATCTATTCCTGGATTACATCTACTGAACTCCAAGTATTTGTCCCCACAGGCACACCTGGGTGACTAAAAGCAGGGTGACTCGGTTTTAGTTACAACACAGAAACATTGTATACATCGTTTTAATCAAGTTTATGTCATCCCAGCCTCCCTGAAGAAATATTTAATGTGCTTCATTAGACAGACGGCACTTATTATTATACTGGTATTTGCTCACTGGACTTAAGAAATTTAATTCGCGTAGCAAAACTTTTCCATTTGCTAGGTCCATTCATGCACCACTGTCAAATCAGCACTAGAAACTAGAAAGAAATCTAACCTATTCTCTGAAATGTAAATATTTCTTACTAGTCTTTTTAAACAATCAACTGTTTAAACTTTTCCTTCTGTGTTGATGTAAGAACTTATTTTATTTGTTTAATTTTAGCATGTTCTTTGGTATGTCACTTTAATCTCAGAAGAAAATAATGCTAAAGAATCCTTTATATTCTGTTATATTCTTTTGATAGCCATTATCATACACAATTTTGGAAGAAATTAAACTTAACCATGAAATTATACAATATGCAACACATTTGAGTAACAGTCACACTTAAGAACTGAATGGACTGCATAGAATTCTAAAAGAACAATGAGTTTTATGGAATCAAAAACTTAAAAACCTAAAAGCACCATGAATGACAGTGTGCAAGGTAACAGGGGCCACACGCTTTTCAAGGGCACGGGATGCATTTCTATGCAAAACAGAGTAGACAAACAGGTTAAAATGTACACTGACTTACGCACACAAATAAAAATGACTAATTATATTTTGATTAATCTTCTGAAGCCTGTGAAGTGATTCATGTTTACAATACCAGACTAACCTCAGGTGCTTTGCCAAAAGGGAAGAGCCCCCCCTCCCTCCCCAAAAAAACAAGGATAAAAATGCAAAGGATATAGACTCAAACTTGGACAATACCTATGACTCACCATTATAAGCAATAGCTAGATATTTTCCAAGGTAAGGCATAATTTCCTTCACAACTGAGCTTCTGATTGCTAGAGAAATTTCATTACTTCAGAAGGCATTACAGATACTTCCACTCTTCATCCCTCATAATAAAATCTGTTTTTGAAATAATGCAAATATTTGTTCTCTTTAATAAGAATTAATCACTAATTTGAAGGCAAAGTCCACAATGAAAGAAACAATCTTACCCTTCTCATCAGGATCTTTGACAAGCATGGAATGTAAGTACCGAGAGAGACTCAATGTTAACAGTATGAGCCAGGAATATCCAACATTCATTGCCCTAATTATTTAAGATAACAGTACTCAACTTTCAGGCAGGTATTCTAATCATGAAGCAAACTTTGAAAAACATGGCACTAAATAAACACTGCACAATTAAAGTTACAGGATGGAAAACTCAAAAGGGTTAGCAAGAGATCAGAACAAAATCCTTATATTATCTCAGGCATTTAGTACGTGAAACACAGAAAAAAATACAATACAGGGTTTCAAATGAAACATCACAGTCTTTTTGCAAGGACTGAACACTGATACATACCTAAGATAATACTTTTTCATAGCACTGTATACAGACCATCAGCTTCAGTCAGTTATTAACTGTTCTCATGACTAAGCCTGAAGCATTCCTAGGCATTCAAAAGTGAAGCACAGTCATTAAAAAGGATCACGCTTCCCCTCTCCCCATTTGCTGCAAAAAATCATTAACGCCTTCACTCCTCTCTTTCTGCCTAGGGAAAGAAAGAAAGGGGAGGGAAGAAGATTAGAGCAGAAGACCGCCTACCTCCCTGCCATCATTTCCTCCATCCACACACAGAAAAAGAACTAAAACTAGACTCTATAAAGGTTTCAGTGCTTCGGACTTAAGAGACTAATCATAATTAGCTTGTTTTATGTAACTGACATAAGTTTGAACATTTAGTGATAGTTGATTTTACACTTATTTTAAAACCCCTCGCTCCTGGAGATGCCCTAACATGACCACATCCACTCAGTGCCATCATTCTTTCACACGTTTGAAGACAAAGGTAATGCATTTAAATACCAAATACCAAGAAACTATAATTATGATATTATATCCCAGATAATTCCTAAACAGGGAATTGATGTTTTAATAGAGTGCATTATTTTATTTAGCTCTCAACATTAGTCCTTGGCCACACAACTTCTGTGGTCAAGATGACAGCAGCTTTGCACAATTATGTTTGCAGACAATCACCTTCTGGGTTTCCTCCCATCTAGAACAAATTAATCATCTTGATACAAAAAGGCAAATTAAATATAAACTTTCAAGAAAATATACCCCCTCAGATTAATTACTTGGAGCAAAGAAGAATCAGTTATTTCAAGCATGTTTTTAATGGAAGTTCTCATAAAATTGGAGCACTTTTTGGGACAGGTGGGTTAAATTTGTAAATTTCTCCTCTGAGGTATGAATTAAGAATCTCTGCAGGTTTGTGAGATATTAAATTTATTAAAAGAGCCTTGATGTGTTCCATGACTCCTACTTCAAAATAACTAAACTGTAGGCAATGATTACGTTTTATTTTAAAACTGCCTTCAAAATATTGCCTATCACAAAATGACTTCTGGTCCAATTGATTCAGTAAGTTTAAAAATTTTCTGTGAAAAACTTCCACACAAACCAATTGGAATACTCATTGTAACCGCTCTTGGTAACTAAATTTTGCTCAACAATATGCTGTGTTAAAACAATTATCTAACGTATTATGCTAATTTAAGTAGGTCACACTGTTTCTATTACATTTGCCTTAAAGCTCTTCCTAATAAATTCAGTTGCAAGAGGTGTTTGCCTTCTTTTCTCTAAAAAGTTGTTCATTTAAAATTATTTATCAGGCAACCCACGGTCTTTAAGAGACTCAGCATATTCTCTGCCAGTTATATCAAAAACCAGAACATGTATTTTATATTAATTCTGTCATGTTGCAGACAGAAAAGTCTGTGTGAAAAACCATCATGTGCAAATACACAACTGAAATTCTTTCCATATTTGGGAGGAAAAAGGGGGCTGAAGGGAAGGGTTATTTATCATGAAGGTGCTACGACTTTACTCTCGTGGTTGAAAAGCTCTTCACAGCTCCCATGGTCTTTGCTGTTATCTGTATTTGTATTATAGCTGTGCTCAAAAAAGGAAAATGCAAGGCATGACAAAATCAGAAGAGGTCCACCTTTATAGCTTAAGCATATAATAGCTATATTTAGGTATAGTATTCACTTAAAAATAAAAATGTTTTGACTGAAATAAAATGTAATGCAAACAAGAAAAGGCAAAAGTATCATGCTTTTTTTATTAAGGGACATAATTTTTAAAATAAGATAAAATAAATTAAAAATCTTTAAGACTAAAAGCCTTCTGTTTCCTTTCCAGTTCACCAAATGTACGTGTGAGAAAGTAAACTTTTTCCTAAGCTTTTATTTTACTCATCACCACAGGATCAAAAACTTCAAAGTTTGGAAATACTCCCATTACTCCTCATTTACCTTATAAATGAGATATGAAAATACATGCAAAGAAGTAGTTCTAGGAGTAAATGTTATACAAGTACCTCCATTAAAACCTAACAGAAGATGAGATCTAGCGAGTAAGTGGCAATCCATCCTAATTCAACATTTGGTTTTAATTACTTTACATTTCATTACAGATGTATACAAAATTAAAAAAAAAAAACCACACAACGAAACAAACAAACAAAAAACACTGTTCTCTGCTTATTACAACATATTTCAAGCTGGAATCATAATGTTAATTCATCAACAGTAGCTTATTTTTGCTTTGAAATAATATTTACATAATGTTCCATCAGCGACCACGTCCCAGACAGTACTTCCTAGGGGTACATTAAAACCAGAAACAAGCACATACAAGGTTTAGAGCAACATCAGAAAGAAGCTGTTGTCTACCAGCTCCACCATGCTGACAAAGTTGCACTATTCCACTTCATAGAAATGTAACAGTAATTACTCACATAACCTGACACCAGTTCCCACATTGTTCGTTCCCACAAACTACATGAGGCAGAAGGGGATGAGCTTCTTCCGGCAGTGCTACATGTAATTGCTGAAATCCCAGCGTTCAGAATTGGCCGCAAATGCCTTCTCCACGTTGACCTACCAGTAAAATCAATTCTTACAACACCCCTGGCTGCAAGAGGTTTTTTGCCTATAGAAATTTTTAATCAACATGTCTGTTAAGTAATCTTTTTTTAGATCATTCCATCCAATTATTTTTGATATTTAAGCAACCACTTCCCAGATTCTCCCAGTTCTATCACAACTTCACCATCCTGGTGACTCACTCATTCTTTTTCTGCTCTGTTTTCAGAGGCACCTTGTGATCTCCCCAATACTTCAGCTGCTGCTTCTGTCCGGGACACCTTCCAAATTTAGGTATTGTCTATAACATGTAATCTTCTTATTGTATTCAGGCATTTGCAAAAACCAGTACTTTTTTTTTTTTTTAATAAAAGACTAAGAAATCCTGGCCGTTCCTAGTGGAAGTATTTCTTCTCAACATGTTTCAAGTTTTATTCTGGCTTTATGGAAAACACTGTTTCACATCCTTACCATTCATTCAAAAATCATAATTGTCTCATTACCAAGAGGTACACAACATTTTACATGCTGATTTTAAATTCTAAAGAGGAATAGTTGATAAATATACTACAAAAAAAAAAAAAAAACAACCAAAAAACAAACAAACCACAAGAAACAGGACCACCTCTTTTCCCCCAGCATTTAGATTCAACAAGCTAAAGATCTCAAATTTACTGCACAGTTACTCCATTAGACCTAATGGGTTTTCTCACTTAAAGGAGGAGGGAGAGACAGATTAGTCTTTAGACTAACAATGAAAAAGGAAATATTAAGCATAAAATGAGATTCAATTTTCAAATTTCCTAAGGGCTACTATAATAAGTTAATAGAAGGGAATCTTAAACTACTGGATCTATGTTATTGATGTCCATCAAAAAGAAAAGAATAAGATCACACACAAGATGCCTGTGACAATTTGTGGACCTGTTCTCCAGTTTTGTTGTGTCATCTAAAATGGAACAGACCCACAGAAGTATCAATATGCCAAACAGCTTTTCTGCACTGAGAAATACTTTGAAGCCACATGAAGCTGTGTGAAGAGCTTTCATAAGTTTTAAAGCTTTTGGCACAGGAAAAGTAATTTTTTTAAGAAGCTCAAATTAAAATTATAATGGCTCTAGAAGTATTTAACGACACAAAACAACCTCCAGTGGACTTCTCTAAATCACAAAAACATTTCCCCTCACACGACATGTTTGGTACTATAAAGAAATTACAGCTGGAATACCAGAGACTCTGTGAAACTACTACTCTAAAACCGTACATGATACTTCAAATTCTGATTTAACATCCTAAAATGTCAAAGCCATTCCCAGTTTACTTGTGTTCCAACAGATTAATTTTGGCATTTGAGATAGAGAAAAGCATTGCAATTCCATTTCAGAAGCTTTGTTTCAGAAGTGTTTGTTCAGCCTAAATCATAAATTATTGTTATTCTAGAAGATTTTTCCTCCTGCATTGCAGGCTAAAAATAGTATAATAAGGATCTAGAAGACTACAGAAGATGTCCTGTGGTTTTTAATTCCAAATGTCAGAAGGTAAGCATACTGTAGGCTTCACTGGATTTCTTTAATAAAAGTCTTCAAAAGCAGAGAAATCTGAACACCAGACCTACCCAGATTCACTTTTACACTTCATCTTATTTCCAAATGCATGTGCTTGGAAGATTTTTAAAGATTAGCTTTTAATTAATTTAATTATCCAAAATACACTATTAATTTTGTAGGCATACTCAAGGAAATTTAAAAGGAGCTTCAACAGTCTTAACTCAGATTTGTTTAAATGCTGAACAAGTACCACAGTGTAGAAGCAGCTACTTGTAATAAAATTTCCTCATGATGGCAGCATAAACCATTCCGATGAAGTGTTAAATGACAATACACATTCCTACCCGTACAGTACAGTGAAATCTGAACTGCTCCAGAAATAGCGTTCACTACTTTTAATTTTTTCCCTCCTAATATTGCCATTTCTACACTACTTTACAGTCTTATTTAGTCCCCAGAATTCCACAGGAGTATTATTCTGCTTCACACATGTAATTTATCAAGAAAGACGAGGTACTACCCTACAGAGTATTTTGACAAGTGATATACAATTTTATGCATCTACCCTATATGCTCCATTACATTTTGTATCATTTGTATATTCTACTTTGAAAAGTCTATGACAACTGCACAACCTATGCATTTGCATGAATCACTAGGTTGAGGCTTCAATCAAGATATATGAAGTTCTTCTGAAGAATGATTTTCCATCAAGTTCTGTTTGTTTTTAATGTTTCTGTATTTCAAAGAGGACAATACCGTGACTTTGAAGATCCCATTATTTCCTTGGAAGTAACAGCAATTTCAAAACTGGCAGAAGGATAGTGAAAATCTTGCATTTTATCTTATTGACCTTCCACAATATATAAATTACAAAGATGTATAGCCAGTTGCATACTTTTATAAGGTATGAAATTAATTGAGTTCAAAATCTGCAATTCTGCTTATAGATTATATCAATTAAGTCTGTGTTGATTAAGAATAGATTTGAGATTTAAAGTTCACCATGCTTTAGAAGATTTTGTTTAAAGGCTATTATTCGCACAAGTTGCTCTTTTCAGATTATGCTGCAAGCAAGGCATTGCTGAGGCTACCACCTCCAAAAGCTCATCACCTCACGCTTTGAAAGGTCAGTCAATGTCCCCTTGGATCAGCCACTGCATCTGTACACATAGGTGTTCCTTAACCCAGTTCTATCAAAATAATCTTAGTTTTTGAAAACTATGCAGTAGAGTATAAAATAACAGAGATCACTGAGACATCAGGTTAGGAAAAGTTATGCTGGTTGATCCAATGGGACAGTAAACTCCTGGAGAAGAGACAGACAAGTAAGAATGGGCAAATGACTCAACCTCCTACTCAGCTGCAAATTTCCTATCTGTCTACAGCCTTTAAAAGTGCACTAAGCCCCCACTTGTTTCTCTCTCAGAACACCCACACAGAGTTTAAGCATCAGAAGTGCATTTTTATTTATTTCATCTTCATATTACTGACTAGTCGTGCTTAAAAATACCTGAAAATGTTACCAATTTGAAGTTTTACACCATCTCTGATTAATGACCAACTGCTTAAAGAAAACAATCTTGACACTCCATCAAACTGAAGACAAACTGCCACTCACCCTATTTCTAGATGTTAATAAAGACTGAAAGAACAAACATTCAGAACGAAAAAGAAAAAAAATCAGTCTGTTTTAGATAAAATATAGCTAGAAGAAACATAAATGAAAATTTCTAACCCATGAAACACAGAACGGATGTATCTGTTCCAGAAGTTTAACTCGCAGCACGTGCTGCAATACTACAGCCGTACGACTTGGCAGTTCACGTTACTTGGCATTCCTGGACAGAGCAAACAAACATGCTTGCACACAGATGTAACAGCCAAAAGTAGGAATGAAGTTTTTTTTGGCTGTAGTCAAGCTTTTCCTTAACTATCTTTTTTCATGTCTTGGCAGTTTTATCTCCACTACAGTAAGGAGGGTGGTTAACACCAATTTTCTCAAATCAGACTCAGATTACAATGACTAAAAAGATGGACCATATCTTAATTTGAGGGTTTACAATAAGAAGATTAAAACAAACCAGCAGCATCTTTGTTTTTGAGCAATATACTCACTGCATAGCAAACATACATTTACCACATCAAAGAAAAAGTAGCTTTATAATGAAAGCCCATCTCCCAAACTTTTATGGTTTTTAACAGAATTATTATTCCTCCAGAAACCTCCCGTTTTCATCTCCATTCACCCTTACAGCACACCTATTTTGGCCAAGACAGAAGCAGAGCTTTACCACATTTCCTCTGCTAACAGGATTTTTCATATGAGCAACATAGATTGGGAACAGCTGGACCTTCAGAAGAGGATTGTCTCATTCCCAGTACCAATAAACAGAATAGATCAAGCAGAGGAAAAAGTCAAGTTCTCCATCTAAAAGAAAAGTTACTAGGTTTAAAAATCACAGCCTAAAATCAAGACTCTGCTGCTATGTCCATTTGTGTGTATTACTATAACAATAACAATGTAATAACAGGAGTCCTATACGAATTTACAGCTTTTTGTTTTTTCAAGTAACATTAGTTTAATTCAAGAAACACGATGAGGTCAATTGAGCTATGTGAAAGAACTATCCAGATGTAATTAGAAACCACGACTCCTACCATTTTCAGCAAGGCTCTTCTTCAAACATATAATGAAATATTCATGTCCATATTGTGATAGAAGAGCCTACAAGCAACTTAAAAGAAGCAAGAGGAGTTACATGACAGCCTGTCAATTAAAAAAGAAAAAAAATCCAATAAAAAGGTATATTTGGCAAGACAAACTTTCCTCTCAAATTATTTTTTCCTCTAGTCTTGTCTCTCATTGTTAGACACTAGCAGAAAATGCAAATTTTTATAGAGATGTAATTGTACAATAAATATATCACGAAGAGATTTTTTTTCAATTATCAGACATAAGGTTTCATATGTAGATCATCCGTCAAACACAAGTAAAAAAAAAAATTCATTTCAGTTTTAAAAAGCAAGGGAAACAGAACATGCAAAATCAGATCCAAAGCATGACCTAACAACTGAAAGTACAGAAATACAGAGATAATGCATAATGTATGTCTGACAATAAACTGATCAGTAAGCAGGAGATACCCAAGCATGAGCCACCATTGTAATGGGGCAGTGAAGAAGACAAAATTCAATGCCAGGATACATCATGGCAGGTATTTCCAGAAGAGACAAGAAATTATTTTAAACAGTCTTTCACTGTAAGTGTTTCAGCGAGACTATCAAGAATATCATGCACCATTCTAGATAATCCAGATTTAGAAAACATCAAATAGGTGCATGTAAAAAGGAGGACTTTCTGCATCTGGGGAATAGATCAGGACGCAACAAGTACTCTGTCATTTGCAACAAGCTAGGGCACATCTACTTTGTAAAACAGCACAAGGCAGAGAAACTTGAGCTAAAGCAAGCCCAGCTAGTGTCTGAACCAGACTGACTGAAGATGGAACACTGCAAGACATCTGATAGCCCAGGCACATCATCATGCAGACATGACTATCCTGCTTTTGGCTGAAAACTAATGCCTCTGACTTGCATTGTGCTACACAGGTGTATGAGCTGGGCCTTGTGTTCAATCCACCGCACAGCGCAGACATGCATCAACATGTAGCTTATTCAACCCCTTATTTTGTAGGGTGTAGGACTGCTCTGTTTAAAAACAAACCAACCAACCAACACAAATACCAGAAAAGGAAAAGTCGCCTTCATCAAACAACAGTAATGGCATGAGATCAACAGATACCAGATTGCCACTAGTTAATAGAAGTCAGAACTTAAAACAGAGTTCCCAAAAATTCTTTATTTCTAACACAATGTGGTAGATACAGGAAAAAGGAAAAAAACCTCACAGACAAACATAAACACACAGATGAGGATTAATCAGCCCATGAGATAATTTAAATGAAGTAGTAAAAATCAGAAGACATGACTGAGTCAATACCTGCTTGTAGACACCAGCCTACTGTCTGCAAAAATTAGAAATAAAAATTCATACATTTACTAGTATTTCATAACACTGTTCATGCAAAGAATTAATAGCTGTTTATAAATATCAATAAATATTTTGGATTCTACTATGTCTCTGAAGCCATGAAACTTCTCCAATTGTGCCAACACCTACTTGTGAACTTCAAAACTTCTGAAACAAGAATAGTCAAAAGAAGTCTTTGATCTGCAGCATACTAGAAGATAATCTGTTATGAGTTTACCATGCTAAGCTACTATGAAAACCAAGATTTAACTCTACATTTTTTTTTTCCTTTTTTCTTAAACTGTCCTTTAAATAAGTAGTGACAGCTAACAAGCATTATTATAGAGCAGAGGCCAGCAAATTCTTAAAACTTCAAGTTACATTTTAGTTTGCTGGAAAAAAAAAATAGTTTTCCCATGTCATGAAGGTATTACGTTATGTAATCCTTAGAAACCGCTTAGATTCTGAAAACAATTACTTTACATCCACAATAGTCTACTTACACACATGGGGCTTTGTTGCACTACTTCAGACTTCCCACAAAGTTCTAACTGGGCAATGCATGTTTCTTAGATCAAGAGAGTTCAACATCCATCCAGCTGGATGTCCCAGACAAACAATTATGTCTCACCTAGGAAATAACTTTTTTGTTTTTAAACATACATGGAATTATCTAGTAAAAGCTCCCCAAGCACGAACAATTTCCCCTCTGTGGTCTCTTCAGTCCAGCAAAGGAATCTGACCTGACTTTCTGCCTCCATCAATCAGGTTCCAGCAATGGAACTGGAATCTCCTCCTTCCTCCCCTCCAACCAGGTGAATGACAAGGGCATCAGAAGTCAGGTATTTTCTTCTTGCTGGCAAAGTAGGGCCTCAACTATCATACACAATTTCATTAAGAATATACCTTTTTCTGATATGATCCTAAGTCCAGAATCTCAGGAATCCCAGCTTCCTCTGGAATCATTATATTACCCCGAAAGTATAAAAAACATTTTGTTGCAGTTTAACCCATACAGCCAGGATGCCTGATCTCCTGAAAGAAGGATGTTAAAAGCTTCAGATGATCAAGCTAAATCTAGAGAAAGTAAGAAATCCCTGCTTCATCCATAAAAGGACAACTAGCAATACCCAGAATCTTGCCCCAAACTAACCTGAGGAAGACTTTGATGTATAAGCCTTACCCTTTCCCAGTGAAGAGTCACAGAGACATAGAGAAGCCCAGACTAGAAGGTGTTTCGGGCAATCATCTGGTCCAACCAAGGCCTCAGATCAGAGGCCTGATCCAGAGTCATCCAAACTGAGTCTTGAATACTTCCAGCAAGGGAGATTCCACCCCTCCTCTAGGCAAACTACTCCAATGCTTAATTGTTCTCATAATGAAGAATCACCTTCAGGGATGATGGTGAAGGCTTGTGAACGCTATACTGGAAGGGAAAAGAGTAGTGCTTATATAGCCCCTTCAAGCCCCAAAGTACCTAAGCACAATCCTTAACACGCACAGGTTTTCTTACGTGTGCATTTCTCAGAAGTGGGAGGAAAAGAGGATAGATTTGCTAAGCTCTTACCTATGCTAGAAATAAACATTATGTTAAATGAAGCATTAATATAGTTTTAACCAATCAAACATAAGTACCAGACTTGGCCTTAGAACAGCTGACAAGAACAATCACACTAGAATATATTTGGCTAAGAGGCACTCGCTCATTAGCGCTTCAGCAAGAAGAGTAATGTATAATAGCATTAGTCAGGGAGATACACATTTCCAATATTTTGGGCCAGTCTTGCCTTTAATCCAACTAAAAGGTTTTGGCAGGCAGTTAAGAGCTGCCATTTGCAAACAGAGATGCTATTTAACATATTTATTAAGACCTCAGGTCCTGCAATCATGTAATGACTTAAGAATGCCTGTTTTCATCTTATAAAGATCTTCCTAATATTCATAGTTCAAGAGAGAAAAAATAGGCCCTGAAGAGGCTCAGGAAACAAATATAAATAAGTGGGTATAAAGAGTAAGAGCCCAGTAAATCTAGAAATCATTTAGCAATTTTACATAAGTAGTATAGATACCGGGCATTCCACTTTACCCATACGTAAATTATAATACGGTCCACAACTACACTATTTTAAAAATCTTCTTTTTTACTGAGAAGATTTTCAAAACTCTTAAATCCTAATCATTTCCTTTGTGTGTTTGTTTTTATCTTCCTCACCAACAAAAATTCAAAATTTGACCTTGTAGAGACTGTAGCTCAAAATGAGTTTAATTACAGTAAGAACAAGTGAAATGCTTTGTTTCTGCTGTTTCTCAACTGCCCAATCTATCCCCCATTTCCATTCCTCTAATGTGCTATATATATCCTCATAAAAATAAGCAAGCCATCCCAACTGTAGACACAAGCAGTTCAAAAACTTCCATTCAAGTTCTGTATAGCTTATAAACATATACTTAATAGCACATCTATAAAAAGACCCGGTCCAGTTGCTGCCATACAAAAAGTTTGATTGACCAAGTATGAACAAACAAAGGCTATTTGGTCATTTTCTCACAAAGTTGTCACAGTCCCTCCCAATGAAGATCAACACACACACACGTAAAACTAACTGGTTTAGCCAAGTAAAGTCTTGAAGAAGAATTAGAGCAAGGCAGTCATAGATGCCTGCACCGGCATTTCTAACTTGAGTGTAACTTGGCTTGAAGTTTTGCTATAGCGTCACTGACGCTAATGGAGTTCTTCAGTAACAGCAGTTTGATTGAAAAAACAAAACAGCTTTTTTGAGAGCTTAAATATGTACTTATAAATAATTAGTCTTGTACACAGAAAAACACAATAAACAATGAACAACAAACATCTCTTATAGAGCTCTCTACCATTCTTAGAACACATACGCACAAAAAAATCCTGTACACCAAGCATTCATCTTCTACCTTTGTCAAATTTACAAAGTGCCATACTTACACTATATTACATAAGCAAACTGAGACAGAATAGATGAACACTTTGTGCACTAGTGCAATGAGATGCTAAAATTCAGACTTGTCCCTAAGGGTGCTGATTTACCATACTTTCTTATAGCTATGCTTCACAACCTAGAACTAAAGAGGAAACCAGTGCAAATGCTGACCAAAAGCCATGCGTAATAAGCCTTCTAAATTTACTACAAAAGACAGTTTTAAACAACTGCCCTAGACTGGAGGGCAGAGCTGCCATTTGGAGGGCTCTTGACAGGCTGAAGAAATATGCTGACAGAAGCCTCATGACATTCAAAGAGAGATGCAGGCTCACGCACCTGGGATGGAGTAAGCCCATACAGCAGTAAAGGTTGGAGGCCAACTGCCTAGAAAGCAGCTTTGTACAAATGGACCTAGGGGTCTTGGTGAAGAAGTTGAACACAACTTATTTATTATACAATTTTTGTTCTAGATCTTGACGTCTCCACTACAACAGGGAAATGCAGAAAACAAACAAAAAAAGAATCTATACCAACAAGATTATTACACACCTTTAAGTTTTCTCGAACAAGCAATGCCAGGAAAGCGGTGAAAAGGACCAGATAGTCCTTGTCTCAAACCCACGAACTAGCATATCAAAATAAGCTGGTTCACTGATAAGGACTGACGTGCTTTTGCAGAAAAGCACAGGCTTTAGCAAAGACAGTAATGCAAAAATAAAATTACACTAGTGATGCTCATTGCCTATCTGAGAGAGGTATAAACATTGAGCTCTTTGAAGTATGAAGATTTATAAGTTATTTCTACTTTCAAAATTTATTATGTTCCTCTAAAATAGGCTTGGAAAAGAACTCTTTAAATTACATTTTATTTCCATATTGATGTTCTCCCAATGTCTCAGGAATACTTATGAACCCTAGATACAACCATACACAATCGTATTCTACAGATTCATCTTGACTTAAACCCGTATTCTTTAAAACACACTTCTGAACATCAATTTTTATACTCTTCCTGACTGTCATTTCTGAAGACAGATTTTGTCTAAATTTTATTATCTTGTTTGCTTCTGTAATTTCATTAAATTCTTTCTGAACTGTTTTTGTAATATTGAAAATTCTAGCCCCCTCAGCAAAATAGAGACACTTAAAATAAATGTCATCTTGCATTAATAACCATCTGGTATTTCCAGTGAGGAGAAATGCAGAGAATAGAGTACATGGCAGGTAGATCTTTAGGAAATCTGTCAGTCTTATAAAAAGTTTTTACTTTTACATTAGATAGTATTCTATTATTTAGAAATCCTTACAAATGATACACTGGAGCTTAAATCTGTAATTATCTCTCACTGATTACATGCCATAATCACGACCACATTTTACTCGTATAGTTTCTGGAGATAAAGTTATTGTTACCAACTCTGTCCCTCCCAAAACCACAAAAATAGACACATTTTGTCAAATACTACTCTTGGGGCTTAACAAATACTTTGCTAAGGTTTGTTATAAAACAAACAAACAAAAAACCCACCACAAAAAAATCCCAAAACCCAACTCTCAATTCCTATGCTCTTTGTTGGGTTTCATTACGGAATAAAAGTAGGACAACAGTCAAATTTACCATCTTAAGTTAGAAGTATGAGTTTGTTTTGCCATCTGTGGAAACTATTTTGCAGCTAGTCAATACCACAAAGATCAATAAACCCAATAACAGGCTTCCTTTCTAGACCTTTGCAAATAACACCATATTAGCATAAAAAGGAGACAGTAGAAGATTGCAGATTAGCTGCAGTTTTCAACATGACTACATAAACATTTGAAGAACAATAAACAATTCATCTTACTTATTCAAATTAGTCATTTCAATTTGCTCACCAGGAACTATATATGGTCAGGTAATCCTGCTTTCTGGGATACACAGAAGCATGCCTCCTGTAATTTGGTTTAAACCACAAATACTTCAAGAACATTCGTCAGCAGCACTATCCCATTCTCTACCTTGTCAATAAATGTCTTCTGTTGAACTGTAGGAAAGGCATGCCATCTTACAGGAAGGGCTCCCATGGCATACGTCTTTACAATTAAGCTGGTCTTTCTCAAAGCCGTTAAGCAACACATTCTGTTAAATGTCCTACCAAGCGCATTCCATCAGATGGAATGTACGTGGTGTCCCTGCAGAAACCACATCCTCCCACCACAGCTGTAGATTTGAATGTTCCTTTGTATTACTTGTTTGGAAAAAAGGACAAAAATATCCAATTTTTTACAAAAGTAACTCTCCATGCACCAAAACAATGGCTTGGTATTTTGCAAAGTTCATGAAAAGGAAATTTACTCAGTTGCCCAATCTTCAAGGGTAGCAAAACAAATCAAGTGACAAGCACTATCACATCTCCCCAGGAAAGTCTATGTACCACAAATACATATCAGAACGTATCAGTGATCTAGCCTGGGTGTCTGTGTATCCTTATATAACATTCAGACTCCACAAATGGTACTTTAAAGCCTAGACTACATTAAAAGCATGCATATCTGTATTCAAAACTCCACAAAGCATCCATTGGCTATAAGCATTTGTAAAGTGCCCATTTTTTAAAACAAAAGCTTAATGCTCTTCCAATGAAGCTTAAATATAGATGTCATTAGCAAATTGTTAATTTTTCCTATCTCTGTCAAAGGATTTTTGGCATAGTAACTTCATTTCAAAGTTCACATGAAATCCAAAGTAAGCTTTCACATGTGAAACTACTTCATTTTAATTATACTTCGCCTTTATTTAACTGGAGATATTTTAGTTCTGCTCAGTGGTGTGACAGGTGTAAAAAGCAAAGGTTAGGTAAGAGATATTTAGGAAAATTAATGTAAAAAAAAAGAGTAAAATAAGATTATTTATTTCAGATGGGAAGTGTATAAACGAAACTGAGGACAAAGGCCAAATCTCAAGAAATATCTAGTCTCTTGGGAGGTCTAAATCTCTAAGATGCAGTTTATTTAACTCTCATCTGCCATGCCGTTCCACTCTTTTCTAAAGAGCTTAAGTCCAACTAAGATCCCATTGCTACCAAAAGGTACAGTTCCACCTCCTGCCTTCCCAATGCTTCCTCTGCACCAGCCCTGGCGCTTGTGCAGCCATGCAGCAAGGTGAAAGGTAAATTATTCAGCTGAAAACAGTCCCTCATAGGATCTGTTCTTCAGCTAGATCAAAGTAGTGAGCTGGAGCATCAGGCTGCTAAACAAACGTTCCAGGACTGGTAAGGAAAGGGTTGCAAAGGAAAGACACAGTGGAAATGTTAGTATCCTTTTCATTGACAGCTCATTTTCAGATTAATTTAAGCCCCTCATAAAACTTATTAGCTAGTCAATTTGTGGTGTTCTTCTCATCCACACCAATCAGGATAGGATTTCGCACCTTTTTCTTCTAATGAAAGTGAAGAAGTTGAATTAATTGGCCTCTAACTCAGCCACGCAGTAATCCAAAGCTTACCAAAATCAGCAAGCTTCAGATTAGACCTTTAATGACCTAGAGTGGTGAAAGCACATAATTTACTTTTCTTGTCCTTTGTTTTACAGAAATGCTCAGAAACAGGAGCATGTTAATTCCTTTGACTCTTCCACTCCCACACACTGGATATAAGTAGCCCACTGTCTGGTAGCAACAGCTACTTCAACCAAGTACATAATACCCCCCTAATAAAAACAGTAACTGAAGAAAGAAATTCCTGCCAAGTTTTAAGAAGCAACAAGAACCTTTTCAGGGCACCATTTAAAACTTCTCCAAATACACAATGCATATGCTTATGATGGGGTGTGGGGAGCAGACTTACGAAATGGTACCAAACAGAAGACAAAAGTTTAAAACTACCCAAAGTCAGTTGTTTTCAAAAGTCTTGGCTCTTCTCCCCCATACATTTTATAACCTGAAAAAAGGTAAACAAAGATGCCTATTGAAGGGAAAAACCGGAGAGTTTTTTAAGTAATATAACTTTGAAAATAGGTACTGCAGTCCCCTTAATGCTTTATTCATCTGTTTTCTGACTTTAATCATTCTAGTTCTTTGTCTTTCACTTAGATACTCCTGCTGATAGTATTTTGTTAGCTGTTTGGAATTTGAAAGCTCACAACAGCTATTGTCACAAATGAGAAGCAAAACTAGGGACTTTGTTGAACAGCTTAATTGTATGCAGGCAGAATACATTTCAGAGCCAAATTGAACACTGACAAACAGCAAGATATCTGAATCTGTGTTCAGACTCAAAACTTTGATTAATCCCAGAGACTATCTCAACTTAGTAAGAAAAATCCAGAAAATACTACAACACAGAAGCAACTATCCACTTTGAAATAAGAACATCAATTTTAAGGAAGACAACACTACTGTCTTCTTTTATAAATACTTGTTATTCCAGACTAGTAGAAAGCTGAAAACCCTGCCTAACAAGGATAAGTTCTCCTCTCTGAACCCAAATAGACAAGCCCAGAAGTTGGCAACTAGGCATTAATTTTAGGATCTCTACTGACAGCATTTAAAAGAAGTTCTTTACCCAGAACAGCTACAGAGGTAAGCAACTTTCCTAGTCCTGTACAAAAAACCCTACCATCAACCAGGTACCAGCTGCGTAAGTTGGTAAAAAACAGCTGTACAGTAAGTCTCCACATAAGACATGGTGTGGGATTTACTTCTTGAATATCTAAACATCAATAGCTGAGCTAGTCATTGCATTGCAGTCCACTGCATTTCACAGCAGAAAGAAAGGGAATTTGGGGGCACAATTCATCTGATCTATTTTAGATGTCAACTTTAAAACAGATGAAGTTGCCCTAGAAATGCCTTTCTTCTGCTACCTATAAATGAACCTGAAAGTGACTTTCTCAGGTGTCATCTCTGTTACAGATATCTACAGCTGGACAAAAGGTAAATCTGTGTATAATTTCTAGCTAACGGCTTCAAGACCATAACAAATGCACAAGACATGCATGAAAGTACCAAAGAAAAGCCATGGGTGAGCATATCACATCACAGATTTGGCTGAGCTTGCTAACTGGGCAATCATAAAATAACTGAGTCCCCACAAGACCAAAGGTGGTTTTACAGATGGCATAGCTGTCAGAGTAGAGATATTTTGTTTTACACAGTTATCCTTTTAGCAGCTGAAATCTCATGGATTTATCAGGACACACGGCTTCTGGACAACCTTAGCACAATCTCTCTTTCTCCTCTTATGGGGTAAGAAAACCCATAAAGAATAAGAACATGTTTTCAATATTCTTGGTAAAGACATCTCTAGAAACCGTCCACTGTAAAAATGTAGAGCAGTCCTAAACCACAACCTTAGTGAATAAAATTGCATAAGGAATGAAAGATGCTAAAAGGTAGGACCAAAACTATACTTCTACTGAAGTAACATTCAACAGTTAAGAAGCACGGTTGAAACTGATTCTACTTATTCTTTACAAACACTCTGCTTCTTTATATTAAACAAACTGCAGTACAATTAAAAAGCATTTAAATTGAGTTACCTGTATTTATGATTTCTAGTGTAAAAATACGTCTCTAAGTGTAAAACTTGGTAATGGATAGGACAAAAAAAATAAATGTGGGATTAATATTTTCAATTTACATTTTTAATATAACTGTATTGTCTGGATTTTTATATATATGTAAATATGTATACTTGTATTTATATACATTATATATATTTATGTATATAAGTATTCTGCCAAAGCTGTTTATTCTCAGACTGTACTGAAAAGATATATAAGCTAAAATATTAATTAGCAAACTCATTTATTAAATCAATAGCTATTCAGCCAAGATCACCATACTGTTGAATACCTTCAAACCACACATTATTTATTCTGATATATATACACAACTACACAATCTTCACTGAATACCTGGAAGTTTCTCTCTCATAAAACTTGCATATATAGTACAAAAAATTAAAATTAAATATATATGCATATATATAAAATACCCTTCAGGAAGTGCTATGGCAGCATATTTCGCAAACAAAATTGTGCCGGGGAAGAGGTTTATAAACATAGGAATACAGAGACACTGAAGAAAATAACTTTTAGATTAGAGCCTTCAGGATCAGACTATGTTAGGAATATCTAAGAACATAAAAGGAAGTTCACACCAGTAGAACTAATCTATGCCAAATCTGAAAACTTATTTAAACAGTTAAGTTGGTATCACAAGGAAGTCTAGCCAAGGAGCATTTGTCCATTTTCTAAGGCAGGACCGCAGCTTGTGCTAGATCAGCAGGGAGTACAGTAGTCATGTATAGCAGGACTCCAGTTTGGAAAGGATTTAAAAAAGGAAGGCATTACTCATTGTGTAACTTCCAAATACACATGGGAAGAGTACACTGATTTATAATTTGACTATTTGATTCTATCTGTAACAAAGTCACCTAGAATATTCAAAGGAGTTGGTTCAAAGTTAAAGAAAAAAAAGAAATCACTTACACTGAAGTAAAAAAAAAGATAACTAAACATAACTACTTGGGAATGACTTTTTTTAAACCTTATTCATCAAGCAATTTGGGGGTTGAGATGGACAAGAGGAATCTGAAAGTAGTTAGAGGAAAAAAACAGCAAGAAACAAATAGAGAATAACAAATACTCTGCATGATAAGTCTTACTTTATATACCTCCCACTTCCACTTTATTTTTCCAACAAAGAGATGCATACAAATATATAACAAGCATGAATAAAAACTGCCCAAAACTTAGGTAAAAATAGAAGAATCTTGGTTTTAAGGCAGTTCCCCAAACATCCTTCTGTCCCCTATTCCACTTATAGCAGACCTTTACAAAAATCTAGAACTACACTGGTAACCACAGTTTTGCTTTTGCTTTGCTACAATTCCCACATAGCCTGAAAGCTTAATTCTTTATCAAAGTGTTTGGCTATGTTAAAGTATGATATCTTCCATATAGACAGATATTATGATTCCTTTATAAAAATACCCTGTTTTAAAATGCAGAACTCTCAACAGCCAAGTTTTCCCAGTTTTAATATATTCCTTAGCATACTTGAGAAAAAGTTGAACTGCAGGAGAAATGCATATCAAGAATGTAACAACATTAAAAAAATGAATCTGTAACAAGCCCAGGTTTTATGAGAGTGTAACTACATGAATTTTCAAGACATTCAAGCTTTTTCTGTAGACTCATTTGAGTGACCCATTATTTAGCAGTCCTCATTTTTCATCCATTAAAATTTCACTTATGAACACTCCTCGCAACCATCAGCAGACTCAGCTCACTTGAAAGGCTGTTGTTAAAAGCTCCTATCAAAAGAAAAGTTAGAGACAGATACTGTGGGTTTACCTCAGAGAACAGAAACAGTTTCTGGAAAAAGTCAAGGCATGAGTTTTAAAGATGACAGAATAAAAACTTTAATTATCATTCAGCAGATCATCTAAATATGCTAATTCATTAGTGTGCAAGTAAACATTTGGGTCTTCAAAGTTTTCCCCTATTTCTCTCACAATTTTTGCCTCCTATCTTTACATATACTTGCTAATACTATTTATGGGTAATTTGGTAGAAAACCCATCACAACGGACGACGCACATTCTAGCAAAATATCATATGCAAGGAGGAAGGAAGGGTGGTGAGATCTCAAAAGCGTAGTTTGAAATTCAGTACCTTGGTTACAAGCAAGGTATGAGGTTCTCAAACTGTTAACTTCGACCTTTAGTTAAAGAGATGAGTACTTCAGCAATCATTTTAGGAGAGCAATGGGCACATCCATAGCTACAGAATTGACAGGAAAAACATCCTACTCCTTTACCTTGTAGCATTTTCCTACGTGATTTCTTCTATGCACAGTCTTAGACAATACTGTTCTGACTTACCAATACCTTTTCCTTCTCGGCTAGATTCTTGGCTTTCTTGTCCTGCAGGGCTACTCAATGCTAGCAACTGAGGTCCAGCACTTCCCAACACAAAATCAGACCACTGTTTACACATTCCTACATTTCTTCTGGCTGCTGAATACAGTATCTCCGCTACTTTTTCAGCTGATTACAACTCAGATAACTGAATGGATAATGAGACTTAATTATATTCACATGATGCAACTGAATTTATGGTCACACAAAATCTCAGCTACAGTAATAATTACACAGACCTAGTAAATCCTCATGCACAAAGCAACAAGTATACTACAATGACATTAAAAGATGTAAGACAGGACAAACATGCCCATCTGTACTACTGTAAGGCATGCTGATCTATACCATGTCAAGATGGTTTACCTCAGTCTTCTACATAAAATTAACTGCATGTATACAAATCCAACATATCATCCTTCTACAGAGTTTTAGACTAGGGTCTAATTACATAAGAAACATATATGACTATTGTATTCTTCAGAAATAAACAGCAAGAAGTATTTTCTTACTTTGAGTAGTTTAGCTATAGAAAATTAATCTTTTTAAGTACTGGCAGAAGCCTAACTCTAGTAAGATTCAAAATTGTGAACACATTATCATCTAATTTCATTATTTAGCTTAAAAACAAAAGGCCTCAACAAATGCCTCAAAATGGATGACAAGTTTGAACGTTACTGCTAAAGAAATTCCATTTTCTAAAAAGGTAGTCTCAAAGTCACCAGCTGAATCATCACCAAACAATCTTTATATTAATCAATCCAGACATAATCTGTTATATTTCAAGATTCCCCTACCCATAATAACCATGAGTGAAACAGGTCAGTAAACACAATTGCCCCATCTACAACAATGTATATAGCTAGTGTATAGACAGTACAGACACCTTATTTTGTGCCAAATACAATAAATACTGTGAAGATAAAGTAGAAAAAAAACCAAATGTGTGCTAAGTAATAGGAAAAACAACTTTTCTTACTTTTAACAACTTTATTATTCTCCTATTTATTACATATTTGTAGGAGAGACTTTATAAACAAGTAAAGACTTTATATGCTGTTATTAATTGTTCCAGTTTTGTTCTAGTACTTTAAATGCAGAAATTGCAACCCATTCCTATATTTAAGGAATACACATAAAGATATTTAGTTCCAGTCAAATGGATATTGTCTCCAGGTTAAATAGAGCTGTCCCCCCTTTCTTTCTCCTTTTCAAAACTCTGGAATGTCACACAAAAAGGATTTTACAGAAGTGCAGTGCCCATGGCAAGGTACTGCATTCTCTACAGGAAACAATTTTGCCTGCAATGGAATGGCAGCACATGACATATTCAAAATCACTGCAAGTAAGAACATGTGCACCATGGCCAAATTAACATTCCTAGGATTTGGCCCTGGCTTTAAACCACAAAGCAGACATGCTCTAGTTATATCCTGTAATGCTATATTGTTTGTTTTGATCACTACTGTATTTTTCCCACACCAAGTAATACAGTAATCACAGAAGTAAAGTGGGGACCAATGTTTACTCATTTATAGACCAGTATACAACTGAAGAATCTCCTAACATTTTCTTGGAAAAGCTCATGTTCAATCATCATATGTTTAGGAACAGTGAGTCACATTCCAAACATAACCCTCCACTAATTCTTTCCCTCTCCTGTTAAGAATTGCAAAAAAAGTAAAAATTTCTTGGGCAGCACATGAACACACCATGCACTGTTCTAATAGTTCAAAAATGTACAAAGCAGGTATGATTTAAAATGTTTCAAACCTGTTTTTCTAAAGAAGTTATAGTGTTAAATTAGGAAACTATTATGAAAAATATCCAGCCTATAAAGTACAATCTATTCAATAATCAATCATCTTAGCTGAAGACATTATTTTCCAAAGCCATTCTGAAGGCACTAGAAGTTAACCATCATTACTTGAAAAGTGCCATTTACATTACACATAAGAACAAAAGCAATCATTGTCTTGTCTGAATAAGGCTGACTGCAAATACTTTACACTACAACAGGCTCTTTCTTGTACTGAGAAAGAGCTTTACCAATTTGAAGTAACAATGAAATTTTAATGGAACTTCCATGGAATTTACTGCTTGATTTGTTGGATAGATATCCACTGGAAATATTTACTACTAGCAGCATCTTTGTAAAACCTTACCATCCAAAACATGACTTCTGACAAGACATTTAATGTCTTATTTTCCACAAATCCAGAGTGTTTTTTTCCTCACATGTATGGATACAAGTTCTGTAGTTCTATGCTGATGCATATGTTAAGTCCTGTCATTTCTACACATGCATGTGTGGGAAGAGGGAGGGTATGTTTGTTTTTAAATACAGCTAGCACAACTTGTCATACTTCCCAGACTCTAGATTTAGAACAGAAGGGTTTTTGAAAAGTGATTTATCGGCAGTATGAGCTCCAAGTCATGTACGTATCTGCAGGCAAGTACATATGTTGCATAGGTGTGTATCTTTGGACTTCTACCAGCTTCCCTTGCAGTTTAATACCAATTTATAGCAGAATTTACAGAGGAAAGCAACAGAGATTCCACGAGTAAGCCAAGCCAAGCCTCACTTAAGACTTGCAAAACAATAATTACTTGGTGCCAATTATGACAGTACTTCTTACACGAACACGCTGTAAGAGTCCAAGAAGGGCTAGCCAAAGACTGCAAATCCTTAGCCTTTATTCATTTTTATTCAACAGAGACTCTCTAAAAGCACATATAAACCCAAATCTCCAGCAGCTTTCTACATTTTTGATTGCCACCCCTAACACTGTGAAAAGAATAGAGCTTTAGTTTGGAACTAGTTATTTTTGCATTTCTATGCAAAAACAAGATAAAAAGGTTTAAAAATAGAAATAGGTAAAGTGTTTTTAATTGCCATCCTAGTGTTAATAAACTCTTCCTAATGACAAAGCACTGTTCCTTAAGGGTAAACAACAGGAGTTACCAGTACATGCACTTTCTCATTGCAAAAAGATAATAATTCCCTAACATTCTCCAAACAAAGTTGTTGGAAGACACAGGAGCACTGCAGAATCCAGTTAAAAAAAAAAAAAAAATCTGTTAAGGTTATCCTTTCAGCATGTATTCAGTTTGCTATTTCTTTCTTCAAAGCATATGCATTACAACAGTCTTTCCACATAGTTTTTTTAATTATTATTTTTAAAAGAAGCCAATAAAGTAGATTTTAAGGAAAAAAAACACCTAAACAGCCAAACCAAGCAATGAAGTCATCTGATTATTGGCAAGCAAGCCACAAAAACAGGCACATCACATACAAAGCACATCAATTTCAGGAAAAATATAAATCACAATACAAAAAATTCCCAACAGAAAACTATATCAGCACAAGAATTATTGTTTTTTTCATAAAGAACCATGCCAAATCTAACTGAACAGCATTATTAGAAATAAGCCTCCACATTATTTAACTGATATACAAAAATTATTGGTGCCTCCATACCCCTCCATATGAAGTATTCATAAGGCTTCAACCATCCTTTGAATAATCATGCAGAGATGCTGCAGAACTGAATGACATAACCACGGTTGTCTGTCTTCCTGATGCAGAGTATACAGCTGACTTTCAAAGACACAATTCAGTTCAATTTTCATTTATGAACTGGAGTATTTTAGAACATAAACACAACAGCAAAAAATGCCAAGTGACTGAAGTAAATAAAGCTAACAGTATTTCCATAACTTAAGTTTTTATGGACAGAGACCTGATATTACCTTTGAAGCTAATAATGCAAGGATTGGTTAGTAAAGAAATGTGGGGGGGTGGTGGGGGGGTGTTCAATGTGAATTTGGTGCAGCAAAAAGTACATTAAAACAATCTAGCCAAATTTTCCTGCAGATAGAATTTTTGTGTCAACTTTCCAAATTCTCATTGTCTTCACCTAAGTTTGACCCAGCAGCCTGAGACCATGAACAATTGTTTGCAAGTCTTAAAATGCCACATTTTAGAAAACAAAGAAACAAACTAACTAAATCCCACCACAATTATGTTTTGCATTTAGTGAGATCCGAAAGGCCCTGAAGATTAGTTGAGCTGGTGTAACAAACCTGCCAGAACAATTTGGCTTATATGCTGTTCCTTGTAGCCATATTTCCTGAGGAATGCTCAAAACCAAACATATTTCAAGCTGGATAAACTCTTCTGGCATTCTACTCCTGCAACTCTCTTTGATGAGTAAAGTGCCCCTTTATCACATGACAGGTTTGAGAATCAAGTTAAACAACTGAAGTGCATAAATGTATCCTCTCACCTGAGAAGAGCACATGCTGGAGGATGCCTCCTTGTTCTTAAGAGGATACGCACTCACAGGTAACAGGCACACGCATGTCCCAAGCACACGATGAAGAAATTGCATGCAGACATCCTCACGCACAAGGAGGAAGCAACAGGCAAAGGTCTTCTAGGGCTTATCAAAAGAAACTGTGGCTCGTTCCACTACAAAGGGTGAGCATCTCTGAATTAAACAGCAAGTCAAACTTACTATGCACATTTTTTTCCTCCCATTTACAATATTACTGATCTTCTGTGACAAAATGCAAACTCTATAAAACATTAGCATGATGATATCTTGCATTGTTTAAAGTACTTCATGTTGCTGTATTTATAGTATATTTCCTCTTGTGTTATTAGTCTGGTATTCCATACAAACAGAACAAAAGGAGACGTTGTTCTTACAATCACAATCTTCTATATTGAAACACATTAGTTTAAGCTACAGTTTCCTAAAAGGAAAACAGTTCTAGCATCATATTTTCTTTAATGTCCAACTTAATTCCTTGTAATCAATACTAGGCAGATCATTTAAATAAACTTCACCAGGCACAAAATTCTGAATCTAATAGATTTCTACTTTGAATTCTCAGTCTTTATGCAATTACAAAAAACATTCAATAATTCCATGTTACCTAGGAAAACAAAGATCTCAAAGTGTTCTTTCTTAGTTATGAAACTAAGGAGCTTGGAGAAAAGATGCATCATTTCAATTCTATTTTTCAAGATGAATTCATCCAAAGTGAGACATTTAAAAGCACTTTTATTCCTTCATAGTTGCAGTGTTGGCACCAAAAATGCCCTCTTGTGGCACAGCAGAACCCTGCAGAGCCTGCCCTCAGTTCTTTCAACTTAAATTTTAAAAATAAAAAGGTATCACTCAGCACTTATTTTGAAACTAAAAAGAGATAGGAAAGCACGTAATAAGGTAAACTAAAACAGCAAACATTGTTTAGAGTTTGAATGTATGCTTGAACCCAGTTTCTCTATGTGGTTCTTTCATTTTCCTTTTTTTGAATATTACTGTAAGTAACGAGAACACCTAAGTCCTCCTGTAAATCGAAGCATAACCAAATTCCTGGGGAAAGCTGTTCTGGGAACAGGGCACTTTCACTTCGGAAGATTCCTGAAAGGGGAATCTTTGTGCTGTTTGAAATCTTTTATTAAAGAATGTGTGTAAAAACACTATCACTGGGAAAGCATCCATGCACTTCAACATATCCAACAATAGGCAAAAACTTACAAAGCTGTCTCACTCTCATGCCCATAGACTACTAATTCTCAGAGGTGTAATCCTGAACTTTGGAGGAACAATCAACAGACAACTACCCGGCAGATTTGCTTTCCCATGGAGCAAAGCTAACACACTACATATTTTTCTGTTAATAAAAATGTGGCTGTGACAGCTTCAATTCCCTTATCTGAAAGCAGCATCTCTCACACAGATTTTACTTTTGCTACTTTTTAACTCTCAGTCTGCCAATATGACATTAAGGTAGCAGTTCATTTGCAAGCAAACAAGCCAAAAAAAACCCAAAACAAAACCAACACCAAAAACCTCTAAGAAAGCCTTTCAACTGAAGCCAAATCTCAACAGACACCGAAATCCTGATGCCCAGTGAGGGAGGGAGTCTCCCATCTTGCCTCTACAATACAGCACAGTTAAGAGCAGCACATTCTTGAACAGATCACAATCCGTTGCATTTTCCCAACCGATGGCAATTCAGGATGCCTGGCAGCCTGCCAGATTATTCATGAGGAGAGTCACTGGCAGCTTGTTTCCCTCGTCCTGCTCCTGTGTAAACAGTCTGCTGTGAAAGGTGTTACTCTGCAGGTTTTTTTTTCAAAACACAGTTCAAGTAGGAAACAATTGTTTGTAAGCATGGGAATACCATATTTCAGCTGCCAGTTAATCTGCAACAACCCAGAGGATGGTCATATTTCACTACTGCGTGCTCATTACAAGCACTCGGACCGAGGTAGTAATGGCTTACGCTGCGCTGCACAGTGGAAGAGAAGAGAAAGCTGGCAAGTTTGAAAGTGTTAAGTCTGAGAGGAAAAAAAAAAATAAAAACCACCACAAAACCAACCAAAACCCATTTTGGTCAAACAGGAAAATATTCAACCAATATTCTTACCTCAGATGGAATAATTAAAAACAAGAAAAAAACCCCACAGCACTTTCACGACTTATTATAAACCCTCAATCAAGCCCAAAATTTCAGTTGGAATCTTCAGACAACCTTAGAAACCAACAAAACATTTTAATTACTTGAGTATCTGAAACTTTCTCTTTTCAGACAGAAGCCATCCATGTTTAGTTTATACAAAGGCATTTTGAAAGTTTTCAATTGAAGTTTCAAGTTCCGAGAAAATACCTGTTACGAAAACAATGTCTCTTAAAATAAAGTTATCATTTAATCCTTAGTGAAATCACTACATCATTTCATCTGTAAGAACACAGATGTAAGTTTCAAAATAAAATTAATCCTTTTGGACAAGCGTCACTGAGTTTTTTCTCAAAACTTGGTTTGTATGTAGCCGAGATGCAGGTCTTCCTCTGAAGAGTCAGATATAGACACTGTGGGCTTATTTGCATCCATTTTTGTAGCAATCTGGGCCCCCCACAGTTCTCACAATGGTCATGGAAACGCACACATCACTGGCACTGAACATAACCTATCAGCCATGCTGCAAAGCTACTCAGACAGTTTAGAAACCACACAGGATTATGGCAAGAGAGTTTACCAACCCAGCATGACAAAATGGGAAATCAGTAGGATTTCAGATATTTTTGATCTTTTTGCTCATGCAGCCTTTCCAGTAAAGATCCTCAAAGAGAGGAGAATTGAGTCATTAAGCTGCATTCTTCCAGGTGTAACAGTCCAACAGCCTTTTTCTTTCTAACTGCAACCAACTTTTTCACCCTTTTTGAAACCAATAAATCAATATTTTCTTTCAGAGTTATCCTAGCTAGTGTCTATTTTCCACACCCTGGTCTTGCTACCTAAAATGAAAAGTTAGCTGTCAGAAACTAACTAAAACCAAGCTATAGGAAGATCTACAAAAACAGTTATCTGGTCAAAATCCCAACCTATCAAAGCTGCAGTCTTTCATACAGTTGTATGTAGTTCTACTCCACTGCCTGCAGAAGATAAGAAAAACATCTATGTGCGTACACACGCATACAAAAGGAGCAGTATGAGTTGGTGAAGAAGAGAAAAAGAAATCGCCATGTTTCCTTATTACCTTAGAACAGCTGTTAAGCCACACCTAAGACTGGAAGAAAGAGGTCTCCAATCAGTAATATGCAGCCTTGCAAGGCTTCCTCTTCAACCAGCCTTCCTCAGGCATATTTTAACAAAAATTCCTCTCTCTCTAATTTAGCCCAGATCACTAACCTGTGCTGTCCCAGGATGTCTGCAGCTCTCTTAGCCTCTCTCTCTGTCCTCTGATCCTGGAAGGAAATTCTCAATCTCCGTACCCACCCACCTTGACTCAGCAAGTCTCCTCTCCACAGCCCCAGCCTACCCATTCAGGCAGGGAACACCATTTCCCAACCCTTACAGGAAATAACTCCTCATAATCCTTGAGCAGTTGAATGCTAAGAAGGTCTGTCATTTACAGTCGTTTCAGTGTATGCAAATGGTATCGATTACATATGTCACAAGTATCTCAGTCTTCTTGAAACTAGGAGCATTTTCCCATCAGTTACAGTATCTACAGCATTGCTAACACCAATTGCGTAAAGGCAAGTAGTCTGTTCTCTATCGTAGGTTCTTTAGTCATTTGCAGCTACTCTCTGCGCAATTAAGACAGCATACTAAATAGGACAACCTTATACAAGTCAGCTTTAAAAAGGCAGCTATGACATTTAAGATAAACTTCTTCAGCAGGCAATCTAAGGAGAAGCCTATACTGATTAAAAAAAAAAATCCACCTTATTAAGTCCATACTAAGCAGTAGCCCATTTGAGTGGGTTGGTCTGCCTTTCTTCCAAGCAAACCAATGTTTTTACAAAATAGAGCATCTCTAAAAACTGTTTTTATTGTAGTCTTCTTACAGTTTATTCCCAGAGAAGCATTACCTAACTATAAACCTGTTTTTCATGCCCTGCAGAAACTGTTTTCAACACCAGGGGTGGGAGGAGGTATCAACCTAAGAGCTAAAAACCTTTAAAGGACATTCCTCTCCTGATGCATTTCACATTAAGTACAGACTCTTTCCTCTAATTGTTAGACCTGTTGACAAGAAAGTAGGCATCCTCATAACAAGCCACTTTAAAAAATAAATAAATAAAAAAATAATTAAAAGCTTTGCTGTAAGTTATCCTAGTCTATTTGAATATCGAGTTAGTGAAAAGAGTCTTTACCCCAAACAATTGTAAAGGCCCACACTTTAAAACAGAAGGAAAATTAACAGAGCAACATTTACAAGTTAAAAGTTTACTGCAAAACTCTGACTGACCTTTTAACAGCTGAAATGGCATAAATTCCAGGAAAGACAACAGAATGGCTCCTATAATTTTCCAAAGCTTTCGAAAAAGATACAACCTTTCCTAGCATCCAGAAAAATACCCATTACAGAACTATTTCCTCAAAGCCATTCGTCTCAGTAAGTAGCATATTTATAATGTTCTTATAAAGATGGCAAGTGCTCACCTCCCAGATTTATTTATTCAGCATGAGATACAAAAAAGACTTCAACTAGACAGTCTTTGACCTGCTCAAGCTTCAAGAATACTTTTTACAGGAGGAGGGTAGGAGCTGTTAGCTATGTCATTATAAATGTATTTTAACATAAATGAATTCTGACACAAACTGATTAGGTAAATGGAATAACTTCACTGTCCAAATCTTCCAAGACTAGAGCTCAGATTCTTTCTTGAAGAATGGAAGCCATTAATAAAGCAATTGCTATCTTAGATGGCATGACACAAAGAAAAAAAATGTCACATAATTTTTTTTTTTAACATATCGGAAACTCCACATTTTAACATCATCCTTGTTAACTTAACTTGCCCACGACACACGATGATAAAGTAATTCTTGTCCCTCTGAACTGCTTTCAAAAGTTTGTTTAATGCTTTAGCTTCTGGGCAGGCACATAGAAAATAGTTCCTCCTCTTATTCAGCCAATTCAGTTAACAACTATGTCAGAAGCTGAGAAAAACTAACAGGAACACACTTAAGCTTCTTTTTCTTTTTTGCAATTTATAACCCACTAGGAACAGAAAAACAAATTTATGTGGTTCTAGATTAAACCCAGTATTTGAAAATAGACAATCAAATCATGATTCACTATTGAAAATTATGTGAAGCACTCAAAAAAAAAAAGTCTATCATGAAATTTAAAAAATCCATTTATATCACATACTAATAAGAGACATTTTACTTTAGCTCACTTCAGAAGTGAAATGCAAGTGGGACCCACATATTTACTGCCACAATTTAAGTCGCTTTGTGACCTCTACTCCATATCACCAAATATTTATTTCTGGAAACATTAGTGCGGCATGAAATACCCACTGAAGAATTTCTTACAATTTCAGAAAAACCCAAAACATTACACAAACAACTACAAGTAAGCAAAACTATTTCAATTGTTAAGCTGGGTATATTTCATGGATACAAGTAATTTTGTTTACGAAGACAGCAGTTCCAACTAACGCTAACTTCTACTGCAAAAGAAGTACTACTCTCTACTTCCCTGCAAAAAGTAATTTCTTTGATTATTAGACAGAAATTGGTTTTGTCTACCTCACAAATAGCTAAAAGCTTCCAAGAAGGTTGGTTTTTCTTACAATAATCCATTCCTACATGGCAGGTTCAGATGTTTCCTAAGCATTTTTCATAGCTTTTGAACTAGAGATCAACCTAAAGAAAGCCACAACGCAACTCAAACAAGCATGCTACCTTCAAATCAGCTGAAAACATTGGGGCTTTCCCAACACTACTACTCCACTCTAATTCTTCACCTGGGCACTCTTCACAGACCACAGCACTCTGAATTCATACTTTCTGGGGAAAACAAAAATTGTTACTGCTGAGCTTTACTCTTAAACTGACTGCATCTGCATTACCTCATTTGGAATTATCACAGTTTATTCAGCTAATAAATAGAATTTCTTATTGTGCTTCTAATCATAGAAATTTTAAAACTTCATGAGAAAAAAAACAACTTGACATTTTCTTTCTGAAAGAAACAAACATAATATTCACTAACAGGTCACTATCTATAAAAATTCACTTTTTTCCTATTCCCACACCAAAAAAGAAAAAAAAAAAAAAGTAACAGGCCTATTTACAGTGTACCTCACCATAGTTATAGAAACCATTCAGGAAATAGCCATATGACAGTCTAAACATAAATTTGCAAGTCTTCTCATCTCCCTACACAAACAAAATTCTTTACTGTACATTAATAATTCAAAAAATGTTGTATCTTTACTACTCACATTACTTACAGCTACTTCTTTTTAAGATTTCAAGCAACACTTAGTCTGACTTCCACAAACCACAGTTTACTTGAGCTTCTGCTGTCTGCCTACCACAGCGATGCAGAAAGAGCACGATGGTAATCGGAGACACCCCTCAAATTGCTTACTGTAGTTCCCCTATTAGATCCATCAAGGAAGATGAGCTGTAAAAAACTGAACTCCTGTAGCTCCCTTCTCTCAGACTGCTACTTTTATGGTGAGGGAAGAGAAAAAGTCACATTATGCACACACAGAAGCTTCAGTTTTCCTCCTTGTTTTCTCTTGAGCCCATCTTATTTATCAGTACCATTTAATAGTTTATTTGCAACTAGTTTAAACCGATGCTTTCCAACCCTTCCAAACCACTAATTTTTACATACTGTCCACCGCTCGCTCAAGAATTTATTCTCCCCAGAGATGACCGATATATATAATTACTTGTTTCCTGAGCCTTGCCGGGTTGTTGTTTTCTGCAGCTTTCCAAGCATCTCATCACCCAGCTACCCCACACTACCGGAACCACAGGTTTGGCCAGTGAAAGGACACGGACTTCAAGAACGATAGCTGACTGTTGCATCTGGTTAATGGCAAAAATAAAAAACTGTGAGCTTCCTTATAAACAATGCTGATGCAGCAAAAGTTGCAGAAAGAGGACACCTATTCGTGGGGGGCTATTTTAAATCCCCCAGAAACTGTATTAGAAACAGTCCATAGTGTCTAACATGAACACTGCTTCTGGCCTTTTCAAGTACACACTGCTGACTGTTCAAAATGTTTCGTCTGTTTTCTAGTTTGTGAACATAAAGACACATCCAAAAATCCACCACAAAAGGCTTTCAATTCACTACTTATCTGCATTTCCAAGATTACTTCCCACCTTTCCCTCCCTTCTGCCGACCTTGATTATCTTATTAATGCAAACTCAGTTTAAACAGTGTTTTCACAAAATTCCAATATTTGGGGCATATTTTTTACTATTATTATTAGAACTGAAACCATGACAGCAGACTCTGCCTGCCCAGTATGAGCAGCCAGCTACCCACAGCCGAGCTGCTGGGCCTGGCACGTAGCACCCCTTGTCCCTCAGCCCCCCACTGCCAACTGGTGCTCAGCACTGGTGTGCAGCAAGCACAGCGAGCCTCCGAGGAGCCACTGGTTTGGACACTACCATCTGACTCTGCAGCCATCCCAAAGGGAAGTCACAGCCAACATCCCATCTTCCGCATCCAAAGAGCAATGAAGCTGGTGAAGGGTCTAGAGAGCGAGTCTTATGAGGAGCAGCTGAGGGAACTGGGGTTGACTAGACTGGAGAAAGGGAGGCTGAGGGGAGACCTTATCACTCTCTGCAAGTACCTGAAAGGAGGCTGTAGTGAGGTGGGTGTAGAGGATAGGACAATAGGAAATAGCCTCAGGTTGTGCCAGAGGAGGTTTAGACTGGATATTAGGAATTTTTTTTTCACTGAAAGGGTTGTCAAGCACTGGAACAGGCTGCCCAGGGAAGTGGCTGAGTCACCATCCCTGGAGGTATTTAAAAGATGTGTAGATGTGGCGCTTAGGGAGGTGGTTTAGTGGTGGCATCATTAGGTTAAGGTTGGACTTGGACTTGATGATCTTAAGTGCCTTTTCCAACCTAAATGATTCTGTGATTCCTCACTGTAGTCAGTACACAGAAATGAGAAAAGAGGTCAGGCTTTTTAAAGTTGAATACTGGGAGTAATAACATACACAGTGTCGAAGGAATAAATTTTATCACCATCTGAAATAGTTTTAGGTATTCAAGTGTTTCTGCACTAAGTAAAGCAAAGCACAGAAGTAGCATTTAAAGAACAGCATCAATCTGTGATTTGCAAGGAAGGAAATAAAAAAAACATATTCTCAAGCCACTTGCCAATATCATTGTCTTAACTGCAAAGCAAGCAACAACTTCACATTAAAAAAAATGGCAGGTTCAAAATNAAGCACAGAAGTAGCATTTAAAGAACAGCATCAATCTGTGATTTGCAAGGAAGGAAATAAAAAAAAACATATTCTCAAGCCACTTGACAATATCATTGTCTTAACTGCAAAGCAAGCAACAACTTCACATTAAAAAAAATGTCAGGTTCAAAATGACTCTTTAAATAAAAAATAAATGAGGGCTGATATCCTGAGATGGTAACAATTAATATCAAGTGTTTGATAACTGTCATCTAAGAAAAATGGTTTTCACCATTTTTCAGCTAACTTTTATTAATTTAATTTTAATTTCAGCATGGCTTTGAACCATCACATCCTCTGTGGAACAACTGTCTACATCTAGATTTTTCTCAGTCTTATCTCACCATGCAAACAGCTAATGTTATAACTCCTGATCTCTAGAAAAATTATGAAGAAAATATTACTAACGCTGTTTTCCCAACCCGTGAAAACTGCGTATAGTGAATCACACCCATAGTGTGCATAGTTCTGTCTGCAGATGTGTTTAACCATTCTGTTGAAATAGATCTAACAGATTTACTATTCTAGGTATTAGGATAAACCCCATTTCTTTCCCTTTGATCCAAAGTAGCCATTGAACTTAAGCACTAAGAGGTTAACCTGTAGAGTACACATTTAAAACACCTACAAATTGGCTTTAAAAGAGACCTATTTAGAAAAAAAAATTAATTTGCCTTTTGCCCTCTGATTTACACTGCTTGATAAACAAACAGTGCCTCTAGTTTTTCATTGCTCTCCATTATATTAATACTAATATCCTAAGTCAATCAAAACGAGTCTTTCTTCCGTCTAGAAAAGGGAGCAATAACTGCAAAAAGTAAAGAACTGAGTAATTGTGAAAGTTAAGTGAAAGTTGCTGCTCTAGCATTTTGCAGGTTTAAAGATGACTCAAACTATGACATTTTAAAACAAACATGCAACTTGCAAAAAGCCAGTAATGTTACATTTTTTCAGATGAAATAAAGTAGAAAATTAACAGCACCTTTTCTGCTTAGTCATATTTGACAATCAGTCTATACAGAGCTCCTGGAAAAAAAAAAAAAAAAAAAATCACCTGCAAGTTGCAGAATCAACATGTATTTTCAAAATGCTCAGTACTCTGCTCTCAGTTCAGGATATTTGGCTTCTAGAAAGTAAATAAAAACATAATAAAAGTTCTCACTTAACAAAACATTGTAAATAAAATCTAGTATTACTCAAATGCTTCATTTCAGCAGTGTATCTAAATGTCATTTTAAGAGTTTTGGTGGTTTTGATTGTACTTTTTATTAAACTAAAGATAAAAACTTTAAAGATACAGATAAGCTATAAGGAAAACAAGGGTTTAAACAGAAAACTTCGGGCAGAAAAGCACATACCTACTATGTATTGGTAACAAGCTCTTGTACCTGTCTAGACAGGCCAGTGACGTTCTTGCCAAGTACTACGTGGAAACAATCAAAAAGAAAAGGGTTGGGCGCTTAACCAGATTCTTCTTGGATTTTAACATCTTTAATTACAAATCTGCTTTTAAATTAAAAGTTCTGCTTCTACGGACAATATCTCAGAGCAGACCTTGTAGAATCATCTAATAATGCTGCAGGAAAAGACAATTAAACTACAAATAAAATGAGTTTTTAGCCCCATCCTTTACCACTATCTAAGCCGAGGTCAGAAAAAATGCCAAAACATTTTTTAAAAAGCACATCTAGGAGGCAAAGACAAAACAAATTAGATATAAAAGGAAATTAGAATGTACAGTCATACCGGATAGAATCAAATGTGATATTAAGTAAATGTGACATCACATTATTCAAGTTGGTCTTTGCAAGGATGAGATACTGAAGCAGTACACTTAATCTGTGCCAATGAAATGTAAATATTTGAGATGACAGCAAACTTTGATCAGTAGTGAGATGAAAACTCATTTTAGTATAATCCATCTGCAGCAAATGAAATGATGGGAAAATGCAGGGCATAGAAGTCGAGAGAAAAACCTACACCCATGTACTTCACAGCATGCTCTTCTCTCTTCATCAAAGTAATTGCTAAGATTGTTTAGTACTGCCAGACTCACCTGGAAAAGGTACTTTTTTTGTTTCCTCCATTATAAAATACAAAAACATCTTGCACGATATATTTGCCTGCAGGTAGGTAATCCTTTTAACTAGGTCCCATTGCTAGAGAGTTTAATGGCTACTGATCTATTGAAGAAGCAACTTTCTTCAACAAAACGTGTACTATTAATATTAAGATTCTGCTCCCCCAAATATCTGAGATTCTTTTCTGGATAACAAATGGCTAACAAATAAAATTTGAAGTGTGGAATAGATTATCTATTTCCTCATCTGATGTGGAAGACCTATCGCACGCTTCTAAAAGCAATCTCAAATGTAACACAAGATTATGAAAATTATTTTTAAGACTATAGCAATACCTACCAAGTAAAACTGTATTTATTTTTAATCTTTACATTTTAGACAGACTTTCGGAAATATTGAAGCCCTCACTGCAATATGCAGCTTCCTAAAATATATGCATGTGTTCACCTGCACACAGATTCAACGAATGCCAAAACAGACACTGCTTCAGGAAAGAGGCTGAATGAATGAAGTTTTTCCTGACAGATTCATGTTAAAGAAGCTAGAATGTGTACCGAACAAAACGTGGATGCTGGCAGCTCTTCAGAACCAGTTTGTACCCTTGTTTCTGAGCTACAACACAAGTAAGTCGTATAACCCCAATCAGAGCAAAAGAATGTTCCTCTGTTTCCCAGGCAACTTTAATTTTCAGAAGTGTTCAACACCCAAAACAATGTTTCAAGTTAACGGGAACTATGCTTTAAGTGTATGTTATCCTTCCTGGCCTCCTCAGGTAGTCAAAATTCAGTTTTCCACTGCTTCAGTATTTTGGAAGAAAGGCAAAAAAGGATTGACAAACCAAGCTAAGTACTTTTTGGTGCAGCCTTGCTTTAAAAACAAACAAAAAACCAGCACCTCCCCTTACACGCTCCTCCCCCCTCCCCGGAACGCACACAATGCTCCTCTTCAGTCATATACATCACTGAACCAAACTGCACACGGCATTTTCCTTACGCACAGTTCCAAGCTTGCTCTTCCAGAGGGCACTCTGCAATTCAGGAAGCATGAACATACCCTCTTCCCGTTTTCTGGGAGCTAAACTACAGAGTACTTCTTTCGCTGTCTGCAATTGTCAGCAATCTCTATGAATCTATCACCATTTACTTTGCTCTCTAATGAGTGATGTCTCATTTTAACTGTCATCAAAAAGGACACTTGTTTCCCCAACTTGAATGAAACATCGCCACTGTATCTACCCAGCAGCTCCCATATCCCCAGCTGAGTTCTGTTCACAATCCAGGAGAACAAAAATTATTGAACAGGCTATCTGATCAAGCCCAGAGCTGGAGAACAAAGGACAAGAAAAGGGATACAGAGAAATGCATACAAGCAATACTATTTACTTTTACTGTATATAGTTTCTTTTTCCCATTACCCAAGTGGAACCCCTTCTTACAAGAAGTTAAAAAATAACAAAGAATGCCAACACAGATTGACCCCAAACCCAGCAGCTTTTCTCTTGCCGCCTAATTTCCTGCCAGTGAACCAGTAGAGGCCGCTCAAGACCGTGTATCGCCTCTGCAGAACTGCAGGATGGGACAACTTCCCTGCCCCGGTATTTCAACACAAAATCCAGTTTCAGCATTTTCCTTCCACTTCTCAATTTCATATCCGTTTTTCCACACGTACAAATTACCTCAATGAAGTCTGGTCCCCTCAAGGGCAGCTTCTGATTGAATTCTAGTAAGCAGTCATAGCCTACAGATCGCTACATATGGTGCCTCTCAAGATTTATCCAAACTAGAGCTTTACCCATTGCTGTGGAACCAGTTCAGGTTGCTTCACCTAGAAGTTTCTCCACGACATTCTACAGCACACAAAGTCCTTTCATTTTGCCAGAGACTATCCTCAAATTTACTCACAATGGTGTTAACATCTTCACTTTTGGTTGGTGAAGTGTTCATGTGTTCCAGCTACATAATTTTTATTCCACTTCAGGAACTCCACACAACTCAAACTGCTTATATACAGCAACGAGAGAGGGAAGTACTTCATAGGCCAGGTCCTCACAGGGGGATTTCATATGGGTTTATATACTTACTTATACTCTGATTGAGACCTTTTATCTAAGTAAGGGTTCAAGAACCACAAAGGACATAATCTGTATTGAAGATCTCATTATGAAGGACAGCACTATTCCTTACTCACAGTAGTTAAGTGCTCCACTGTCTTTTGCTTCTACAGCAATAACCATCACAGAAAACTGAACAAAAGTAATAATAATTTGTATTTACAGCAGGCCATGAAACACATACAGTAAGTAGTGCTTTAGCCCACCTAAACAGCCTCTAAAAAGAAACAGTCTTCAAGATGCTACTAGGAGCAAGGAAGACAGGAATTTCTGCAGGGCAGAACCACATGTTGATTAAATTTATTAATGAGATCATAAAACAATCTTCTCAGATAATCAAAAGGACTGAACTCAATAATCTCTTCCCCTTTAGGTTTCTGTGATTAGATAATCATTAACTGGGTATCTGAGCTCTTGTACTGTTTTCAGCGACATGGTATCTAAACATACACGTTTTGCACAGCAGAATCAAAGTTACAAATGCAGTCTTCAATCTGGGGTTCACCAACTTCTCTGTTTTTTTCTCGTTCGCTATTTCCAAATACTTGAAACACATACCATGTGTATTTCCTACAAACAGTAAAGGTAAATAAAAGAATTAAAGAATAACAGTTGCAAACAGTTACAGACTACTGCCACGAACAATGGTGTTTTCATAAAAACTTTTGTTTCTTGTACATCCACTGTTACCCAAAGAAGAGGCCAAGTTGGGCTAAAAATTTATTTCAGAAATAAACAAACAAAGGGTTAACTTCAGATATTTAAGTCCTGATTTCCACTTTCTTGTTCTTAATTTTAGGCTGCAACTGAAATGCAATATTAGCTTCGAGATGTGCAATCCTGTTGCAGCGTTCTGAAACAACCTCTATAGCAACAGTATACTTTTTTTAATACACCTTTATACAAGCCAGTTAGGTATCTAATACTGGAAAAATAGATCCTTTCACATAAATACTCAATCTTTAAAAGCTATATGAAGGTAACAAAAAAGGCATTCCAGACTTTCAAAGCTTTCCAATTTCCCTAAGCCTTCCAGAGCAGAAAAAGATAATAAGTAAATGGAAACAAAAGCCTGAACTATAATGCATACAGGCACTGTTTTTCCATAAGTCGCTATTTTCCCCTGCATGTCACACCTCCTTCCCCAAAAAGAGTCTGCCAACCACACCTACCACTTCACATCAGCAACCCAACTGCTAGAAACAAACCAGAGCAAGTGTTGTTAAGTCCTCATTCAATTCCAGGTAAGCTCAGCAACAACATCCTTTCTGCAGTGACTCCAACATAAAGCAGTTGCCCAACAAATGCAACATATTTCAAAAACATCAGCAGGGAAAAAAACAACCAAACAAGAAAAGAAATGGAAGAGTAGTGCAAGCTATCGTCTGCACTCAAAGTCACAAAATGCAACATCCATAATACTTTTAGACAAAGAAACATCCAGTCCTATGATTACGCCTAAATCAATACTCCTCTTAAAACAGATCAAAGGTTGGCATACCAAGCAAATTGAACACACTACTTTTTTGTTTTGTTTTTTTTTAAAAAGTTAAACTGCCATTTTTACACATTTTTGTCACTCAAAGAAAAGAGGAAATAAGTCACATTGATGAAAAAAGTCTAACAATTCACAAGCAATGCAAAAAAAAAAGCAACCTTTCATAACTGGTAGCTATATTGAGTATAGCTGATCATGCCATGTCTTTATTTGAGTAAGAGTTACAAAGATGCTGAGGCTATGTATGTGGAAAGACAAAAAAATTGTATAAAAGGGATCCCATTTTCTCCTTAGGACAAGCTATTTAAGTTGCAAATAAGCCACAAAACAAACAGCAGGATTTTACCAAAACTACCAAATGGATAAAAAAAATGCCTTTTAGGATAAAAGGCAGGCCTGCATTAATAGGGTTTGCCACTATCAAGAAATCTGAAGAATAATAAGAACAGAGAAAATCATTCAGGAAGACGTGGATGTGCACAAATGGGAAGAAATAGAATGTAGCTTTATGTATAAGTTCTTAATATAAATTACAATCTTAAAAGTTAACCCAGTAAAGGGAAAGAAAGATCTATATGTATCAGGCAATTTGCAGCATTTGCATGTGCTGTCAGTGTGGGTGTCTTCCCCAAACAGGCAAACAAGCTAAAATGCAGAAAGCTGAGAAATTTTTAGAGCCAAGAAAGCACTTTTGTTGTTTGAGAGTCTCACAAAAGCTCATTCCAGCATACGATTCTGTTCACTCATATGCAACAAAGATGACTTCATGTTGCAAGAGGTGCAAAGAAGAACTACAGGACAATCAAACAGATGGAGAGCCCTTTTTAAAGGGCTGGACAAAGAACCCAGCTTATTTAGTTGAGCAAAACAAGACTAAGAGGAGATGTGATTTCATACAAACATCTCACGTAACTAACTGAAGGGAAAATAGTCCCTCTTAAACTACAGAATAGCACTGACACACACACAAAAAAAAAAAAAAAAACACAAAAAAACAACATAATAAACCAGAGCACATTAATTTAGAAAGCTTTTATCCATCACAAGGGAAGTTCTGGAAATTTTCAAACTCCCAGTATGTGGAAAGGGGAGAAAAGCTTACCTGGTTTTGATATTAAGCTTGACCAGCTTATAAACCTTTGTTTTACTGTATGATGTTTCAAGGTTCTCCACAACATTGAAGGAAGTAATAAAGACATGGAAGTAAAAAAAATTAATCCTCTGTCCATCTAAGTCAGTTCACATCCAATGTTTTATCTAACATTTTGATTACTGCTGTACCAAAAATCAGTTGTATAAGTGGACTTAGCCAGTATACATTTAAATAAAACGTTTGATACTGTCCCCCACATGAAATTATTTAAAATAGAAATAATGTTTAGTAATACTTTGATTTCATTAAAGAAATAATACTTAAATAATATTTCAAATAGAAATAAGACTTACAAGATACATACAGAAATTGGCCAAAGAGGAAAAACTACAATAGGTTGTATTAAAAGTGGAAATTATCACAAGAGAGAGGGGTAACTTGCAGCATTCATCCTGACACCCTTCAATAACTTAATGGTCAAGGAGTGAGAATGTGCTCATGAAATTTCTGTAGATGCCACCACAGTGGAAACTATTACCAGTACAGAGGACTGGATAGTTACACAGAAGAACTCATGGTTTTTGTGACATGGAATGGCAGAAAATGGAATTTAGTAGTACGACATGTGAAAACATGCATGTAGGAAACAGTAACCTTTTCTGTAAGCTGAGAACTCATCATGTGGAAGCAACATAGGAGGAACGAACAGAGCAGTGAGCTATGGAAATCTTCGTCTAAGAATGCTGATGTTTACATGAGCACAAGTGGAGCTCAATATGTTCATGTAAGAAAAACTGAGAAATTCCACTTGGCTCAGGAAGCCTCTGAGCTGAAAATAGAGAGGCTAGAGCAGCGCTGGGGGAAGTATCGCTGCTGAAGAAGATACTATATCAGGTGAATCTTTGGTGGGAAGCAGTACAGCTGAACTGATTTACGTCAAAAAATTGCTGTTGCTCCTCACAAATCTTTGCTTACCTAAAGATCATCAAGTGTATCCAATTGTTCTGTAAAATACACTCTCCATTGCGTATTTCACTTCCTGCAGTAATTCCAGTTCAAGCTAAAGAAAGCTATTAGCACAAGTTATGACAATGCACTACATACAACTATAATTCAATGGATCAGAAATTCAGTTTTGTAATTGCCCAACAAACAAGACACGAGAATGGTCTTCCATGTGGAGCTGCTGGGAAAAGGAATCTAAGCTGTTCCAAAATTGCACCAATAAGCTTCTGGAAAGGACAGAAAAACAAATAGATGTATTTCTACACAGAAGAAAGAAGTTTGTGTTGATGCATCTGTGTAAAGGATCTGTTTACATTACATTTACAGACTGCACAGTTATCAAATTTAGAGTTCCACCAGTCACCTATGTAACCAGAAGAACTTTTACTCCTTTTTTTCAACACACTGCTGACAGTTAAAGGGTGGCTGCTGTAAGCAGTATTCAGCTGCTCTCCAATGCCTTGCTGCTATATTCTGTTCATGAGTTGAGGGCTGAACTAAATGCCCAGTCCAGCACTGTAATTCTCTGGCTCAGCCAAACGGACTGACAGGCCCTTCCCCTCCTTTGTAGGGAAAAAAAGACGTTTTAGGATCATCTGGAATTTTATTTAACAAAATCCTACTGTGTGAGGTATTTATGATGTCTTCAGTCAATTTCTTATTCATCTAGCCCTGCACGGTTCTGAAGATTGATCTTTACTAAAAACCTCAAGTCTGTGAGAGGTTTTGGGGTATGCTCTGCAGGCATTTCAAAACTAGACATCTGTGACACAGTTGTCAGCAGTTACAGGGGACTGTACTTAATGACCTGGGTTAACCATTCCTGTCCAGCACTGAAGCAATAAGGTAGCCTGAGTGTTTTCCAGTCCTTTTCTGTTAGTTTCACTGAATTTCTCACACATTCAACTTTCTAAAGGAAAACGCAAAGACATCGTAAGTGACATACAACTCAATACCCAGGGTGAACACCAGTTTTATTGATTTGATTAAATCTCTACTTTTACATTAGTGTTTGCATTTGTAAAAGCCTTATATACCTAATGTTTGAAAGAAGCTCTTTTAATTATCCTATTTTCTGCAACATGCTTGCACCTCATAGAATAAAAGACCCTTAACAGGCAGCACATCTCATGCTTTTAGCTGTTCTCTGAATAAGATACACAAGAGATACAACAGCCACCGCCAGCCCAGGCAAGGCAAGTTCAACTGTTCAGCCCTGTCTCTGGGTAGAAACACTGAAAGCCTTTCACTTGCAAAATTTCCCAGTGCTGCACCCACAGCCACAGCCACTTAAAATAAAAAAANGCCCCCCGCGAAAGGCCGCCCGAGGGCGGCGCGGAGCACGGGAGTACTCACTCGATGAAGTAGCTGGCGCCCTCCTCCGAGAACCCTTCCTCCCATCCGCGGGGCAGGTCTGCCAGGGAGGGGGAGAGAGAGAGAGAGAGAAAGAAAGCGGGGGAGGAGAGGAGAGAACTTCGTCCTCGACCCCGAGGGGACT
>VXBL01009295.1:90422-214747 GCA_013400195.1 Aramus guarauna
GGCAGCGCCACCGCGGCCGCCGGAGGCGCGGCGCCCTGTCGCGGGCGAGGGGCGACACCTCCCGCCCGTCAGGAAGCAGGCGCCTGCCCCGGGGAAGCTGCGGAGAAGCCCGCGGGGGAAGGGGGCGGGAGGCTGAGGTGGCGCCGGCCGGCTTTGTCCGCCGCTGCCCCGCGCCCGCCCTCCCCACCCGCCAAGTCCCGCGTGGGCTGGTGGCCTCGTCCCCTCACGCCCCGGGGAGGCGCAGCGGCCCCCCGCGGTCAGCCCCGACTCTCAGGACACCGAGGGGGACGCCGCCGGGGGAGCGAGCAGCGTACCGCGGGGGCAAGAGCGGCTCCAGGGTCTGACAGGGAGGGTGCACGTCCTTAAGGACGCTCTTGGCTCCATGAAGAGGCCGGATGGCTCTTCCGCTCCGGTCTCGGAGTCCAGAACACATCGAAAGGGAGGATAAGTACAGGTGTGATACAACTTGATTTCCACCACATCCTGGGGTACTGTCTCGCCAATGGGGGAAGATGAGGAAAAGTCGTAGGGACTTTGAACCTCAGGTACAGGGGAAGATCACTGCAAGGTTAAGAGATAGTAGAGAGTTAATAGGAGGGAGTCAGTAACAGCTCACAAAGTAGAGCTCTCACCAGTACCACAAAAGACTGTGCCAATCCTTATATTCATCAATGACCTTGAAAAGGAGGGAGTGGTAACATGAGAGAGCCTGCTAGGTAAATTTAAGTTACACATTGCTCGCTCCCACCATGAGATCTCTACCGGTACTGGTGCACAGAGAAGATACAGCTAAGGACAGAGCTAAGTGCTCCAGACAAAGCTGCAGTCACTTGAGAACATGGTGTGGGGACAGAGCGGATGGGACAGGCAAGGGGGTGCTGTGGCTGGGCTGCCACACAGCAGGGCCCTTACGCTTCTTCACCTGGTCCTCGATGCCAGCCAGCAGAGCGATGGCGGGTCCCGGGTGAGGAATCCCAGCAGCAGCAATGGGAAGATGGGGACTTTGCTGTATTTCACAGGAGTTTCAGACAACCTGCAGGTGTGGTTCATCAGGATGGCATTGTGTGGGGCTCCCCTTTTGGCTGCTGTTGACGAAGATGACACTACGCTAGACCAAGAATGGTCATTACTGTAGGACACGTTACAGGCTAAGTGTTGGAAAGTGGTTTGATTTCAGTTGCACGTGAGAAAGCATTGGCTTGAAATCAAGAGTTTGGTGGGAGTTTTGTGAAAGCCTATCAGTCTTACAGCTGCCGAACTATTGCTAACTTCTATAGACTAATTTCCCTGACATTACACCATCAAAAAAAACTTTCCTCAGTATTGTCATCTACCAACAATTCACACAATTTTAGTTTATCCACAATTAAAAAGCAGGAGAGAGTATCTTCTAGCCCTTTATTCTAAGTCAGAATTTTGATTAAAACTTCTAAAACTTGTGTGCTGCTTTTCTTTGAAACCCTAATAATTTTGAGTCATTCTGGTAATGTTGCAATTAGATGTGAGTTGTCACAGAACCCCGCAATAAGGTCAGTTCTCATGCAATTACAAAGTAAATCAAATACAAGTTGTTTAGTGTCATTGCATGTTTATATTTGTGCAGAAGAGGTAAGACAAAGTCTTGCTCTGGAGAGATTAATTTACCTCGATGCTATGAAGCAAGTCTTTCATGCTCTCTTAGCTGGGTGAACTCATTGAAGTTAGCTTGTAACACCACGCTTTGGTCACTAGACCAACAGGACAAGATAGGCTTCTCCACTTATGGTGATTAGTAAGTTAATTGAAAAAACATTATTGTGTTGTGGATTTCAGGTCCTAAAAGCATCTGTACTGGGTCAAACTAAATGTCTGTTTAGCCTAGTATTCTGTCTNAGGTCGCTGGGAGGGAGAAGCGGAAAACATGCACCTGTTAGCGACTGCGTGCGGCCGCCCAGCCGGGCGGGAGGGAAAGAGGGAGGCGGGAGCGCAGCGGCGGGAGCGGGGCTACCCTCTACCCCCGCNGCCTAGTATTCTGTCTCAGATCTCAACAAGAGCAGGTGCCAGGAAAGACTGCAAGGGCCAGACAATCATAGGCAACACCCCAACTTCTTCCCTTAACTCTAGTATCTACAGCTAGTGCTTGCCTTCAGAAGCCGTGAGCACAGAAGGCTCTTGAGCAAGATGTTGTTTCCATACGTAACTCCTAATGGATCTCTTCTGTGAACCTGTCCAAACTGGAGCCCACATAACTTCTATCATCCAAAACAGCAGCAGCAAAGTGTTCCTAATGCTCATCTTACCTGAGCTGTGTATGAAGAATCACCTCCTTTTGTTTGTTTTGAACCCAGTTCCTGTTGCACTGATTCTCCTCAGTTCTTGCAATGAAAGAGACAGTAGTCATCTAGTGCAGCCTCCTGCAGGGTCAGCATTGAATTTAGACTGGGTGGCTTAGCAACTTGTTACCATGTTCTTGTGGTGAAATTACTTCCATGACATCAAGTTAGAAGCTCCCTGTTTCAATTTATCACCCTTGCATTATGACCAAATCTTGAGTTGATGCATCATGGAGCCTGCAGCATTAGCACATTATCACATACACCTGCTAACGTCAGATAAATGCATTCTTGAAAAAGCATGTTTTATTAGAGTAACTTGCAGAGCTCTATTCTAAAATTAACATCAGGATGAAAACTTACACTAAATTCATAAAAGTTCACAAGCTGACTTGTGTTGTGCTTATCGGGAGCCCTGGAGGAAGAATGTGATTTAGAGCCCTGGAGGAAGAATGCCTCAAGGCATAATTCATTAATAAGATTACCAGATTCTTCTGATTTATCTTTTTTTTTTTTNCTGTATTTCACAGGAGTTTCAGACAACCTGCAGGTGTGGTTCATCAGGATGGCATTGTGTGGGGCTCCCCTTTTGGCTGCTGTTGAAGAAGATGACACTACGCTAGACCAAGAATGGTCATTACTGTAGGACACGTTACAGGCTAAGTGTTGGAAAGTGGTTTGATTTCAGTTGCACGTGAGAAAGCATTGGCTTGAAATCAAGAGTTTGGTGGGAGTTTTGTGAAAGCCTATCAGTCTTACAGCTGCCGAACTATTGCTAACTTCTATAGACTAATTTCCCTGACATTACACCATCAAAAAAAACTTTCCTCAGTATTGTCATCTACCAACAATTCACACAATTTTAGTTTATCCACAATTAAAAAGCAGGAGAGAGTATCTTCTAGCCCTTTATTCTAAGTCAGAATTTTGATTAAAACTTCTAAAACTTGTGTGCTGCTTTTCTTTGAAACCCTAATAATTTTGAGTCATTCTGGTAATGTTGCAATTAGATGTGAGTTGTCACAGAACCCCGCAATAAGGTCAGTTCTCATGCAATTACAAAGTAAATCAAATACAAGTTGTTTAGTGTCATTGCATGTTTATATTTGTGCAGAAGAGGTAAGACAAAGTCTTGCTCTGGAGAGATTAATTTACCTCGATGCTATGAAGCAAGTCTTTCATGCTCTCTTAGCTGGGTGAACTCATTGAAGTTAGCTTGTAACACCACGCTTTGGTCACTAGACCAACAGGACAAGATAGGCTTCTCCACTTATGGTGATTAGTAAGTTAATTGAAAAAACATTATTGTGTTGTGGATTTCAGGTCCTAAAAGCATCTGTACTGGGTCAAACTAAATGTCTGTTTAGCCTAGTATTCTGTCTCAGATCTCAACAAGAGCAGGTGCCAGGAAAGACTGCAAGGGCCAGACAATCATAGGCAACACCCCAACTTCTTCCCTTAACTCTAGTATCTACAGCTAGTGCTTGCCTTCAGAAGGCGTGAGCACAGAAGGCTCTTGAGCAAGATGTTGTTTCCATACGTAACTCCTAATGGATCTCTTCTGTGAACCTGTCCAAACTGGAGCCCACATAACTTCTATCATCCAAAACAGCAGCAGCAAAGTGTTCCTAATGCTCATCTTACCTGAGCTGTGTATGAAGAATCACCTCCTTTTGTTTGTTTTGAACCCAGTTCCTGTTGCACTGATTCTCCTCAGTTCTTGCAATGAAAGAGACAGTAGTCATCTAGTGCAGCCTCCTGCAGGGTCAGCATTGAATTTAGACTGGGTGGCTTAGCAACTTGTTACCATGTTCTTGTGGTGAAATTACTTCCATGACATCAAGTTAGAAGCTCCCTGTTTCAATTTATCACCCTTGCATTATGACCAAATCTTGAGTTGATGCATCATGGAGCCTGCAGCATTAGCACATTATCACATACACCTGCTAACTTCAGATAAATGCATTCTTGAAAAAGCATGTTTTATTACAGTAACTTGCAGACCTCTATTCTAAAATTAACATCAGGATGAAAACTTACACTAAATTCATAAAAGTTCACAAGCTGACTTGTGTTGTGCTTATCGGGAGGCAGGTTTGTGATTTAGAGCCCTGGAGGAAGAATGCCTCAAGGCATAATTCATTAATAAGATTACCAGATTCTTCTGATTTATCTTTTTTTTTTTTTTTTCCCCCCTGCATACAGCTGGTGCTACAGCTCTGGTTCCAGTCCTCCCTGGCTGATCTCAGCCACTTTTGTTTTCTGTGACATATCATTCATTGCTCTCAAGAGGCACTATCTCGAAGAAGCTATTTGGGGTTAAATTAGGAGTTTCAGGCCACAATATCGGAAACTCAGCTAAAGGAAGTGAAATATGCTATTCATCAAGATTAAGGGTCTAATAAAAGCTAGGAGATTCAAGGCTCCCTTTGTTGATAACGGTAATTCAAGGAGACACGCTGAGGTCCCTGAATACTGCAAGTTTGAACCCACATTTGGCAGCTTTATATGAATGCTCTGCTAGTGTTACCTGCTCTGTCTGCATCCCCTGAGAGCACTTTTTTGGGTGACTTTGTTAAGTTTCTTCTGCCTTAGGAGAACAGTGATACATTTTAAAGTATGCCAAAATCTGTATCTATACTTTGCTATTTCCAGAATAAAATCAAACAATGGAATATGAACATCCTTTCTGTCTCATCCCTTGCCTTTCTTTTCAGCCCTTGTCCTTACAACCCAGCTTCACCTTGTCAATGCCAACACCCAAATCCCATTCCCTTTTTTCCAGTTTTATTACACACACCACCACCCCCTGCCCCATTCAGCTCTGGATGCTTCCCTGCACTTTTTAAGCCCTTCACATGCTGTAACTTTTCAACAAAACATGGAGTAGGAAACTGGAAATAATACTGGAGACACAATGTAAGAATCTCCAACCCAAAAAAATTCTAGTTTCCATCAGTCACAATTAGATCCAGTGTCTAGGAGGTTACAGCATCACAGCTGGATTTCAAGCTGCTGCGGACTCTAATGATCTATTTCCTATTTTTCTAAGAGTTGAATGTAATTGAATTTGATGGTCTTAGAGGTCAAAAGCTGCTGCTGTTTTGGGAAACTTAAGTGAACTGAGATACAATGCATTGAAAAGGCTATTAGTTATGACTTTTTCGTCATGGCCTGTACATTTTTTAAAGGACAAGCATAACCTATAAAAGGTGCAAGGCCAGACAGAAGCAGAGCATTTGAGGAGCAATGAATCTGAATTATTAAATCCTGGTTAAGAAAGCTCATAAGCCATAATGCAAAACGTGTAATATGTCTTTTAGCATGATTTACCAGCTCTGCTCAGAAGAGATGAGAATTAAAAGCACAGAAGGTTTCACAGTGAGACAGATTAATTTGCAAGACAATTTCAGAGCAGTTTGCCCAATTCTTTTTCTGATGACACTCAAATATAGGTTGTGCAATAAAATTGTTCTTCAAGATTGTGCAGTGAGATTCCCATCTAGCAGTGGCAAGTGCTTAAGAGACCAGAAATCAAACCACTAATTCTTATAGGTGGAAGAATATGTTAATCAGACAAGAGGGGAAATATGAAGGAGATCTTGGAGAAATTAGGCAAATCCACATTCCAGGAAAATTTCTGCTGCCGTTTCTCCAAAACCACAACACTTTTTCAGATGATGGAGGAACTTCACTAAGAAATAGCTATGGTGTATTTGTTCAAATTAGGGAAAACAACTTTTACTGTTGAACTCTCAAACAGCATGGGAAAAAAGCCATCTCAAGATGGTATTAATGATTCCAGAAATAGCACAATAACAATTCCTTTGTCCTGGGTAACTCAAGGACACTTGCTGAGGTCCTGCAAGTTTGAACCTACAAAAAAGGTAAACTTCAGACACTTAGGATACTTCTGGGTAGCTTCTCTTCAAAAGGAATTACAAAGAAAAAAAAAGAGAATATATGTAATTGATTACCTAATGTCAGTATCTCAGTGCAGAATAAAAATTAGTTACAGACATCAACAGGAATCTTCAATAACCTGAAAAACAAAAATGGCCACGCACAGCTAGAGCCAGTGTCACGCTGTAGGATAAAGGAACACTATAAGAAATAGATCAAACATGCTGAAAGGTTTTATTAATTTTTTTAAGTCTGAGGTCCAAAAATTGTTTACAACAACAAAAGGACAAATAAAAAATATTCAAGTCAAAGAAAGACCAAATATTACCTTACTGGGTAGGAAAAGCAAACAGCATAGCAAAAAGATCGTTATTGTATTCTTTCAAAATGAAAATATAGTTGATAGTTTTTAACACATACTAATGAATTTTATTCCGTGTTCATCCATTTCAAGGTGAGTAGAAATCAGCTTGATTTATGCCAAGATAAATTTGAAGATGGGTACTACATAGAATTTTTCCCAAATTTAATTAGCAGTAAAGCAGACTAAGTAGGAATGTCATGGTATTGCCTTCATCACCAATTTCTAAAAGCTGGTCCAGACAAAACTTGTGTCAGGGAGATTCTAAGTATACTTATTTTGTCTCAGATCAGGAGCTATGAACAGATGATCTCACAAGATCCCTTTTAGCCTAGATTTCTGTGAAAACAGAAGCTGATTCAAAATAAGAGTTTTAGAAATAGGTGGAGATCAAAAAATGTCATCATCTGATATCTACTAAAGAGGCCCATTATCGAGTGGCTATCTAGCTCACAGAAAAAGTACATGGCAACCATTTCAATTTAAAGATCTCTGTTATTTACCAGAAAGGAAGGACAATCCCTGATGTAGTTAAGAAAGATAAGCAACTTGCACAATGGTACTACTGATGACATGACTAAATATAGAGCACATGCTCATTCCAGGTCTGGAATGTTTTCAGTTGAACCACACAATCCACAGAAGTCAGGAGAGCTAGACACAAGGAAGGGTGGCAAGAGTTGCAAGACATGTACAAAAATTACGCAAATCATCCGCAAGATACCACCTATCTCCAGCCTCAGTACTCTCCAGGACAGGATTAATACATATTGCCTGCAATGCCAAATAAATCTTGAATAGAACAGGAAAGGGATTGTCACCAATAGATTGTGTTTTATCTTTTTATAAGCATTAACATTAAATGAAACGTCTTTTGGATTTTGTGCACAGGGCAATTTATACTGTCGGGGAAGTGACGGCAAATTTTAGACAAAGGAAGATTTTTAGAGCCTGTTTCCCTTGCAATAGATCAAGACATTTCCTTAAATTTCCATGGAACTAGTGTCAGGCAATAGAATTCTATGAGTATCAGAAGATAAATACAGCTTATAAAGTAAGATGGATTAAATAATGGTAAATCTATTGTTGAGGGAATTGCAAATATGGAAAAAGGAATTCTTCATTTTTCTGGCCACTGGAAAGAATATAAACAAACTCATTGAATCCACAGTTCCTTTGAGGAAGATACAGCGCGTGACAGACATTGTACAAGAATAATTTTCAGGCTCACTGTATCACTGCAGTATGATCTGACTGATGACTGCACACATGGATCAGCCGAGGCTGTAACACTGCTGAGCAAGACAGATGGGAAAATGACATTGAGAAGGCAACACTCGTGCTGCATAACAAATCCAAACTTCTCATTCCAAAACATGCTGAACTCTCCTAGGAGTAAGAAAAATGGTAATTATCTCTTGTTAAAAGGTTTTCTTTTCTAAACCACTGTCATGCTGAAAGTACCTTCTGTGGAGTCCAGAAGATTTCTTCAAAACAATTCTATTTTCCTTACAAATCTTCTTCATTTTCAAAGACATCCTACTGATTTACCTTTTAGATGCTAATATCTGAATATATCCCATTACCTCTTTCACCTGAAAATCCTATTGCCCAAAAGATTTCTATTTCAGGAATTTTGAGTTAAGCTTGTCCCCTGAAATGCACAAAAATGCATGCAGAAGCAAAAATGAATGAATACATTTCCTAATGACTATGTCAATTTACAGTTTTCTGTCACACAAGCTTTTATGATTACTATATTTAACACAGTCCTATTGCTTCTTCATTTTCTCTCTTTTGCATTTCACAAACTCCCAGTAATTTACATACCTAACACCTAAAATCCTTCTACTAAGATATATATTTGGTAATCAATAATTAAACTAAATAACAAATAGTGATAATTTCATCATGACACATGTCTTATCATTCTAAACACAAGTAGCAATAGTTAAATGGCTGCACAGTGCTCAAGTTATTTGTAGAAGGGAGAAATACAAAAGAAGAATGACATGCCAAAGTCACTTACAAGATCATTTCCAGAAATTTAACTAAGCTTTCTATACTGAACAGTTGGTCTTTTTTCTTACGTTTTTGGCAAAGGACACGGTAGGCCTGGCAGCACTGAGAAACCCTTAGTTCTTCAACATTAATGTATCTGGAACTCTCAACACTCGGTTTGTTTTAAAGCAAACGCTTGAAGTCAGTTCCATGTGCGTAAACGCAAATAGGCTCACTGTCATCCCATAGCCACGGGCACCTGAGTATGAAGAGGAGATCCTTTTGTAAGAAATGGGACAAACAGAGAGAGGGACATCTCTGACCTTTAAGACTAAAAGCTTTAAAATTTTAAATCAAACTCTTGAATTCTCTGAGGTTTCCTCATGGATTATACTCTTTTCTCCTTTCCCCAACATGAGACACCTCACTTCTGTGTTCCCATCAAAGCTTTTTTCCCCAGCTTTGTGTCCACTATCCTGTGTAATAGCCCATGAGTGGTATTACCCTTTTCCAGCACCTCTGGCAAATGCCGTTACAATATTTGCCTTTTTTTGGCAACTACATACTGCACTTGGGGGAAACAGAATGTCACATATTCCCAGTAGTCTTCACTAATGCGTTTTTTCTAAAGAAATGAAAGACCCCTCAATTCACTCTCCAGCTTCCTCCTGAAGTTTGTTCCATGTTTGCTTTGCAAGACCCAGAACTTCACCCTGGAGGACCCTTAATAACAATCCCCACACAAAACTCCAGACAAGATTCAATTTTAGCATCTTCTGCCCTGTCTTTCCAGAGATGTTATTTTCTCAGAAGGCTTATAACTCACCGAGGTCTCAGCCCTCTTCCTAAATAAGCTTTTGCCGGGCAGAGCAGTCTCTTCCCACTGTGGTCTCCCAGTTCTTCTTTCAAGGACTACTTTGCCAGAGAATCTAAGATTTTGGTTATCTGCTTGTCTCTAGAAGGAGATAACTGAGGGTTAACCAGGGTCCTTGATTTTTGTGGTAACACGAAGTGTACATACCTCTTTGCAGGTTTTTCAATATCCTGTTTCTTCCTGCTTTCTGTCACAACCCTAGCAAGTGTACCTTCTTGCCGATCCTCCACATCTGGTTTTGCCTCTTCCTATGCTGGACTCCAGTTCTTCTGTGGTTTTCTGGTCTCCAGCTACACATCTGTGTCCCCTCCACTCCTGGCTTCAATGGTTTGCAACAGCGGTCAGTCAGTTTCTAAAGACAATGTGATAAAGCATCTGTATGTGAGCATGACACAGCCAGTAGCTATAGTAACAGAAAAGCATACTTTAAACAAAACAAAACAAAACAAAAAAATCTGAGAGATATCTCCTCTTTTCCCCATCCCCAAATAGTTCAGGAGGATATAGGGATGGAACCCTGCATATCTTCACCTAACTCTATCTCCCCCCTAGCCCAAAACAGGGTGAGATAGAAATAAAAGTTTATTTTGCCTCGTTTAAGGAGGGAAATAAATAAATGATCGTACACAACAAAATGAGAAAAAGCTTGTCTCTTTCCCAGAAAAAAGAAAAATCTGTAAGTTGCAAATCCAGGATAGGCAAAATGGTCACTATCCCAGTTCTGCCTTAATCTCTGATACAGGTTCTGCCTTAATCTCTGATATAGGACCCTTGTGGGCTGTGACATTATTTTCCACCATATCCTTTTTATTGTCTCATTCTCTTAGCAATCTTCCCTTCCCACAATAAAGCATCAGCATGACCAGTGCCTCTCAGTTTGCAAGTCAGTTCAATCTCAGATGTAACAGGGCTGAATAGTTACTCTTATTTCGCAAAAAAGATGGATGGGATGCAGATGTGTGGCTATTGATTTTGGGTTACAAATTGCTCTTCGGGGCAGCACCACCCAAAGGCTTCACCCAGGACCGAGGCTGGCATCATTGCCTGGCTGCACAGTCCTCCACCTGCAGTCCCCAAATCCGGGCACGCAGGTGGGTTCACAGGTTCGTGGTGCCCAGCACGGGAGCCAGCCCTGGGGATGAGAATTACTGCTGAGCCTCCCTGGGCGCACACACGACCAGCTCCTGCAGTGCAGCTCCCCACCTCAGGCTGCTCCGTGGGAATTACTGGGGTACAGAGCCCCACGGAGTCCCAGGAGCAGTTCAGAGGTTAGCAAGGCTTTGAGAGAGGACATTTTTCCCCCGTGCGGTGCTGTGCTGTCTAAAGACGTCCGTTCAGATCCCGAAGCAATAAGGCTTCTGATGCTTGTGTGCCTTCTGCAAAAAAAGAAAAACTCTTGCATCTGACTGGACCGAGTCAAGGTATTACAGAAAAGATGCTCTTTTTAACCCTCATATATTCTTCATTCCTCTAGAGCCTGTGTAGGTGCACTTCCACAGAAAAGACCAAAATAGACTCCGTACTTCAGCTTACTTTACCACTAAAAAGGTCAGCAGGGTGCAAGACATTGTTCAGTAATTTAATGCACTTATACGTGTGTCACACCTTTTCATTCTTGCTTTTTAAAATATGCATGTAGAAATAGATCAACAATACAGACTGAATTCATACAAAAAAGACATCTAGTGAACTTCAATATTTTATATAAATTTAAAGAAATGAAACAGTCTTCATTTACTGCAGTATTACCTTTCAAAAATTATTCTTATTTGACACTTCCTTTCTTGAGGGAGTAGGACTATTCCATATATCTTTTAAATATATAGAAATTTGTTACTACTCACAATAAACCCCACCTGAAATATATTTCCTTTTAATCAGTGAAGTAAATAACCATGCATTTAAGGAGAGAGGATTATGTATTTCAGCAAATTGTATCCTGATATTTATCAAACTGGAATATTGTTTTACCTGATTCAGTTTTATACATTGACATCTCTCCATTGTTACTCATAAATGGTTAAAACTTTCTAAGGTTGTTATAAAACACTGTTATAAATAACTTTTATTATTTAGATACCTGATGGATATGATCTCTACAAATGATGAATTATTTCCCACTTCTTAATTACAGAGTCCTCGGAAATCTAATTCAAATAGTAGCTAAACAGATGAAATACAAAAAAGAACAAAAGCAAGGCAGTTTGCAAAATGATAAATTTATGTTTTTTTTCCTCAGCACTGTATGGTTTTTCCACAGACTGTTTTGTAAAGTATCATCTTTCTCAATATCTTATTAGATCACTGTAATCTGAATTTACATACTGATTCATTCAGTTTCAATGTCAATCATAATGTGAAAATTTAATAAAAGCCAACTCTAATTGTTCTTCAGAGACTTAGCAATAATTCCTCCCGTATCATCTCAGTCAAGGAGACGTCTTTCACATGTTCAGTTTTTCAAGCATAACAATTGTATGTTTCTTTTGGGCACTGCATACTTCTCAAATTAGTATTTCATTCACTGAGATGCTGATGGCTTCCTTAACAACATATCACATAGGGGTTACACTTGATAAAATTGGAACTGTATTCTGTCAACAATAATTATGTGGGTGTTTTGCTCATTTCCTGCTGTAGCTGTCCCATGGCAACAGGGTAAAAGCAGTACTCATTTTTTAAATACCTAAATGACTCCTTAGATGACACGTTTCTGGCTCAGGTTTGGCAAAGGCATGGTGAAAACAAAGACTTTTTTGAGAAACGATCACAACTACTTCTATTATATGCAAATCTGTAGGGAATGTGCTAATTCCCAAGCGGAGGGTGCAGCTTTGCTGGAGTAGCAGCAGTGGTAGCCTGAGGCATTTCCAGAGACTGGTAACAAGCTCGCATTTTCACTTCAGGCCATTCTCTCCACTTTCTGGTGGATTTCCCAAGAAACGCCTCAACTGTCGGTTATTCCAATTAACCCTGCTTTTGGGGTTGCTGCTGCTAAAGCAAATCAGATAAAATCACATTAAAAATTCCACTCTTTATCAGCATTACATTACGCATTCCGCTTCTGGAGCGCTGAAAAAAAAAGCTGATGGTATTGATGATGATATTGTCATATAAACTCTGGAAAACAATTAGTTTGGTACATGGGAAATCAGCTTTGCAATTTTCAATTGTAGCTGTTTTGGGAATATTTACTTCTCTCAGATTATTTTGTTGCTCATGAGTCAAGATGAAGATAAGCAGGGATTGTACTTACAGTTCATAAAGCAGTTGCAAGATGAGTTAGGATACCACAGGCTTTTACCGTCGCCTCTGTGAACATCTAAGTTCCCAAGTAATAAGACCTGATGGCAGGATCAGGTGCAGCTGCAACTCCAGCCATTCAAATATTAAGCTTCACTGAGAAAACTAGCAAAAATTATACCATTATGGCTATTTTTTTTCTTAATATGAGCACCCCAACTAAACTTGTTTCATTTAAGCTGGTACTAATGTAATGGGAATCATCTGGAGATTAACTAAATGAATCAGATGTAGGCTAGATTTTTAGAAGAAACCATTTGATAACCCACCATATGTCCTTGGAAGCATCCTTTCTTTTGGTTTTAACATTCTAGAGGGATTTTCAGAACAAAATGTAGATATATGGAAAATATGTATTTAAGATATGTCTATAATAGAATTCAGTGCACAAGTGTTTTCACTAGGGGAAAGAAACGCAACCCAAAGTAAGGCGACATAAAATGACAAGCAGTATCTTGGTACACTGACAAAGCTCAATGTGCCTGGAATGGAGAGTGTGAATCTTATGCAAACCACATATCAATTGTCTTTTGTATTGTCACATGGATGTAAAGGAAACCGTGAGTGTTTGCTATCAGCAGCTGATTAACCACTGAATTCTAACCACAGTTTTGGAACAAAGAACAATTTTATTTGATGCCAACCATTGTCTGTAGAGGTGAAACAGCACAGTTTCCATTAGACGAGGATGAATTTTAATTCTGATAAAATGTGGGGATGAAATGTTAACTTAAGCCAAATGAATATTCATATAGGAAAGTGAAAATAGGTGTCAAGGACTTGCTGCACTTACGTCCTTGGTTACATGAAAACTGTACACCATTCGACAAAACAACACGGTTTCTAATGATTACTTTCCCCATATAATTTATTCATCTATTCCAGAGCAGTGTTTGGGGGTTTAATGAGTATTTGTAAAGCTCTGGCTGAAATGCACTCTCTAAATGGAAAACATTATACCATTTACAATGAATGAAGGAGTGTAGATTACTGGTTCAAAAAAGCCACTACAGCTCATCAACATGTGCATTTGAAGGGTGTATTACTTCACCGGCTAGGAAAGCCCCCTGTTAACGTCCTATCCAGTTGAAAGGCTAAGTGTGCTTCCTTCCCACTGAATCCACTCTGAAGTGCAGCGAGAAAGGAAAAGTCGCATAACTTATATTCATCCTATTTCACCCTTATTTTCCCCATATGGGACAATCCTGTATCACATCTCAAAGAACTTCTCAGAGAATGAACAAACGAGATGAAGTAGCTATAGCATTCCCTTTGGAAACAGCTTTTCTTCATTTCTAAAAAATGATAGTTGTCGTACTGCCATGGTCCAAATCTCCTCTGTGTCCTATGAGTTCAAGCACTCTTATCACTATCGCTAACATCAAGAGGAGAGTGCTGGAACACCAGGAGAGTTGAGCTCTTCCAGCCCATCTCTGCCGTCTTGGCACCCTATTGAAGTCAACTGTTGTTGGCTTGTCACATTTCTCCTTGGAAGATCAGCTCTCTAAAATACAGATTTCTGAAAGCGTATGACATATGATGGACTTCTGTTAGAAGTGGCAAACAAGATGATCTCATACTTCCATGTGCTATCTGCTCGACAATGTGATTCTCTTGCCATTGTTGCAATACCATTGCATCCATTAAAGAAGCTGTATGCCTTTTTAACTAGTTTAATGTCTGAAAAAAATGAGATTTCCAAAATGGTAATTTTCTTAAACCCTACATTTTGTTCATTCTTTGTACATTGTGATAATTGCAGTATCACTAATGATAACAACTGATAGAACACTAGTGATGGTGAAGAATAGTTCCACTAATCCTAGAGGAAATCCAAGACTTTATAAGACCAGGTTTTAGTATGAAAAGAGAAACTTTGGGCACAATAAAGATGGTGGAATTAAGTAGTCCTTCTTCCCATGTGAACTAACTGTTGCCCAAACACTTTACATCTTGCCGTGCACAATAAATGAGAAGTCAGGAAAGGCAAAACCTTGGCTTTTAACATCTTGGACCTTTATGCCTATTAGTTCGTCTCTCCCATACCTGTAAACGGTGAATATTTCTGCAGTGGCTCTTACATCCCTTATACATGGCTGCTACTGCACCTTGGGACACAAGAGAGAGTACAGTTTATATTATATGCACCAATGCCAATGTACCAACAAAAAATAAAGCTGTCAATGGTTCATGACAGCCTCATGGACAGACAAGGATACAAATTATTGGTACATTCTTTTTATTAAACAGCCAACTTCGAAGTTAAATGTCATTTTTCCTCATTAGCCAGGCATAGTAACTAGTTTAGCTAAAATACAATCTAATAACGAGGGGTCAGTGCGGAGACAGTATTCTGTTGGGAAGGAAAAATAAAAAATAGCAAAAAAATTGCCCAGGAGAAACATGACTGGAATTCATAATTATACCAATTTACTTAGCAATACTGTATACACAGTTAGTATTTATAGAATCTAGCATCTATCAGAAAGAGGCATTAATTAAAATGTGTTGTAGCCTAAGATTACATTTTTATTAATTCCTGTTTGCAAGAAGGTCACATCTAATGATTTCCTCTTGGAGTTACTGGTTTTTGCAATTGGACCATTAAAGATTTTGATTCTTGTTCTACTTGTGAAGTTACGCAGATTCTTGTAAACACAAGTGCCAATTCCCTGACCTTTCAGTGTTCTTTTTAAGTTTTTGCCCTGATGGGATTCTTTTTTTCTCAAGGGAAAACAGCTGCACATACAACATCAGGAATTGTAATTAATTTTGCATCAGTCCAGAATAAAAGCCATGCAACCAGTATACTCCAGCATTCCAAATACACAGGATAAATTACTGTAACAGCCTGATACTGTTCTCAATTGCATCGTTGCTGCTTTACCACAGCTGTGACAAATACACAATTCCTTGTGAGTACTTAATGTTGAATCACACTGGAGATGCATATTAAAGTATGGATGACATTTTACAGAAAATCGAGTATTCAAGGTACTCCAGATGAACGAGATGTCAATAAAAAAATAACCACCTTCACTTTAATTCCTTGGGGGGTGGGAACGTCCTGACCACTGTCGAGAAAGTGTATTAAAATCTCATCTTTTAAAATATTTTGGAAGCATGCAGACGCTCTGTGGAGAACATCAGAGGAGTTAGGTGGATAGGCAGAGACACAAAGATATGCAACCAATTTATCTGTTTAAATAAAAGGCAATGGTTTGTCATGAATCTGTTCAGAATACGTTGGTGTCTAATATTCCTAGCAGCAGTAGCACATAACACACAGCACTTTCTTTCTAAGTAATATTAATAAGTCTCAAACCAATTAATCCCATTACTGACCTGAGTTCACAGAGGGATCGAACCGAAGGGAGTTAACCAATTAAACACAAGTCAGTGCTGGGGGTGGTGGTGGGGAAGTCCAAGTTTGCCTGAAGTTCTTTTCATCCTGACTTAAACAAGTCCTGGAGACACTTAAGCGCATGCTTAACTTTACATAGATTCAGCCTTCGAAGTCAATGAGGATGTTCTCCCAGGTAAACACAAGCTATGCATATAGATGCCTATCGCAACGGCATCTCACAGTCTCAACTGTCTCCCTAGCGAGAACATGTAAAAGGACTCTATGACTTATTTCCATTCTCCTGCAAGAAAATCTGTGCTGTGCCTCTTGCAAAACATTTGGCTAGGGCTGGCAGAGGTATCAGGTGCATGGGGGAGGAATTTTGCACACATTAAAGATTACCCAGTTAAATGGCTCTGTGTATTTTGGGCACCCCTAGCACCTATGGTGATTGAAAGCATCTTGTGGTACCAGCACGTGCTGTGGTTCTGCGTCCAGGGCTCATTCTTGTGGGTGCTTCTAAAGATGCAGTCTCCTCAAATTCTGACAGAAGCTTAGCTGTCCGTAGCGATCAATGCAATACATGTTGGCACAACAAGTGCAAATATTTGTAGTCACGTCTCACAAGGGGTGCCTCATGACCTGAGAGCAAAGAGCAGGTACAAAGTGCAAAGCAAGGAAAGTGCTTTCAGACAGGTAAGGGGGAGCAGAACGAGAAACGCAGGTCCTCCCTAACACAAGGGGGTTTCAGGCAGATTTTCAACATTCTTTGAATTTTGCTCATTTTACATGTCCTGAATTTGTTCTACAGTGTGAAAATCCTCTTGTTTTGAAATTTGCCTAAGCAGGAATGTCTTTCCTAATACCTGCCTTTGAGCTCCTGCAGGAAAGCCTCTCAGTGAAAGGAGTTGTCGTCTAAAGAGGCAGCAAATCAATGTCAGAAAAATGTTGTTGATCAACTTCCTGCTTTCCCATTCCCTGAAGCAGAGAGCTCTGAAAGGTTTCTTCAAGGAGCAAGAAAAATCAGATGGATATCAAAGGGCACGGTCAATGTTTTCTAGACGATTTTAAGCTCAAGCGCCTACTAAGGCTTTGTCCACATAAAGAAATATCAATGCAACTAAATTCATTCAGCAACTTATTTGGTGAAGTGCTATCCTCCATGTCAGATAATATTTAAGACAGTCTGCAAAACCAGATGTATTGTTTTTACCACGAGCAAAGGCACACGACTGAGGAGGATCCGGTTATGACAGCAAAGCAACCTGAAGCTGAGGCAAGCTAAGGGCACAGTTAGAGCTTGTTACCAGTCCCATTTGGTCAACGTGCCCGTGCCAGCAGCACAGAAATGGGGAACAGGCTGTGGGAGGAGGGGGGGAGGCTAAACAGCATCCCCACTTTAACTGCAAGTGAAAAAAATTGCTGTTCTTTCCCCAGGCCCCTTGTGTGACATTTCTCAGTGCTTGCAGGCAACCTGAGGCACTCAAACATTTCTCTCTCTTTCCACCTGCCAGTGACATAAATTACAATAGAATCGTAGAATGGTTTGGGTTGGAAGGGACTTCAAAGATCATCTAGTTCCAACCACCCTGCCATGGGCAGGGACACCCTCCACTAGATTCTCTCCTCCCTTATCCCCTTCCTTCCTACGACTGACCTGAAGTAAATCCTGCCTTCAGACTTGACCCATACCTTGAAGCAGCTTCCAAAACCGATGCAGTTTCAAAATGGTACAATTGTTACCAGCAAATAAGGCTCAGTCTGTTCTACAAAGCTTCAATAATACAGCATGTCAGCTAAGAATGTGAAAAAAAATCCACACCTTATTTTATATGGCTACATTGGCAAAAATTACAGAATATTTTGTTGGCTTTCGGGAAAGTGGGGAAATAAGCCCAGCAGAAAAATGTCCTTCTGTCACGTGCTGCATCTTCAGTATGGCCCTCTGCTATCCTGGCTGCACCTGCACAGGCAAACTCTAATAATACAAGCGTGAGATATGCAGGTTTTCTAACAGCATTCCAGTGGGAGTAATTGTAACCGGTTTTCAGACAGAACTTGGCAGGTTTAGGAAAGAGACCAAATGCTGTTGTACCTGTGATAGCAGTAGCCTGGATGCAATGATCCAAGAGGTCCTATATTTCAAAGTAAAAAAAGAAAACGAAAGCACTGAAGTCCTGCAGGAAAAGGGCTGAGCCTCAGAAAGAACAGCAGCAGAGAGAAGGTAGTTACACATTAGCCAACACGCGTGCTCCGACGTGGCTTCCGTGGCTGGATCGCTGAAGCTCACAGAGAGAAGCACGTGATCCAGCAGGGCCGGGGCAGTCACTGCCACGTCATGTCGCCTTTGCCACAGGGAATAAGAAAATACTACAAAGCAAGAAAGAAAAAATGAAAAGGATAAAAAAAACCCAAAACAACACTCAAACAAAACAAAACAGAACAAAAAAAAACAAAACAAAACACAAAACCCAACCCTTTTCCATCCCCACTCCATTTCCCAGACACATAGCAATCTTGGAAAAAGACAGGGAAGGGAGATCATATTTTCAGGGATGGTGATGCATCCACAATTCCTAGCAGCAGGGAGATGGAGCCGGCTATTACCTGTGGCACTGTGGTGCAATCAAGGTGCCATGGAAAACATGCGCTGAGACATCATTCCTATTTGGAAGAGTATATGCCTTTAAAAAGACAGGATAGACAAAAAGCAAGAAGAGACGGAAAATAACTTATCCCAATGGTGAGTTACCATTCAGAGGTAAACACAGCCTCCCGAGCACACGTAAAGCCAGTGCCCCATCTACTCACTAACTCTTCTGTCTAACTTCCCTTCCTTCCACCCCCAATTCTTCAAACCAAACCCCATTCAGTGGAAGTCCATTCCAACCGGATTTTGGTGAGTACCTTGACCCAGGGCTAGATACAGAGCAACGCAGAACTTCTGAACCAAGAAGCAATACGGGGATTGTTCTGCGGAGGGTATAACCTCAACCCAGCCTTGACAGGACGGCGGGGCTCCGGCAGATTCCCAGGAAAGAGTTGCACAGTATTTGCTGAGCTCTAACTGTATTCCACAGGCCTGGAGGCGGAAGAGGGAAGAAAATAAGAGAATAATAGATCCATTCTGAGAAACAACAGTTTCCCGCATCCTAAGAATCTTCTTGGAGATTTGCGGAATTCGGCAATGCAGGGAGAAGTTTCCCACTGCGGAACAAGCAATATTTCTGCTGTTTCCACTGAAAAGGAAACCCACCTCCTTACTGGCCTCCTGCAACTTGCCCTATCATTTCTGCTGAACAATATTTCAAATCACGAGTTGAAAAGAATTAGATGCAACTTGTACAGCTGCATTAAGGCCACCTACAATTGCTAGTATCTCGGAAGTGGGATAACACTATTCCTATGTGGGTAGGAGAGAAATTTAGCTATAAAAGAATGGTTACACTGTGGATTATTTGTGAAGTTTGTTTGCGCTTTGCTAAAATCGCTTGGCAAAACACTTTGATTTACATTTGGTGACATTTTTCATCTAACAGCTTCATTGACATAAATATTTGGTATACCCCTCCTGCCAAAAAAACCACGACGGAAAATTAACATGCGAGGCAAACAGTAAAGGACCAGTTCAAATCCCCTTGGAATTTCCTTAGGACCCAAAAGCCACTTGGAATAAACATTTGCCAGCTCAACAATTTGAAATGTCCTGTACACATCCCTCTAATAGCCTCTGTAATAATTGACAGAGCACAATACGTAGAAAAGATGCCAGCACATCACAGATATGAGGCTGTTGAGAGGATTAAGCATAATCCTGTCTCACCAATGAATAAAGAAAATAAGAAATGGAACTGTGTTGTGTTGAATAGCACCGAGTCAAAGATACACTTATGACAAGCTTTTGGGGGCTTTTTTTTTGCTCAACAGAGCTTCACTGAGAAGGTCATGCATGAATTCCGAAAAAAATGGCATTATTACTGAGGAATGCCAGGCAAAGCAGGAAATAATCTTTAATTAATTTGCGAGGAACTTTAATTTGGCAGACACAGTCTGCCAAATAGAGACAGAACAGTAGCTTTCTTATTAAGCTGATAAAATCCACCAAAAGTGAAGAAATCTGATTGTTAAAAAGCATTAGAACAATGGATTTTTACTAGGAGATGTAATAGAAATCCACAGGGAATCCTGGCAACACTCATTGGGGTTTTTGTGCTGAAATCAAAGGTATTTCTGATAGAAATGTAAAGGAAGAATCTTAACATTTTCTGCTCCTCTAAACTTTGACTCAGTATTTGATCTCACACACTGTAAAACGCAAGTAGATTCAAACTTATTCATTAATTCTAACAATTCAAAGGACCATACTTTGTTTTTTCTTATCAGTATTTTGGTCTTTGTAATTCCATTCCCAGTTGTCACCTCCAACTCCCACCAGCTTGTACAGGCATTAAGGGATATTTTTGTCATTTGTAAAATGCTGCAAGAACTTGAGATAATAGGAACTTCATAAACGTAACGTGTTATTTTAGTGAAACTGGGACAAACCGCTAGGTTCAAACATAATTGGTTACAATGGAAAAACTGGAGCATCCGTAGAAAACTGGGACATGGTACGTGTGAGGTGCTAATATTTACCCTAATGTGGCAGATTTGTCTCTGCTCATAGGAGCTCGCCCCTATATTTAGGGGTGTGAGCAGAAGAGCGTTAAAAGAATTTCATCTTTATTTGAAAAGATTTCCTGGGAACAGGAAGCAATTCAGCAAATCAATGTGTTTGTTTTTCACATCCGCAAGCCAAAATTTAAATCTAGCTTAAGCCTAAAGGGAAACAAGTTGGGCAATTTCAGCATAATCCCTTCAGAAATGTATTCTCTTCACATGAACGCTGCTCAGCACAGTAGCAGCTCTGTGCAGGAGAAGCCTCACACTGAAACATAAGAACTGCTACAGTTTAGGTTGAGAAGGAGAGTCTGTATTGGCAGCCTTTCTAATAATATCCTATACAAATTCATAAATAATCTTAGCATATTGACATCCTGTAAAGGAAATGTGGAAAACTCGCCGAGGAGCTGCCTGCATTAATCTTCATTCTATCCTGTACTGGCGTTTTTCCCAGTTTCCTATGCCTGAAGTTCACAATATCTGTTTTTAAAGGAACACACTGACCCTTATAAAGCGGAGCCCAGAAAGCCTGATTTCTTACTAATTTCAATTTTTACATCCTCTTTCCCCATAACAAGTGGGGTTTCAAGTGCAGCTTCTAGCGAGCCAATGGAAAAATGGTCTTTATGTGAAAAAACTTGGCGTGCAAATCAGATGACTAAAGAGTGTGGATTTATGGCACCTCCGGGCCTTATGGAGAGAGAATAATATCAAGGAGCGGTACGCAATGAAGCTCAAGCTTATGGTCCAGCCTCACTAATATGTATCAACACTGGCCAAGAGCTTTTTACCATGGCCTTTAAGCAGCTACCCAGGAGCAAGTGTCCTAGTTAAAGTCACAAGACTGTTTTCAGCCACAGTCTGCGAACTCCTTGCCACAACCAACAGTAGTTTTGCCTCCGTGAAGCAGATTTGATGCGGATAGGAGGTTCCTAGCACCTCCTCTGACTGAGAAAGGGAGAGGTGAGGAAAGAGCCAGGCAGCTGATAGCTGCTGGGCAGACACGCTCATAAAGAAGTTCCTGGAAAAATAAAATATTGCATGCTGTGAGACAAGGAGATTCAAGGCTTTCTGTACAACAGAACCACTTCGCTCATCCAGGAAACTGTCACAGCAGAAAGCTTCTAATGTACATGCAGATCTACTGGCAAAACGAAGCTCATGTTATTGTCAGAAAACCACCCTCCCTCTCAGTGGAACGAGCTGTCTAGGTAACAGTTCAATTTCCCAGTGCACCTGTTTCACACATGGACCTCTACCATCACTTTAGGAGCCCATCAAAGCTCATCCTTCTCCACAACACCCCACAAACACCCCATCAAAGCTCATTATATAGGTCTCTCTTGCCTGCAACTATGAACCCTGGCACCTGGGTTTGGGAGGAGACTGCTCTGGGGTAGCTATCCTGATGCCACCGAGTATGAAGTGCCCGGTTCCCTCTGCTGAAGTCTTCCACCTGTGCAGGGCTGAGCTTTCTACCAGCACGTGCACCCCTCGCAAAGCTTCGTGCATCACATTTAAAAAGACACTAGTGGGATTGGAGCGTTGCTGGCTCCCCCAGTAAGTGCTGTGGAAGGCAGGCAGGCAGACTGCATCTTCTTGAAACCCCTGGCAAAGGGAACAGGGTCCTGTTCAGAAGATGTCACTGATGTAACTGAAAAGACTGTCACCGAGTCAGAGGAAGAGGCGATACGGAGTTTGGTTTTGGTGTATGTATATAAAACTACAGGGACAATCGATGGTATGTCTGAGTCATCCTACCTGTGACTACCCCGGAATGTCTCTCCAAGATCTTGCTTTCTACTTAACGGTGATGGTGTGAATTCATTTTAGGTTATCAGGCACCTTCTGAGATGAACACATAGTTTCCATGCTAATCAGCTCCAAGGTTAGCAAAGGATACTGCCTGCTGTTCTTGCTTATCCAAGCCAATTTATTGAAATGAAGTCAGCTCACCTGCTGGCCTACATGAGCTGCATTCAGCGTATTCTCTAACAGTCCGTGCTACCGGCCCCTGGGAAAGTCTTAGCAGGAGAAAAGACTAGTACCTTCTAAAGCTTTTCTAAGCAAAGTTTCCCCATTGCAAGGCCATTACCCTATAGCTCCTGTCATCTACCGCATTCAGATTATGTACTGTGCTGATGGAGCCACAAGACTAGCAGATATTCTAGGTCGAGTTTCATACACTTTCAGCACAGCTACTGTGGTTTTAGTCTGGTAAATTTGAAAGAAGACTTTATCCCTCACTGATATCGTGAGGATGTGAGGACAACACGAGATGACCACGTAAATGAAACGCAGTTTACCTTTTATGCATGAAGATCAAGAATATCTCTGTCTCTAAGATTTTGAAGTTTTCCCTCTGATGCACGAACATAATTTCCACTGCTACCGGTGATGCGATCCATGCCCCAATTCCCATTATCCTGGCACGCTGCTCTCGGTGACAGGGGACACAGAGGACAAAGACAACAATAAAAGAGACATTATTAAGGCAGGTAAAACTTCCCACCAGAGTAAGTCTTAAAATATATATGTTAGATCAATGGAAACAGAAACCATTTGCCTGAGGCTGCCTTTATCACTCAGCCAAAAAGACATCTAGGAAAAAAAGATATTTCCATTGCCTTGGCAAGACACCCAGCCTGTGTTTGCTCCCTGAACACACTCATTCACAGCTTTCCCTCCTTTTTATACAAACACTATGGTTTGATCTAGACAAAAGTTGCACCCCCTAAGACTGATGCAATTTGCAGTTTGGCTTTATCAGTTGTGGATAGGAAAGTCAAGATACCACAGCTAGGCTGCTGCTTGCTCCTAACATCCCTCCTACTCCTCCCACCCCGCCTGGGCTTGTTGCACGAAGGACGAGCTGCTAAAACGGGTTCAGCACCCGATGTCAAGGGCATTGGCTAGCGAAGCCCAACGCCTGCTTCATGCCCCCAGCGTTATGATGAAATAAAGCGGTCACAGCCCAGCGCACATCATTATTTCCGGCGTTGCTTAGAGGCGGGACATACAACACAGTATTACCAACCCTGCATATTCAAACTTGGGTCAGTCCCTAAAAGCAACAATAAAAGTTTAGAAGTCTTTTGATTAAAAAATAAATCAATAAATCCGGGATTCTTTATTTTTCTGGTCTTTCTGTTTTCTAAGCCCCATGGTTGCACTTTTGAGACCCTAACCACCCTAGTGAGAACTGGAAGCATTTAATTTTCAGACAAAATCTGGCAGTCTGACCTAATCACATGACTCTAGGTTGCTAAGAAAAAAAAAAAAAAGGTGGAAAAAAAAAGAAGAAAGAAGAGTACAAAATACACAATAAAGCATGAAAACTAGCAATATCCAATCCAGGACTATATTCCACAGAGCTAACAGCCCAAATTATTCTATTTCTAAGAACTATTCTCACACTGCAGAATGCAAAGTTTAATAAAACTGCTCAGGTTTACATTTTACTTGCAGACAAAAATGACGAATTCTGGCAGGGCGAAAGGCCAGGCAGAGACCTTTATCTGTCACTTGTCCTTTGTCAGAACATCTTTGTTTGTTAGTGGAGCACTGAAATTTTGCAGCAGTGAAACTTCAACGTATGGGAACGGGGACCAAGGGCAAATAGAAACACGTACAGAAGGAAGCTCATGGAAGAGCTGCCAAGCACTCAAAGTAGGTTCAGAGTTTATTCTTTATTTATTCACTCTATTCTCATCCCAACCGTGCAGCAAATACAAAAAAAACAGAGGAAGGATATCTTATGATTAAACGCTGGCTTAGGGACATCTGAGTTCAGTTCCCGACTATTTCATAAACTTTCAGACTCAGTTGTCATCTTACAAATACACAAAGAAAAATTATGTTTCCTTTCTTGCACTCTTGTTCTGTCCCTTTTCTTCATATTGTGAATCTGTCACTTAATTTATATGAACTACTTAGCCAAAGGAAGCTCTGATCTCAGCAGGGGCCCATAGCTGCTGGGTTAGCAAATATTAACTGGGGGGAAATCTGAACCAAAGCCCACCTGGAACCTTCACAGAAGTTCAGAGCTGGAGCTGCCTGTAGGAGCAGGAACAATTCTGCCGTAAATGGACTTCTACTGCTGAGCCAGTTGCGAGCAGACATCCCACCGTTCTTATTCGAGCAACCTCTAGCTGTTTGACTAAAATACTTAAAGAAATCTAAAAATACAGTAAGGACTAAATCCCACTGCCTGAAATTCTACTTTCCCTCCCCTCAAATCCTGTGCCTTTTATTCTGAAATGGACAAATGGCAAAAACAACGAAAGGGTGATTATTAATCTTTGATCCTGAGTCACTTTCTCTTACAGAGCCCTATTCTTCACGTCAGGAAGTGCGATACAAGAGCACTCCCACGGCCTGATTAAAGGTCCAGGTATGGGGTCACACAATGCACAAAGAGAGCTGCAGAGCTTCAGAGCGCGATGTGTATTTAATGTCTGACTAAACGCAAATACGATAAAGAACGAAATAACGAACATTCCTAATGATTGCCATAACTGTGAAACTGCCACAGAACCGCTTGAGATAATTGTGGTAGGAAACTGAGTTGCTTTTTAAGAAAGAAATGACCAAATCTGTTTTCCAGAGTGTGAGCCCGGGTGATTACAAAACAGAACTCGCTGAGAATGCCAAAGCGTTGGAAAATGGCAGCGTGCCCTTCTCAACAGAAAACAGCAAAACGGACCTAGGTTTTACCGGGTCGCCTGAAAGCTAAGGAATTAGAATTGAAAACAACCTGAGCGAGGGAGCTAACAACTGGGATTTCAGGTTTGTCAGCAAAGAGATGCCTAGGAGAAGGGTCAGAGGTTACACCTGGAGATTTAGAGCATAATGACAAAGTTCAGATAGTCATCAAACCCATCTGGCCCCTCAGAAAGCAAATCATCATTAAAGCCAGTTTTGATGAGAGCAACTTGGCTTAAGAAGCGGAGCTCATTACTTCCTAGGGAAGATGCTCAGTCCAGCTCTTCCTTTATTTCTTCTTATCCTCACTGAAAAAATAAGGAGAAATATTAAAAATATTATGTCAAAGCCTGAATTTTAAAAGGGCTCCACAAACAAACCAGCTGTTGCAGGAGCCCCACACAATCCCGGCTGACGAAAACAGCAACCCGCCTGCCAGCTTTTACGACCATTCCCTGTAAAAGTGACTTTTACGAGAACGACTTTTCTACAAGGGATTTGCAGCTCTCTGAAAAGCACTGAAATGGCAGATGACAACCAAATTGTCTCTCTCCGAGAGCAGGCAGCGCGGGGAAAGCGGCGGTCTCGCAGCCAGCCCGCTTTGGGAATGGCATCCGAGTCCCGCCGCCCCGCGTTGGGCAGGAGCCTCTCTTTTCACCAACACAAAGGAGGACGTGCGAGCATGAAATCCACTCTGAGCATTGCTCGCTCCACGTAGCCGAGTCTAAAGACTGCTTTGGCTTGGCCACCACGAGGAGCTGCATTTTGATGTTCAACCTGTCAGAAAATACCTTTTTTAATTTATTTTTTTTTCCCCTGTACCATTCATAGGATTTTTATGTTCTAAGTCACCCTAGGAGGAATCCAGCTTAAGAGCTTGATTCTCACTATCGATAGAGTTTACAGAGTTTCCAAAGGGGAGACAGCTGTAAAGATTATAGGAAATCGGTAGCTTTACTGTTAATCTACAAGTCCCTCGAGATTTCTGCATCCTTGGTCAGATACGAAAAAACGACTTCTATAAACTCATTCTTTACACTCATACATAACACTACCAAATCTTTAAGGTGATAATCAAGAAAGAAATGGCAAAACGTTAGGACAATCTCAACATTTCATGTGCGTTTTACTAGATCTAACAGCAAGTCAGGTTGTATCAATAATTCTGCTCAGTTTACCGGCCAATGAGCAACCTTCGAACTAATCTAAACATAAAGGCTTACTCACCAATTCTGGCAATAGATATTTTTTTAATCTCTTAAAGAAATTTTGATTAGATGGAATACAAAGGGGGAGTTCACAGACATTTAATAACAGAAATTAATATAATAGCATACACTTTTAATTGAAACCTGGACTTAGTCAAAGGTATTCTGAGAAGTCCTAAAGTATGAACATATATTGGCTATAGATATTATAGGGGCTGTTGTGCTGACAACTGCATATGAGTAGAAGAAAAAAGATTTTGTGACCTTGTTTCTCCATCTACACTTGGAAAAAAACCCCAACAAACCACAACCAAATCCCAAACAATCTCTACTTGTGAGGTCTCGTGAAAAGCCATAGATGTATAAAGCTCTGGAAATCCTTGGTGTCATCTTGCTGCATGTTAGGCAGGTATTTCACATTCAGATCTGACTTACAGCACTAAGCAGCCTGACCTCTTATGCTGAGGTGCAGTTTGACAGTTCAGTTCATGTCCTGTGTGACTCACAGAGTCAAACACACCGTTTCACAAAAGGGGTGTCAAGGGCACTTGTCAGTATGCTAGAAAAAAGCAAAAGCATTGCTGGTAATTGAGACACTGTAAAATCCCTACACATTTTGTATGGTCATTACTTAAAATAAGAACTGAACTAAAGATGGCAACAGCTACCAAAGATTAAGCACAGGTATTTCAGTATGGCAGCTCTGCATTATGTTATTCTGAACCTTTTCTATTTTTTTATTTCTAAAAAAGCTGCTGCATCCATCTACTGTACTGGAAAATGCAGTAGGCTGAATGGTTCTAAATTTAGGATGCAGGACACTGCAGCTGTGATAATGTTGCGGAAGTGGAAGGCATAGTAGCTACATGACATATTTAGATAAGGCAACTATTCTTGGTCAAAACGAAGCTCGGGTTTGGCTGCTTTAGCAAGTGCACTAACTCGGCTCATCAGTTCAGCGACACTTCATTCCAGCTCTCCTCCTCACCTGCAAGACACTGCGTCCTGTGACCTCTCCTCCCCATTTCTCTTCTGAAAAGTAATCATAAACCTGGCGCGTAGCATTTCCGCTACCCCTTCCTAAGCAGGTATTTGGAGACAGGCCAGCGACCTGTCTAGCCCGCTATACCCTGACATAGTACAGCCGTAGGGTCCCAGAATTTTCTGCCTCCCAACTGCTTTTGTTGGTCTCCTCCAAATGGATCAAATTAGCTGCTGATCTATTTCTGCTAAGTTCAGCATTTTCTTGTACCGAGAGATAATGCAGGCTACTGTATCTCCTTCACTTACCTCAAACTTAAAACGATGCTCCATGACTGGATCATTTTTCATCCTTTTTTTTTTTTTTTCTTTCCTAGCAACTTCTCCCCGTTTACATCCTTTTCCTCCTTTAAACACATCTTGTCTTCAAAGTTATCCGTCCTGCTTGCTCAGGCCTAAGCCTGGCTTCTGTTGGATCTCATTTTAACACATACTTGCCTTGTCGGTTTTAGATAGCAAGTTTTCTATCACATGGAAACATTCATTGACAGCACCAAGCCAAGTGGCAGTTTTAAAATCAGTCTCCAGGCTTTCAAGTCAGGAACTATCAGGCACACACTTTAAAAAAAGTAGTATCAAGTTTTGCTGATAGAAAGAGGTTTTTAATATCATTTCAGTGAAAAGGGGTCATTTTGATCAAGATCTGAATGCAGGGTTTTTTGTAATATTGGGACAGATTTTCATTAAGAAACCACATACAAATTAAGGTTAATTACTTCCAAACTAATCCATACAAATTTCTCCTAATATAAGTTTAATTATTTTTCTTTTTTTTTTCTTTCTTTTTTTTTTTTTTACGAGAAATTGGCAGTAGTATGTTTCAAGTAGTGCTGTAGCTCTGGTCTCCAGCCAGGAAAGGGTAGGGAGCAGTCCTAATTGTTTAGCATAATTGGGATTTGGGCATCTGCAGCACAGCAATAGTTTTGAGCTTCTCCAGCAGCATGCAGTCCAGCAGATTGAGTTACGTGTTTAAAAATTAAGCAAACTCTGGGTGCGAACGAGCCCGATCCAGCACACAACACATCCACAGAGAACTCCCAGCCTGCGACTCCACAGAGCTTAGACCCAGCTCAGAAAAGTCTGGAGCAACCTTACCTTCCAGTGCGCTCAGCGGAAGCGATGTGTCCTGCGGAGCGGAGGAACGGGCTGTACCGTACACAAACATGCGCCCATCGCCAAATTGTACTCTCAGGTGTACCAGTGAAACAGCACTGATTTCAACGGACTTACGCCGGCAAATATGGGAACAAACACCTTTAGGTTATCAGTAGCGTGATGAAATTTGGACGAACTCCTTGAAATTTCACAAAGATTCCACAGTCATATCAATTACGTCTAACAAACTTAAAACTCAATACCTGAAATTAGGTGCCATTCATTATTTTTATCCCTTAATCCTGCTGAGCTCTCGGAAGATTCGTTGTACTGTGTTTGAATTTCTCTTGCAGTACTTCGGTCTACATTTTGATGGAAGAATTAAGCTGCCAGCGGCGAACTCTCCGAGCTTATTACACCAACACTGCTCTCTTGTGGCAGACACTTAAAGTGAAATATTGATCTCCTCTGCTCTACATACCACAACTTAGCTATAATACAATCCAGCTGGCAAAGGGTATATACAAAGCAAACCACCAATAAAAGTGGATGCTCAGATTTTTGATAGATAAAAGAGACAAAAAGCAACAACAGATCATTAGATTTCCCCTCTCCGATATAAAATATTCAGGTGCTCATCCTCATGCCTGTATCAACGCCAAGACTTTGTGGAGAAAGCACTGCTAGTGCAATTCTCTTTCCCAACCCATTCTGCAGAGATACATTGATCAGACCAAACCTCACAACCCTTCTGTGCATTTTCAAATGCCTTTCAGAAATTCACATTTCGCTGCTCAAAATGAAACATCATTGTTTCTGTCTTTTAAGCCTCACAGTTATCTGATGATTTGAATTTACTGTTTATTTTTAAGTCTGCCACTTCCTCATATTTTCCTCAAAATCAGTAAAAATTATTGTTTCCCAGGCATGATTCACATTGGCAAGCGTAAACAACTTCAAACATTAATTTTCTTGCTTCAAAGAGTGCCAATGAGGACACAAATTCAATGAGCAGGAGGACTCTGTGGCCAAGTGACTAGAAAGTACATGCCTGCAACTGGGAAAGAGATTCCCAGGTTGCAGTTCATAGTTAGATATCTAAAGCATCTAAGTTGCCCCCAGTTTCTATGGATTTTTATTTTTGTGGGCTCTGCAAATACCACTGATGCCCTACTGGAGCAATTCTTCCCTAGATAAACGTCAACCAGCAGGTTTGCTACTTTTTTTCTTTGCGTATTAAAAATGCCCAAAATAATAATGTTGTTTTTTTTATCATGGTAGGAAAAGAATAAGGGCATTATTCTCAAAACTAAAAGGGCAAATATCCCTTGAACAGGCATGCACAAGCACACACAGCGTAAGAGTCTGACACATTCATATAGCTGTAATCACAAGACATTCATTTAAAACAGACATACGGTGTTAGTAATCCTTCCCCACCACAGACTTGTGGCACTGCAATGAATCAATAATAAAGGGCCACACTGTCATCAGCAGAGTTAAGACAATCCATGACAGAGAAAAAAGTCAGCTGAATGTACGTACTCCAGTGTAATAAACCATTGGATCATTATCAGGGGTTTTTGGGCAATATAATTCAATACATTCCTGTACTGATCAGAACTGAGTAGGTGGATCACCCGTGAAAGCAGGTGTTGGATTTTCACCAAGTGATGGCTTGCCCTTCCCATCCTCTGCCTTTTCCTTCCTTGATGCACAATTTGACTTGCAGAACTCAAAACTGCTTTACATCTGTTAATGGCAAACAGAGCTCTCTACATGCAAATCTCCCACTCCAGCCAACAGGTATGTTGACACACGGACTGCTCTTCCAACTTTCACGTTTTACAATCGTGTCCTATCCACAGAAAGGATTTGCATGTGCTGCACCTTTCGCAAGCAAATTAATTCAGCAGTTTCCCCAGGGCAGCCCCTGGGAATCGAACCTTTCTGTCTACCTAGCTTTTTCAGAAAGGTCACAATAGCGATGTCAATGCTTGTTTATCCTTCCTGTAACTCCTGCTCTGTAGAACGCTGGACAAACAACATCCCCCGCCAAGGCCAAGAACGGCCAGTGAAGTACACAGCCCCTAACAGCTACCGCAGGGGAACCCACTGGCCAAAGACACCCCCGTAACCCCCCGTGAGGAAAGACGAGCAGCACGATCGTTGCTCTGAAGCTCCAGGAGGATGACCCAGAGTTGAAGGACAACGTCTCTCATGGAAACCCTGCCCCGTTCAAGCACACGCAACTTTTTCAACTCACCACATAAAGATGCGCATCCTTAGAAAAGGGTCCCAGGCTAAGATGGATTTTGCTTTGCCAGTGACAACCCGCCATACAACAGAGCACAGGCGTCCGGTATTTCACTCAGTTGTCGTGTTTGGATTGCATCTGTCACACACTGGTAGATCTTCAGGTTGAGCGATATGATGAGCTTTTAGATTTCCTTTCTTACAGCTTCATACTGTCTGTCTCTACAGGAACGAACGTGTCAACTCAGATGCAAAATGAATGAATGGCTTTTAATCACTTTGATAATGTTAACGTTATTGCTTTGACAGGATAGCAGCAGATACAGTTTGCTGACTCAGCCACTTGTATAACGATCTAATGGCCTTTTCTGACTAATGCCATGCTCTAAAAATATAGACTGGACTAATAGATGAGCCTCTGCTATACTGAAAAACAGGCTCATTAAGACAATTCCTCTGAAAAGTGGCATTTTCATGACAAGACACTGAAGCATTTAATTACCCTGTATCCTGACAGAGCTGAAAGAAATTAATTAAAGAGAAAAAAAAAAAAAAAAGTGCAGCAGTGTAGCAGATCTTGAGGTAGGAAGAGATGCCAACAGTCAGTAGCGTAAAGGGGAATTTGAGAACTGCAAGGCTGTTTTCCCAAAGGAAACGGTCTGTTGATAGGCTACAGATTGCCGTCCATGTACACAGAACAGAAGGCCAGTTTCTGAGAGGAGACTTGTCATTACAGAGCAATTAATTTCCCCTGCTGTAGTCTGTGCCAGGAGAGTATCGGCTGCTGTTAAAGGACAGTGAAGTCAGAGGTTTGGGAGGGCAGAAGAATCTTTAGTGATATTTGAGGTAAGGGACTTGTTTTCACTGCAGTGTTAGCTTGGATTATCCACCTTTAAGCTCATTCCCTGCTCTTCAACTGAGTTCATAAGGAGAGGGAGAAGCCCTGCTTGGGCTGCACCGTGCAGCGGGGCGGGTCACGAGGAGGTTTTAGCAGCACCAGCGTTCACACCACTTGTGCCAGGAAGCTGCTCCAAGTGACTCTGAACGCAACCGTGCAGCCAGCTGCCGGGGCGTAACGGGGGTGACGGCACTGTAACGTACATGCAGATGGCATTAGCTCACCCTTGTTGCTGGCCCTGCCATCAAATGTGAAAACAAACCTTATGTAATCCCTGTTGCTTCTCGGGCAGAGATTTGCTCCTACCTTTGCTCTGCTCTCCGACCCAGCTGTTTGTGCAGCGGCATGGTAAACTGCATCAGAGAAAAGATTTTAAAAAAAAAAAAAAAAAAAAAATCAGCTAATTAACCCCCCAACTTGTTTGGTTTTGGTTTGTTTTTTTTTCCCCTTCTCAAACTCTATTGACTCTGAGTCCAGCTTACCACCCTGCTGCATCAGTAACCTTGCCGCCACAACAGAAGAGGCAGTGGAAGGGTAGGAAGAAGGGCCTGAGGAGGAGACTGCTAAATCCTGCTTAAGCAGGGCTGGCATCAAATGAGAAATCCACAGCCCGTGCTGTCCCCACTGCAGCATTAAGCACGCCTCAAGGCACGTTTCCTTACACAGAGCTAACGCTTAATCAGGCTAAAGACTTTTGCATGCAAATGCAGGTTACATTAGAGGCCAGGCTTGGAGCTGAACTTCAAAGTGGTGAAGACAGGCCCACAGTGATCAGGAGTGGAGCAGATGGAGGTTCCTCCACACACACTCCCGGGGAAGAATAGCTTCACTGGACACTGACAATTCATCTGCTGTTCAGTACAGCATGGTTTGGATTTTGCCTTCACAGCAAGTTTCAGCTTGAAAAGAGCTATGGGGCCATGGCCTGCATGCCATGCATGGTTTGCCAGGGCAAAGCCTCCAGCCCACAGTCGTTCCTGGCAGCTCTCGTTCCATTTATATCCCAGATGCATGAGGGGCACACAGCAGGGAGAGGAGTTGCACAGAATAGATGGCAACTTCAGTTGCTTGGACAGCCCGTGCCGGTTTGTCTAACAATGAACAGTGAAACAGGGTGGATTTTTCTAACCCTTTTCCTTCTGTCATTTCGCCGTTTGATCGCTGCTCAGTTCCAGCGCCAGGACTGTCACACTTTGCAGCCAACTGAGAGGACCAGAAGAGCTCACATCCTCTAGAGTTACAGGTTCACCCTAGCGAAAGCAGCGAAGCATTTGTTATTTTTTGCATTTAATTCTATACATGTGCGTAAAAACTGGCACTTTTTTCATTGTTGGCACAAAAGCACAGCCACGCACACCTGTTTATTTCAATTCTTCGGAAAATTTTCATTCTTTTAAATAACACGATCCCAGCAAACATACCGATATCCAAGCACCCCTATACTAGTTCTAAGTAAAAGCAGAATCCCAGCCACAGCATTAGGGAGCACACGTAGGTATTGGTATCGACAGGAGGCATGTAGGGTAACAGAACCCTGCAAATACTTCAACCAAGGCCACACCTGTGCTCCCTGCATCCCACCAGATGTACCTGATCCGCACTCCCTGCTGCACAGGCTCATCTCGCCAGTGAGGAACTTAAAAACAGCCAACGAGGCATGTGGCACGCGTCTGTGGCCGGCACACGCGGGGGACACCTGTGAAGAACGAACACATAATTGGCTGCATGGGAAAATACGCTGGTTAAAAAGACAGGGAAGCAACAAACTAGAAGGTCCCCCCGTGCTTCCTTGCCTTTGACTGTCATTGGGAAGTTGGCACGAGAACGTCCCCGCTCGCCTTCATCCTGCTGTCAGCGGAGCAAAGTGGCCCCGCATCTGCTGCCTGCCTGGGAAAGGTGACCCTTTTTGGCAGGGGAGAGACTGCCGCAGCTCCGCGTTTGCGAGAGCCACTCTTCGCTAGCACGGATGACGCCTCTGTCTGAGATGTACAACCATTTTTATTACCACAATTAACAAAAAGAAGCAGCTGTTTAAACACTATATAAGTGACAAGCGCTAATACTTTGAAGAAACATAACAACTACAAAATGTTGAGAGCATCTCTTCCCTCCGTCGTAGAGGATAAGAGAAGGACTGAAAACAGCTGAGTGGACATAAAGAGCTCGCAAATGCCTTATTAATAAGCGTGTTGGATCTAATGATCTGTGAAACTGAAATGAGATTATTTGGATTATCTCATTAAACAAGAATAATAGCAATAGTAACCGGGTAGTAATTAGGAGTGGGCCAATCCAAGGACAAGCTAAATAATAGGGCCAAAAGACTCTTAATTAATACTCTGCATTTTTGTGCCTGTACTCCTACACCCATAGTTTATGAAGAAATCAAGAATCGTGGCGAACCAAACAGCCTGATTTCAACAACCAGAAATTAAGCCACTGGCTACTCACTCCTGTACGGATCACTCAGTCCGAAAACTAAACAACGATTAAACAGGGCTATTTTGGCAGAGCTGGCCTTCAGGAAACAAAAACACGTAGCCAAAATGTAAAATTGTTTTCAAAGGCTTAGCAATTAACAACCAGCTCCAGGCAAAGCTGCAAGGCAGAGGCAGAACAGAAACAATACCCAATTTCAGCCCTTCTTTTTTACTGCTAGCCCTCGCAACCTCCCAACCAAAGCATGACTTTTCCTCCAAGTGTGAAAGTAATTCCTGAATGGGTTCAATGCATAATTGAAGATGAAGCACCACGTGAATTTTACCTTTTAGACCTTGCTTGTATCGAAGCATCCAGAAGCTCTTTGACTCAGGCCAAAGAACAGGACACCTCTGCAGCCTCCCAGGGATGGATGGATGGATGGATGGATGGATGGAGCATGAAAGACCAGACATGACAGATTTGGCCTGAGTGGTGGTTAGGTCAAGAGGTCCTGGGCATTGAAGCCCAAAGTAATTATGGTTGTGCAAAACCTACTGCTCCCGTTGCCTTCCCTAAGCACTCTTTACTTAACGGGAAAAGCAGGCAATATAATATACAGTGCCGTAGTAAAAGGCTTTTCCAGGGGATTAGATAAACGAACCTAAAAAGATACTGCTCGAAGATCTGGCACTTGACACAGAGCGCTGTCCTCTCGTGGGTTTCCGAAGGCAGCGTGATCTAGCTGCCCTTCATGCTCCAGAGTTACTGAGCCCACGCCACAGCCCAACAACAAACCACAGACCGCATTTATCAAGGGAATTTAGATTCAAAACCAGCCATGCTACTGGTCAGGATGCAAAGTGTTTGTTTCTCTTTTAAAGGCTTTGCTTCCACATACTGAATTCTTAACATTAGCAAAAAAAGAAAGGGGAGGAGGGGGTAACTGAAGGAAGCTACTTCGGAGAAAGATGTCTTGTTTACTAGTTATTTTATTAAGAACAGAAACTGCAGCCCTGCCTAACACACTCATAATTCTCCACAGAGTACAGCACAATTTGGATCTCGCTTTTGTAGCAAGTTTGAACTATAAAAGAACTACGGTTTCTAAAAATTAATGTGAAAGATGACAATTTTTTGAAAGACAAAGAAGAGAGGAAAAAAATAAAAGAAAATGAATGACTGCTCGATTACCCTGAACAGTCAGAAAAGAGGAAAAACCACTCTACCAAGAAAACCCCAAACTACTTTTGGGTCCCTCTGAGAGGAACTATAACACTTAAAACTAATTATCCTAATTTTCTGCACTTGCCCCCGCCAGGGCTGCTCAGGCTGCGGCCTGCACGCTGCCCCGGGCACGCCAGGGCCCCGGCTCTGGGCCACAGCACCTTCCTCTTGGCTTTTCCCCCTTTTCTCACAGGCCGTGTGGGTGACACGGCAGGGAAGGGAAAAGAGTCTCCCGGAGAAGACTTCAACGGAGCAGCCTCCTGCTACCAGGACTATAAGAGCTCATCTCACGTGCAGTTTCTCAGATTGGTTGGGTTGATGACACCAACCGAGCGTGGACGGACAGCCTGCTTGACGCGTCAGGCCTCCTCCGGCACGGAGCGAGCTGCGTGACCCGCGCACCCGCTCGCTGCTCTGCTGCCTCGCGCCAGCTCTCAGGCAAAGCTGAGCTCTGCGGCCCGTGTGACAGCAAAGAGCATTTAACAGAGCTGCACGCCGAAAGCCATCCTCTTCTGCCTCCCACTCCTGCGCTACCTCTTCCCTTGCGTCGATCTCGTGCCTGCAGACCGAGCTGCAATAGTAACTGTGGGTGGGATTGCACTTTCAGGAGTAGCAGGCTAATACACCAGCATTGCTCAAAGAGTCGTAGCTAATGAGGGAACTTTGCATCCTACTCGCTGGGTGGTAGCAAATGACGGTGTCAAAGACGTCACTGGCAGGAGGAGGGGAAGATGATCAGTTAAGGGAAAACATCCCTATACCTGACAGACAGGGAACATATCCAAAGTGCACGGATACAGAGACCTCCTTCTTCACATGCTCTTCACCCCTCGAGCAAGTTGAAGCCTACATCAACACGTATGAAGTTTTTGGCTCTTCTCACGCTATGGAACTGGGGAAGATTCCCATCCCCAGGAGCCAGTCTGGATGCTGGGAGGCAGCCCATTCTCCTGTTTGGGAATCCGAGGCAAAAAATGAGGTGGCAAATCTGTTTCCCCTTCCTCCTCCATAGACAGAGATACCTGCAATTCGTTGTGTCCTGCGTCAAAATGGACAGCAGTTTCTTGTTTGAAAGCAGAGCAAACTTCCTGGCAATGAGAAGTAAATGCCAGCAACTTGAATGGATGGAAGGTTTCTGTTTAAGACAGCTCTTAACTTGTATCTCGAATGGACTCCAGCAAGTGAAACTGCATTTAAACGTGATGCTGCAGGTATGAACGATGCAGGGGTCGGTGTGTGCCCACCGGGCATAGGAGGTGCAGATGGGCCACCCTTATGCCCTCTGGGGAGAGGTAATATGGACCGAGGCACTGCTACTTCTGGCAGAGACTTTTAGCCTGGGAATGAAGTATCTTTAGCAGAACACCAGCATCTGTTGGCTTGGAAGGGAAGCGATGGAAGAGACAGTGCTCAGACTACCCCAGCTATCTATCCGGCACAGATCAGAGAAAGCTCCAAATAATGCACATCAGGACTCCGGGCACTGAAACATACTCCCTGATGAGTCTCAGCACTTTAATAAGTGCAGGAGTACTCAGAGACTAGGGAGCAGAAAAAAAGCCACTGCTTGAAATACCCACCACAGTCTAACCCACACTCTGTCACTTTTTTTGGGGAAAGAAAGATGTGGAGTGATGCTAATGCTGCAGACCTGCAGGATAACAGTACACCTAGCACTTCTTCACAGCGGCCATATCTTCCCATCAAAAATGCACAGCAGGAGGGAATTTCCTATTGTCTCCCAGCTCACATGACAAGAAATATTAAGACTAAAAAATATACTGATGGCCAACTCTTTTACACACATCAGGTGCTTGTACCTACTCTGTAGTCTGATGCTAACAGGGTTTGCTTTCTTTCACTGCTAACATCTTTTTAACTCAAATGCTTAAGGATTAAAAGTCAGAATGAATGGAGAAAGGCTTACCACTCAGGGTATTCTGACTAATAAAAGTTCTGCATTTTAAGACTGGCTGACACACATGCAATATGTTCTAGGGTTTTTAAACAAGCAGTATTGCAAATTTGCATGAGTCCAGGAGATGAACCTTTGTACAGTCCACAAAGTATTTCCTATGAAAGTTCCCATGCAGGCAGTAGAACTAAATCCAGCTATCTACTTCTAAAGTCTGTGCAAACACGCCTGTAATCAGTACTTGGGCACATCTGCTTTACTGTCAGTGTCGACTCTCGCGTGACTCTCGCCACTGCAGCTTTCTGAAACTGCTGCTTCATTTCTCGTGCTTCCACAGAGCGAGCCTTTGCAAAAAGCTCAGACTGGAGTTCAATGTATGTGCTGTTATAGCAAGTACTGTTGCTAAACTTCAGGTTCACCATCCCAAATACCATTTCACTCCACCTTCACTCCACTGACGTGGGCAAAATACTGTAGTTTAACGTGGTTGTTGATCACGTGGCACACTGGAGCAAAAAAGAAAAATACGAGCGTGTATGCAACAGTGAAAGGAATACTCTCAACCTAAACTGCAAGCTACATAAACAGAACTAGACTGCTGTATGCCATGGGATTATCCATCATCGTGATGAATTGAAGCCAAAGCTCGTGTTTTGTTAAACCATATCTATCATTGGTATCTGCTGTATGACAGTTCCAATTACAGTTGCTTTCAGATGTGCTTTCAATTTTGTTGGGGAGACAAATCTAATTGCTGTTTAGTACCAAACAACACTGCAGCAGGACGTGATTGCTTTGCTTAAATAACATTGTTTTATTAAACTGCTCAGATTCAACCCCATTAGTTTGATCTTTGGATCAGACCAGCAGCAAGGCTGACAGGAACCCTTATCTGAAATAGAATTTCTAACTAGACCAATTTGTGACCCTCAGAATTTTATTACACAGCTGTAGAAGGTACTGGTGTTCGCTAAGAGAGGAACACACAATTTCCAGACATCATTGAAACATGGGCTTTACTATGCTTTAAGGGGACTCCCCTATATTAGGCAGCTAAATTGAGGGGATTGTTGTGCAGTATTTTGCCACAGAACTTTTAAGCCAAGAAGTTTCAAAACTGAGAAGTGACAGTGTGTCAACAGTACAACGCGGCCAAGCTCCTAATTTTTCCTGCTTTTTATATCCTCCTTTGCTATATCCAAAGATGCCATACACAGAAAGACCAGATAACAGTAGGAGACCACATCACAGTCTGCTCTGAGCTAGTAGAAGTAGAGACTTACATGCCCCACAAGAGCACAATCGGGTAGACGAAGCTCCGGGACAAAGTCTGGCTCCATTTCCCTGGTGCTCTGTGGAGGCATGAAGAAAGGCCCAGTCCACTCACAGCTCTGGGCAGGATGAGGTTGGGGAATTGCTCCCTCCGCCCTCAACCTTGCATGTACATCAGTGCAAAAAGGGTTTATCGTAAGGACTCACCATTGTCCACCAAGAGTCATACTATGGTCTCCAGTGCCAGGAGTAAGTGCCACCATCTGTGTATCCAAAAGCCTCTGCAATCGGCCTCCGTGCTCAGCTCTACACTGCTCCCCACAGCTGCCATTTACATGTAAACATCCACCTTTGTTTAAAGTGTAACTGTATTACAGGCTCACAGGTAGGACATGGGGCTGGGATTCAGGACGAGAGCTCCGTGCCTAGCTCTCCTACCGCCCCAGGCAAGCTGTTTCACTGCTTTATGCCTCTGTCTCCCTGGAAAGGGTGCGGGATGGTCTACTCTACTCTCACACAAACCACTAAGATACATCTCAAAAGTGCTGGGTCAAAATTACTGCATAAGAGCAGACAAGTAAGAGCAGACATCAGTGAATTGGTGCTCCTGCAGCATCAAAGTCGCAACACTCACACTTGGTGAATTCCAGAAAATTAAACACTTCCTCCAGCAACTATCTATTCCTAAGTCATTACACAGCACTCACAAGTGTACTACTTGGAATTTGGGGCCACTGAAACACTGAGTCACCTCCCTGCACATCACAGGAATATTATTTGTTAAATCATATATTTTTTTTTTTGAGATCACAGTGTGGCTTAATCACAGAAACCTAAACCAAAAGAGAATCCAGAGCTGATTCTACCTTCCAGAGCTGAAGAAAGTTATCAGGAATACCTAGTGAAGTCTAAGGAGGTATCTGCACCATGAGTTTGAGCTGTAAATGGAATACCTGATATGAAAGATAGGTATTACTGTATCAGCAGTTTCTGAAAATTTATCAATGTATAGTCCTAGTTTTGCCAAGATCTGCAGAGCTGAGCAAGATGGGATGGACTTTATTTTAAGGAAGAAGATGTTATGGTTTTCCCATGAAAACACCACCAAAAACTCAACAGAAAAAACCTCACAAAGAAACAAGTTCTTTTACAGCCTGTATTTCACAACAGCTTTCGGTGTGCCCCAGTGACCACTAACATATATTATACTGAGAGACGTTTCCACCCCCCTTCTTGCAAATCTCAAAAGCCTTCACCATCAGAACTGATCCTCTGAGATTTGGATCCTTCCCAAGTTCATTTAACCTGATTAATTTTTAATGGCTGTCACTGGTTATTTCACCCAGTCAGTCAACAGCTTCTACAGTTCAAAACGCCAGCCACCCTTTTCCCCACTCTGGCATAAGACAGGGCTCAGGATCTACGGAAATTATTCATCTGCATCATAAAGAACTTGAAGGAGCTGTAAAAGAGATTGATCCCCGACAGCTGCACTAAACTTGAAAGCCCCTTCCTGGCTCTGAAGAAGGAGAATTCTGACCTGAAAAGGGGTCTTGAGTGAACAGCCTCAAAGGGAATAAAATATTAGCCTGTAAAACCAGCACTCACTGGAAAACTCAGGTGATCTTATAATGTAGGTACAGCTCTTGCCTCAGGCGCAGCCAACGCAATTACTTGCCACCCAGCATCTCGAGCTCGGGGTTGATGTAACAGGCTGTACTTCATTCACTTCCTTTTGTCCTGAGCGCGAGCAAGCCCCCAGAAATGAACTGCCAGTACTACTTCTCTGGTGACCAAGCCCTGTAGGACAATGCTACCATTTATCATCATATCCAACACATATTGCTATGCCATTAACATTAACCTTTTGTATTGATTCAGCTCCCGTTACTGCATCTGTGCTGGTTAACATCTTTAAGGAATCCTGTGGCAACAGGAAAGAAGCTCACGCTCGTCAGCAACACTGTTCAGTCTGAGGGTTACAGACTTTCAGCCAGAAGTAAAATTTATCTCAAAACCAGGGGATGGAGGAAAGAGAGAAGCCTTTATTTATCCAATGGCAAGTATGCCCAGAAATGCTTGGGAAGCAAGAAAAGGACGCTCACAGGCGTCCCATTTGTGCAGCGAACATTGCTGAACCATTTCCTGTTGCCAAGGTATGTGCTGGCGGAGGGAGGTTACCAGGGCACCGCCATTTTTTGTCATGCAAATGATGCAGAGTTATTGAAGGCACTTCCCAGCAACAGCGCACTTTCCTCCCCCCCCCACTAGTTTGATCCCAGCATTGAAAAGGAAACAAAACAACTGCGGGAATGTGGAGCAGCATTGGCCTAAGCCAGAAACACCAGCTATCCCAGCGCTACGGGAGTACCAAACCTGCCTTTGGTGAATGCAGTAGGCCCTTCTGCTCTTTATTTAAACGGGAACAGGGAAAGAAACCGGCCCTCAAGTCCGAAAAAACATGTGTAGTGTTTTTTAACTACATTGTTTTTCGTGATCTGTTAAGTGACACTGAAAACACTGGAAGAAAGTGACACATGAACCTTCGTTTAGAAAAATCAGAGTACACGTTCCATTCGCATTTTGCTATTTGGGATTAACTTGTGTGCAATGATTTTGAGTTGAAAACTGTAAAAAGCTTACCGGCAGAAAATGAAACTGAAAACATACTTTAGAAGCTGTTTTCCAGAAAAAGCAGAAGAGCGTATACTTGCAGCCGTACATTTATAAACCCAAATAATTTCTTGCCTTTTCTGATTGTTATTACTTTAGCTTGGTTGACTTTTTCTGCCCTTATCAGCTAGGCAAATTAATGGTTTCCAGCAGTGGTAATGACTTATCAGCAGAATAACTGGTGCTTAATTTTCCTTACTTGAAATAAATTACTAGAAGTTTCTTAGTTTTCACAGAAGTACTTGTAAACAGGAGCTGTCAGTTAGAAAAATTCATGGAAGTAAAGAGATGGTTTATTTGCCTGCATGATGGAACCAGTCACGCACCACAAAATCCTTCAGAACAAACAGATATCTAGTACTCAAAGCGTCCTCTGGACACGACTGAATCAATGCTTTCCCTTAAATCCTAGTCAGGGTTAGTCTTTTCCATACTTAACAGTCACCTCAAACTCCTTCCTAAAAATGAAGGCAGAAACTGAACGTAGTGTCAATCACCTATTGATTGAACCAGAGGAATAAAGACCCACCTTTCTGGATTTACCATTCCAGGATGAACTGCAGAAGTGAAGAAAACACGAAGTCACGTTCATGCATTTGAATGCTGCCCTAGCTGACTCAAATCAGGGTAAGCTAAACTCATGTCACCTAAAAGAATGTAAGAAAACTGGCTTGACTGATGTGAAAAAGAAAAAAAAAAAAAAAAAAAAAAAGGAAATTTCCTTATCAGGAACTCAGACACACAGCCAGAAGTGTCAGGGGAAACACTTAGAGCACAGAAACTTGGGGAGGGGAGCATGAGAAGAAGGTGCAGGTCAATTCCAAAGAAAGGCAAGAGAGGGAAGACTTTCATGCTCCTGAGAAAAAACATGGATTAGAAAAGACTGAGAATCTGTGTGGAAGAAACAACCTATAACGCAAAGAATGGCCTTGTGCCATCTCCCTGTGCCATGTCCAGTGAAGAACTCAATGCTTCAGACCTGAAGGAAGCCAGTTCTCTTCGTACGACCCTCAGCAACCCAGAAGTGACTGCACGAATCATCATCGTTCTTCCTAAAACCCTACGACAAACCTTCCTCGGGAATGCGAGACAACCATGGCTACCAGGGCCTCTGGAAGAGGAAAGGGTGCCTCAGCAGCCAGCCTTCAAAACCAGCTGTTCATGAGCCAAAGGGAAGCAGCCTCTGCCATGCACCCCACAGCCCTGGAATAGCTGCAGAGCTGGCAAGGACTGAAGTCCAGTGGGAGGCTTTTGTGAACCAAACTCGCCACGCGAACAAGCCTGGTACGGAGCAGCAAAGCACAGCATGGCCACGTGGCTGCAGAGGGGACTCCCATGTACCATGGCTCACTATGGAGGCGGACATCTTGTGGCTGCACGTCTCTGAAGAGGAAAGGGCAGGCATCGCTGTGACAGAGGAGCCAATGACCTCCATTCTGATGTGTGCCCTGGCACAGTGCAGGATAAAGCTCACACTGGTATAGGGAAAATATCCAGTCATCACTCAGATTTATATTTGCTGGGACAGCAAAAAATATTGCAGGAGAAAAAGGCAACACTGGGAATTCAGAAAAGGCTGCTGGGAATAAGGCAGAATCAGGAACACAGCTTCTGAAGTTTGAGCCAAGGCAAAAGAAACCACGAAGAGACAAAACATTATGATGGGAAAAAGCAAGAGGGCAGTGGGGCCCAAAGCCTGCAGAACACCCCATACTGCTGGGCAGAGCGAAGCCAGGGTGGTGCCTGGAGATGACCATGGGGCAGAGACAGTTTGTGCTGGTTCATATAAAGAATTCATTTTGGGCAACTATTAGCAGATTTGGATTTATTCCCATTATCACATCTCTCCAGCCAAGGGAAGTTACAGTAATTTACCTGGAGCAGCAGGTAGGACTCCACTAACTCTCACGGGCAGCCACGACCTACATTGTACCCATGCAGCTGGACAAGCCCCAAGCTGCCTGGGGCCATCCTGGTGCTCAGCTAATAGGGTAGGGCGCCGAGACAACCTGGGGGAGTTCCTCTCTCACCCAGGCAGTCCTGTACCACAGCCCCAGATGGTAAACTTACACAATGCTTCCACAGGACCACACTCCTCCTGCTCCCCCACTCCTCCCTTCAGACACACGCACTATAGGACCGCATCCTCCAAACGTGTTGCTCCGTGTCACGCTTCACAGGGGTCCACTCCCCTGGGAGAATTTAGCCCTACAGCGCCTTGGCTGCACTGCTCCCCCACCTGGCCAGGCACCCACTGCGCTGGTGCATACCAGTGCTGAGCAGACACCCTGCGACAAACGAGTTCTGGTAATAAAAGGGGTAAAGGACTGACAATCTAAATGAGGACAGCTTACTTAAGCTATCCTATGAGATTTACAGGAAACACAGAATTTTAGCAATATGAAGGAGTAATGTACGTGCATAACAGTACAATCACAGTACCACTGCCAAATTCTACAGACAGTAAATACGGTGTCCTGCTCTCTCCATCCTCAGGAGTACCACCTGGATCTGACCTTACTGCAAGCTCAGACTCTGTCCCTGGGTGACCTCATTCCTGGCAGTACACCACAAAGCAATTCTCTATGGCACTCCCCTCTCCTACATTCCTGTGAGACAGACCCCATCGCCGCAACAACTCCTGCCCTTCCCTCCTCTGGCAAGCTCAGCTGCTTTCAGCGCCACTGGATGGGCGAGATGCCACGAGCGGAGCAGAGCCTAGCCCACTTTCAGCCCTTCAGCAATCCACAGCTGGAAAACACAAGAGTATAGACTGGGCTCAGACCGAAACACCCCAGTAGCATGAAACAGAACTACATAAGCTTCATCCCGACTGGGCTCAAGCCTATTCTATCAGTTGGCACCATACATCAAGCAGTACTACAATTCTACACACATCACCTGTTCACTGGCTTGGACCTTCATCTCTAGGTGGCACTATTTGCAATACATAACTTTTTAAGAACACTATTGTTTCAAAGTGCCATCTGCTGGTACTTACATATAGCTATTTCAGAACTACTTTTTTTAATAGCATTAAAGTGGTGTATTGCATCTACATACTTACTTATCATTGTGAGAGCCTGGCACGTAATTACTAGGTTTCAGAAACGAAAGCAAGTATTTTGACAGCGTACAAGGCTGCTAATTTAACATGGACCAGACAGTAGCGCTTCATAGAGTTCAACTGGAGTGCAGTGCTTTGCTTTTAAAACAATCACAAACCTATGTTTAGATTCATAATCAGGGCAGAGGAATCCTGTCTTTCTGAAAAATTAAATCCAGAAGTTACCACGTTCCACTGGTTGTGATCTAGAAAGTAGTTACTACACTTTACAAAAACGCTAGGGCTTATTTAAATTTACTTAACTTTTTACTATGGCAAAAGTTAAGTAACACACCAAGGCTTAGAAACAATAGAAACAAGTCACAACAGCTCAGAATAAGTCCATTTATAATTTTCTCCTAAAAAAAGGAAAAAGCTATCAACCTGTTCTGCACATTTGCCCAGCACAAAGGAGACTCTTAAGGTCAAAGCTATTCAGAACCTGGAGGCACAACCTCAGCAATAGTGACCGTGCAACAGCTGCTGCCCTTTGGGTTTAGGGAAAACTACCTCAGTAAAGATGTAAGATCTGAGAAGAGCTAAATTGTTATCAGCATTTACCCAAACCTCAAAGACTATTCTTAAAATTACTTACAAATAACAGCACCAGTTACTTTCAGGAACCGGTTGAGGTCTGCTTAAGCTTTCTGGACAAGGAGGAGATCCACACTACCTGCAATGATTCCATCAACCCCTCCAATTTTGTCATGTGTCCCCACCCACCCCCGCCTAATCCCTTCTGCATTTTCTACATTTCCAATTCTTCCTTGTTTTCTTGTCATTGTTTTCTTCCCTAGTTCTTCCTGCAGGACACAGAGGCACAGCTGCCCATAAATAAAATACATTTGCTTTACTAACTTGAGGCTATCAGATCAAAAATCCAGTTTAAGCACAGACACCAATGGTACAGCTGGTCTAGAACAGCAACAACCCAGATTTGACGCTGTAGGATAGCAACACAGAAGCCATAGCCACACATCTGCTTCACCTTGAAAACCGCCAATTTACATGCAGCTTCCTGAAAGGGGCAAAAGTTTATAAGACACCAACTGTTTAGAGACAACACAAACTTAGTTAATGAAAATTTATTCTTTCAGTAAGTCGTAGCCAGCTCTTATGCGACCAGGGCAGAAGCTGTTGATGATTCACTAAAAAGAGAGGAGAGAGAGAAAGAAATATTAATTGCAAAGGCAGTTTTTCAAACGAGTTGCCAAAAACACTGCTTCAGTTCAAAACTTTAACTACCAGTTGTGAGCTTAATCACTACCTGTTTAAAATTCTTTTACAGCATAAAACAAAAAAAAGGAAGGATTTCACCTTTCCTTTCAAAATACTAACACTAGGCTAACAGCACAAAAACATATATTCAGAAACTAGTTGCATTTGAGTCTTTTCAGAGAAAGAGCTCCCCCTGACATCTACGGGAACTCTCCTATGTTGGCTAAGTTTTCCTAGAGAAAAACTACAAATGACTTTCACTTTTGCTGCAGCTCAGCCATTTCTCAATAAAGTTCTCAAGTAACATGAACTATACAAGTATCTGAGTGAGAACAGAGGCTGCAGTCTGTATAAAGTATTATAGAAGTATCTAGTAGTTACTGCATTTGCTGAGACAATTATTTTTTCCAAGTGTTATCAGTCATTTTACCCAGCAAGAAATTCCATTAATTTATCAGTTAATATTTATTCTTTGCTGCCTGGTTTACCTATATGCCTGATCATAATGCACTCTTTGCCCTTTGAATAACAGCCCCAGCATATAGTTTACAAAGTCTACAGGATCTTGGTGAAAATAGTAACGTAAAGGAAGACTTACTACTTCCAATTGGGTGGCAGCACTCTCTTAGTTTTGTAGTAGCGAGCCAACCTATGGATTCTGCTTTCAATCAGAATCAGGCGGAACTTGGCATCTTTATCCTTGAAAAGAAAGTTTCATTACAGCCAAGCACTACTTTGACTTCTCAAGGATGTACAATTCAGATGAGCTTTAATAAAGTAAAAAAAAATCCACAGCTACTGCTACAAATTCCACATTCCCATTACCTAAGTCTGACAAATCTGGCAAAATCAGAACAGGACCAGAAATAAGTGGTTTAAGCAATGTTTTTAAGATCATTTTCAGAGACAAAGACCATTCTCCTTTATTAAAATGCCTCCCCAAGTCCCTATATTTACTCAAACAGGGTGGCTAACAGGGAGTACACCATGAGCCTTTGCTTTGTCAAGTTTTAAATAAACTACTGTATGATTTGGAAAAAAAACCAAACATGGAGAGTTATCTACTTAAATTAGCACTCACCTTTCTGTTTCTCTCAAGATGTTTGCGAACAGCAACAGCTTTCTTAATCAAGTGATAGAGATCCTCTGGAAGGTCTGGGGCCAGTCCCTTCGATTTAAGGATTCTCAAAATTTTGTTGCCAGTAACAAAGCGAACCTGGGCAACACCATGGGAATCCCTCAGGATCACACCTGAAACAAACATTTACATCTCAAACTGAAGAGAAAAACTTTACACAAACAAATCTTGTGAAACCAACCTTATAGTTACAAGATATCAAAAAAGTTCTTCTCTAAATTAAAAACCTTTCTGGTGGAAACCATGAACAAAATGGTAGACAATGAGTGAGAAAAATACAACTCTCAGAAGCTGGAACACTTTATCTGGTAGCACTTAGACAACTAACCCACCCATGACATTTAGGCAGGTAACATATCAAGTGCTATAATGTTATTGAGACATTTTCAAAAAAACTCACCCTTTTTTCTATGGTTAACAAAGATGTCATACACATCTTTACTCTAAAAGCATATACCGTACCATAGGAATCATTAATACTCTCAGGATTATAACAATTAAAAAAAATATCATTCATATAGCACATAATTACACAGATGCTTCACATTTTCTGCTTGAAAAAACCCAAACACTCAACTACTTCACAAAATATGTTTCTTGCAAGAATGAGACATTTTACATTTTTAGTGGCATCCACACAGCAAATACATAGGTAGATTAGAAAACCTGTATTTTCTTAGCATGTTATTTAGCATAGGTTGAAGGAAGAATTACATTATTACAATCAGAAAAATATGTTTTGCCTCCATTTAGGAGTTATTAATAAACCGTACCAATTTGTGAGGGAGTCAGGCCTTTTTTAGCCAGCTTGTAGATCTGTTCCTTTACGTCATCAGAAGTAAGTTTCAGCCACTAAAGAAAATAAGAAAGAAAATAAAAATCAAACCAACAAACTCATGAACGCTGCTTAATACAAAGGCATAGGCTAGTGATATGAAAGCCTTTTATAAATGGTAGAAATAGATGCTTTGTGATGCTTGAAAACACAATCAAGAACTGAAATTGTACTTCTAATGGTATGGAAAACATCATTGCCATTGGGAGGAACTCTGTAATTGGGCCTTTGACAGAAACGCAAAATTGAGAATCATTTAGCCATGTCTTAGTAAAGCACCTAAAGATTACTGAAAAATTAGATTTTATGTACACAAATTAATTGGAAAATGAAACAAATTAACCTACTCAGATAGGACTGTGGCTTTTCTATTACTTCTACTTTACCACCACCGAGCTAGGTAATCCTCGCTCTTTCAATAAGCTACTAAGGCTCCTAGTTTTTCTCCCTTTTTAATGCTGTAACATTATGTAATAGAAAAGCACAGTGAAAAATGTATTTGGAAGCGCTCTAGATTACAATTCAAAACAGAATACAAACAAAGCTATGCAAAAAAATCCACAAGGTTTTCTAAAGCAAGTATAGCATTGGAGCATCCTAATCATTACTAAACTGTTTAACCACCAGCAGTACTCCAAGCAGCTTCACATTATCTTACTTTAAATTATCTCTCTTTATTTTCATGTTTTGTGCTTTAATTGCACGGTTCCATTTAACTGTTTTTCAGTACATACTTTTCCATATGCACCATGAATTGATCTTTCTACCGACAAAATATCCTCCAACCGATCTTACAAAGCCAGATAGATTAAGCAGCTGCTCATTTAGCTGGCAGGTAAGCCTTTTAAGTGGAAGTACCCTGAATGAACTAAGGGCATGCTGACCTTACTTAAGTTAGTGCTCTGACCAGAAAATTACTGTTGTAAATACTTCAGAAAACAGTCGGTTTATTCTACAATGGCAAAGGCTAAACTGGAGCATGAAGAGAGTAATTTAATCTCTACGAATTATCAGCACTCCAACTTAAAATAACTTAAGTAGCACTTAAATAAAAGGAAGTACAAATAGGAAAAGAGACTTTTTTACCCAACAGATCATCTGGCCAGGAAACAATACTTGCTTTCTCAGTATCCTTAAGGCCACTGGCTAAGGTAACATTCTATCAGACCATAATTTAACAACGCTGACATAAAATATTACAGACATCTTGGATTTGTTTCTTTCCCTGGGCATAGCTAAGCTGCGGGAGCCGGACATCACACTGAAAGCCCCAAGGCAGCCACCCGGGCCTGCCCAAGTGCGCACAGGGCGGGGAATTCACTTACCGTGGGCACGCTGCGTCTGTAGGGCAAGGCGGACTGGGACAAGCCCTTTCTGTGGGGAAGAAGCAGATCACACGCTATGGGGAGCCGAACAAGCAGACTAACCCCACTGCACGGCAGCCTACTACAAGGCTTTCCTGCAGGGCCGCATCCAGCCTACACGGCCATAGCCTACAGCCTCCCTCCTCGCCTGGAGACAGTGTCGCCACTAGTACAGCCACGCCGGGACAGCACCGGGAACGGACGCCTCNCTTACCCGGGAGCGTGCATGCGACCCATGATGGCGGCGGCAGAAAAGAAGGAGCGACGCGAGGCAGCGGCCTTTCCCGCTCCACTTCCGCAGGAAAGGGCGGTGGCAGCGGCTAGCCCCGCCCCTCCCTCGCCCCCCCAGCCAATCAACGGCGCCGGAGCTGAGCTGCGCACGCCGCCACCCGAAAGCCCCGGCTCGCACCGCGCTCGCGCGTACCGCCCCCGGGAGCGCGGCGGTCCGTTGGCGGTGTGAGGGAGCGGCGCGAGGAAGCAGCGCTGGGCCCTTCCCCGCCGTGAGGCCGGTTACTGGCGACGGGACACCCTCCCCCCACCCCCGGCTCCGACGGATANCCCCCCCCCCCCCCCCGGCTCCGACGGATAATGAAGACCAGCACACGGTTTTTTGTTTTTTTTTTTTTTTTTCCTCTCCCGGCATAGTGTTTAATGTACTTACAGGATAGTTACGGAGTCACATTTAACCCGTTCAGCACGGGCACGACGGAGGGCAATATTGTACATCTTTATTTAAACGAGCTCGTTTAAAGTGAAGTATTTGGTTCTTACAGATATATAGACAAAGGGAGGCAAAGTATTTGCTCTCACTGAATTTCATCACCTATAGCACTCTTAGTCACAGTGTCTGAGGAGCAGAAGGGAGGGGAAGGCGGCCCTGTCCCGCCGCAGCAGCGAGCCCCCAGAGGAGCCCCGCGCCTGGAGGCGAGGGACAGGGATTTCTACACAACCCTAGTTGTAAAAATAGAGAAAAAGAACTTTTATCAAAGATCACACATGCTTCCAGACAGAGACAGGTAGCTGTAAGATCGTAAAAAGGCAGTAATAAAAATTTCAGTGCAAAGGTCTAGGTTAATAGAGAAAAGGAAGAGGTCTTAGCACAAGCTGTTACCAAAACAAGGTCTGTAGAGAGATTTTAGCTGCAGGTCATACGTTGCATAACAGATTTTTTTTTCTTTTTATTAAACAAGATATAAAAAGCTGTTAAAACTACATTTTCAAGCTACTTAGTGTACTGCTAAATTCCACCCCAATTGAGTATATTTCACATTTTTTTCAATGCAGTACATTAAAAAGTCTTATTGCGACACTCACTTTTTTTCTTATAGATTAGTGCAAAGAGGTGCAAGCTTGGTGCTGTTCCCCTATGTGTGAGGAGAGGCAAAGGCCAGATCCCATAGACAAAATAAAATCCATGACCATAAAAAAGCTTCAGCCAGCAACTATTTTGAAAAGGGAAAGGCACAAAATGAGTTAAGCTATGAAGAAAATTAAATCAGAAGTCAGGACAAGTGCTAACAATAATACAGTACTATACTTTTTTTTTTTCCAGAGTCCAGACAACTGTTAAAACTGCAAATCATTTTTTAAATGATTTTAGTTTATTTGTATTTTGTGCTGTAAGACACTGTGCTTTAATAGCAAACTGCAAAAAAGGCAGTACATATTGCTTTCATTTTATTTCACAATGGAACGTTTCACAAAAACAGTAGTCTACTTTCCTGTGTTTAAGTGACTTGCAATTCTAATGATGGAATGGAGTAAGTCTCAAAAGCATCAAGTGAGCAGGAAATATATCTAGTTAGTTATATAGTTTATTATTTACAGGCTATATACTAAATGAAAAATATGCAGAAGATGCCTAATAAAACTGGGATTTGTTAGCGCCCATTAGTTATCAACCCAGTTTCTAACATTCAAGATATTCTTAGCTTTTTAGTTGTAATCATTCCTACAAAATTGGACCGTGAATATTTTAGGCACCAGGAGATTCAAGTGTACTTCTCTTCTGTATTGAAGGGAGATTGGTCTGTAGCAGGTGAAAGGAAAAATCAGACTATGACATAAGTTTTTAGCATTGGGTATACAGAAGGCTTTCCCCATATTGTGTTCATAGACACGTATTTTGCTCTAGTCACAATCAGTGGTGATAGTCTGTCTTGCTTCAAGATTTAGTACTACAAGAAAAGTGTGCAACTTGATTCTATAGCTTGGTTTAGACAGAACATGATCATCCTAAACACTGAGTAAGGTGAATAAAAAGGTTACACCTGTAGTGCAGAAACACCTATATAGTTCATATCTAATGTTCCTTGGTATGAAGTATTTTTAGTGGAATTAATTCCTAACTGGGAGTGAGGAACTGTTGCTATGTACTGTTAAAAAAAAAAAGTGACCAAGTTCCTCTCTCAAAGCTCTGTTAATACAACTCATTTCTGGCCTGCAATTCATCCAACAGTTGTGCTTTTTAACTAAAGGCCATCCTTTACCTGGAGGTACAGATGCAAATGCCACTTTGGATTTAGTGTTTGAATCTGTTCCACATTAAATCACTGCAGTATTAAAAAGTTTTAGACATTTCAAAACACTGAGAAGCTGGGCACATTTCCTGCAGTACCACATTCAGCCAGTCTTCATTCAGCTTTTGGATATCATGGGTAGAAGATGCGGTACTAAAAAACCCCACCTTATATAAGTTGCACTAGCTACAAAGATCCATATAAGTGATGTTATTTGTAAATAACACATCCCAGGAAAAAAGATTTCCAGTAGGACCTGCAAGGTATCAAATATGAGAACATTTCCCCTTAAAGGAGCCGAAAGTTAACACGTATACATATTTAAATACCAGAAATGAGGTAAAAGAGAAGCATTTGAATTATAAGGCACCATTATTTACAACTTCCATTACTGGCACTCACTCCAATAAGTCTTAGAGAAGCATGAATCTGGGATTAAATGCAATGCTAAGGAATTTTTCCAGCCCTTCAACCTTCATTTTTACAGGTGTGTGTGTAAAGCCAAAGTTGTACCTGTCACTGCTTCCGTGATGTCTAGTTAGTAGTGGGAATGTAACCCTAGTGTATGTCATTCCTTTGATTTTCTCCAGCATCATGCCATGGATGACAACACAGGTAACAAAAGTTAAAAGCAAAAATGCACTATATCCACAGGCCTAATGATTAAGTTATGGTTTAACCAACCAGCATGGTCAAACTGTTCATCTCACTTTCATGGATGGTTTAAAAACCCCTTCCTTTACCTGCAACTCTTAAACGTTTACCATGATGCTTTGATAACATCATGTAAGCATAAACCAGGTTTTCTAGAAATCCTCCGAATTAGGGTACATGAACATTGGTCCAACATATCTGTTGAAATGCAGAATCTCTTATTGTAAGATGTACAAGTTATCTTCAAGTAGGAAGATGCACAAAGCACAAGTGAGTATAATTGTTCTGGTCTTACTCAGGTGTAGAAATGACTTCACAGATAGGGTACAGCAGTCAGTCGATACCAGTTAACGGTCTCCTTGCTCAAGTTGAAGTCCTTTAGTGAGAGTGTAATTCCACCCAAGAAAAAGTTCTCGCGTAATGATTCTGCACTGAGCACACTTAGCTGAAGTTCTCTCTGTTTCAGAGTCTCCATGCTATATCCACTGTACACAAGCTAGAAAGTAAGAAGTCAAGAATGTTTTGGTTATCCAAATGAAATCACATAGACTGCCCTTTCTTCTGACTGCCTAGCCCCTGATAGATGCCTTAATTGTGCATTATGACCATTCAGTATGCCTGTACATCCGTATTTTATGTTGTGCTCCCAATGTTAAGTGTTTAAAAGGACCGGTGTTTTTAGATCGAAGTACTGTTTAAATGCCACAACTTCTGAATTCATTCGTCTCCACAATATAAATCAATGAATCCAGGGCAGGGGGGATCTTTAGTTTTAAGATTCCTTTCCTTCTTCCCATCACTCCTCAGTCAGCCTGAGAAATTTCTGCTTACTGGTAATAGTATCTTTACCTACTCAGTTGCCTTGGGGTTTGTTTTTCTTTGTTTTTAAACAGAGCACAAAATTTTTCAAACAAGTTTCTTTTCCATTTATATATCTTCACAATATTTTAGACAATATTTTAGTTACTGCTTAGAATAAGGGACAATAGCAAACCATAAGGAGTTACTACATAAATTTTAACTTGCCATTTCATTGAAAGTCGGGTTTCTTGTTTTCCGGGAGATTTTGGTTTTACGTTTGGATGTTTTGTGCGTATCTGGAAGTAAGTATGTTTTTACGTAGGGATTTGGATCTGCACCATCTTCTGTAACCTACAATCCAAAACCAAGACAAGTTAGAAAACTAGTTAGTGCATACCTATCTGAATATTTATTTTCAAGTATCTAGACTTTGCAATCAAGCTAACAGAAAGCAGCAGTTAATGAAGTTGGCAGTTGGAAAATTTGAAGGAAGGGAGCTAGACTGATGCAGGAATGGTGGAACTAAGTCAAGAAGGTAATTGACAGAATGGAAAGTTTTTGGCAGTGAGCTCAGTATGTCTATTTACCAGGTCTTTAATGTGCATCACCATGATAAATAGAGTGCTGTTTCTATACGATATGGATAGCTTCACTTCTCCTCCCACTTTGCCTGAGGTAGGACTTGATGGACTGGCATCTGAAAAAAATATACAATTATTTCCTCTAATATTTGTACATTTTCATCAGTACTACACTAACATTATATAGGGAAAAAATACAAGTCTTAGGCCAAGTTCAGTTTCTGAATTTATTTCTAGTTCCCTAATAAGAGGGCAAGGCCATAGGTTTTAAAGATTTTTGCATTCTCTTGCAAGAACCAACTTGGAGGCTTAGAGTAAAAACTTGAATGATTTAGTCAAGCCAGAGCAAGTCCAAGTGATCACATATTGTTGCAATTTTTGGTACATTTTTATTTCCTTGAAACTATGCAGGCACATTTAGAAAGACAGTGATGCAATGTTTTCTACATTTCTAACTAACTACAGTTAGTTAATTTCTTTTTAAAAATCACATTGTAAAGGTGTCATACTAATAGTCATCCAATTTATGAACAACCCCCCAAAAAAACATTACCTACCTGTAGGTCTGGCTATTCCATCTATTCCTTCCACTTTGTCATCACGAAGTAATGGATGGAAAAAAGTATAAACAAGATCGCACTAAATTTGGAAGAAGTGTTACATATTAGTTTAAGTGTTAACAAGCACCAAAATCTGAAAATTTGCATTGGATATGCTTAAGTTATTTGAACTCACTTCTGCCACTTCTGCAGAACTATTCATCAGACTCTGTATGTAACTGTTGAGCTCCACTTTTCTTTTAGCTGCTACATCTTTTATATGCGTTCTTCCCAGAACCATCTTATTAGGAAAGCTACAAGGAAAGAACAAGGTAGAGCTTTCAGTTAATTTTTCTGAAGTAAGTACAGTTCATTTCATCGTCATTTCCATCCTGAAGTGCTGACATCCATTTTTTAATGACAATCATGAATGGAAACACAGCACACTAGTAAGTAATGACATTATAGAAAGGCAAGGAAACATTTGTAGGTAATTGTTACAAGTGATATGACATACAGACTAAAGACATTGCATTACTCCTCTGGCTCTCCTCCTTAAAACTTAGACACAACAGCTTTCTCCCTTAATTGCCAACTTTGAGGTCTAGTTTACCCCTCAGCAGTTTTGTCTCCATTTCAAGCTATTTCTTCCTCCACCCAGCTGGGAGCAAGTTGCTTCTGTTATAATAGTGATGAGTGAGTTGGGAACATACCCTGGTAACTTCCAAAGAGGAAAAAGAATGCCAAGTTTGTTGTGGAGCTCCTGGAATTCATCAAATGTTCGGAAGACAAATGTTGGCTCAACTTGCCCTTCTCTCAAAACTCTCACCACATAGATCTGCCCAAAACGCACACAAAAGAAGATAAAACTAGTAACAATATTATAGAACTGACTTAATATAATTTTCTTAATTAACTCTTTCTGCTACAGTAATCCTTCTCCTGCACACATATCCCAGTAACAGCGTTTGCATTTTACAGTAGTTAGAACGATAAATAGCCCTACTGCAATGCAAAATAACATCACATGATTGTCCCGTAACACAGATCCACATCTGACAGGGGGATAAAGGTAGGTAAGGCTAAGCTGTCCACATTCTCCCTTTTAAGCCTCATTGTAAGTTCATGCTGTATAGCAGGGGTACAAAATTTTATCACATCAATGCAGGTTTACATCTGGACATGTATCTGTGGGGCCAGAACTACCACAAAACTTTGAAGGTGTGGACTATGAGGAAACTTGCCTAATTTTTTTCAATCTAATTCCTTCAAGATTCTAAAGGATTTCACTTTTAAAGTGATAATTTGGTGGGCAGATGTAAGTGTACTGCATTACACAAAAGGAATTTTTAAAAATACTGGGGGTACAGTGCCAGGATGCAGTTATTCACATTATTATGAAAGGGAAATGAAAGTTGAGAAACTGCACAGAAAATTCAATTCAGTGGACTCATTTTATGGACAGATGAGTTAAATGTATATTTAAAAAATGTGCAACCAGGAAAAGGTTTAAAAATCTAGACAGAAGGAGATGGCACCACCTTAATGGTTTTCTGGAAGATAAGAGGCTGTTTTGGCTTAGACAGCAGTGCTCAAATATATTTATAATACAGTGACTCAGTACAAAGCTATTCTTCACTTCTAGTGTTATTCAGCTTCATTCTACCTTCCCTAGCTGGTGCCTTACCAGATTAAGACATTTACAGGAAATACAACTTGGAAAGAGATGTACAATTGCATATGTCAATATAGCTCACTTTTTAAACAACTTGAGGAAACTGTAACTTGAGCTGACTATACTAGATCAACAAACAGCAGTAGAGAAGTAAAAAAAAAAGATGGTTGTACATCTGCCTATGAATACAAGTATTAGTACCAGTCTTAAAGTGTAACCCAGGTCTACCAAAATCCTGAGGGCAAATTGTAAAGCCTGCTGCTGCTAGTAAGACTGACTAGGGGTGTAGGTGCATTAATAGAGGAAATGATGCTTTTACTTAGGAGCAAATACAACTTTAATGGAAGTTCAGGACAAAACCAGTGTGTTTGACTTAATGACTCCTATTTGGGAAGGCACCATTTTACAGAAGGCAGCTACATAAGCCCATAAACATGACTCAAGTCCTCATTTTTTTTAAAAAATCATCTCCACCAACACTACTTCTGTCCTTTCTGCTTCCTTTTAGATCCTTTTCAAGAAGTGTCTTCATTTTGAAGAATATTATTGGATGCTAAAAATACCGATCTGTACTCTAGCAGTGCTGTGGCTGGTTTACCCTGGCCAGCAGCTAAGCACCCACACAGCTGCTTGCTCACTCCCATCCCCTCACCAATGGGAGAGGGAGAGAATAAGAGCGAAAGTGAGAAGACCCGTGGGTTGAAATAAAGACAGTCCTTGGGAGGGAAGGTGATGCAAAGACAATCTCTCACCACCTCCCACAAGCAGACTTGTGCCCAGCCAGTCCCCAAGCAACAGCCACCTGGGAAGACAACACCCTCCCATCCCCTGCTTTCTTCTTCTACCCTCAGTTTTTATTGCTGAGCATGACATTCTACGCTATGGAGTATCTCTTTGGCCAGTTTGGGTCAGCTGTCCCTGCTGCGTCCCTTCCCAGCTCCTTGCCCACTCACAGCCCACTCACTGCAGGGGTAACAGGGACAAAGTGGAAGAAAAAGAGAAAGCCTTGACACTGCACAAGCACTGTTCAGCAACAGCCAAACCAACTTTGTCTTATCAACACAGTTTTAGTTAAACATCCAAAACAGCGCTGTGTGGGTTGCTATGAAAAAAGGTGACTCCATCCCAGCCAGAGCCAATACAACTCTCTTCTCCAGAAGCAAGCAAGCCGGCCTATTCCCAGTAAGATCTAAATTTCAATTATTGGTTTTGTTTTCACTTTCAAGTCATCCACAGTAGGGCTCAGCCTTGGGTGGCAAGACTGATGTACGTTTCTAGGCTCCCATTACAGACAATGCAGTCAGACTTCAGAGAACTCTTCAGCTCATCCTAAACCTGACATTAGCACCTAACTGAATGAATAAGTATCTACAGCCGTATCTACTAAATCTGTGTCAATAAAGGCAACATAGTTGTCTACCTCAAAGATAGCTGCTTAAGGCTAAACAAGGCAAGTTTCCCCTGGATTAATTCTCTGTGATTAAGTGCTGAACTTATGGCAAGAAGGAGAATGTATCTTGTTGGAAGAAAAGGCACAGTATGTTCCCCAAGTGGAAACAGATTCTACATACTTACATAATGTTTATCTGGGTTATATCTCTTCTGATATGTAAACACAGACACTTGTTTGATTCGGCCATCTTGTTTAAGAGAATATGTTTTAGCAGAAAATGAGAGGATGGGTTCATCATTAGAAGGTAGACCTGAGAAACGCAGCTGAGCCAAATTGTGAATGAAGAAATTAAACTTTGTGGCAACACTTCCCAGACTGGATTCAATCAACCTAGAAAAGAAAAAAATAACATGAAATACGACAGCATGTCAGAACACACCAAAGTAGTTTTGTCAATGAATCAGACTTCAGTGTAAGAACAATAAACCCCAGTTTCTTACTGACAGAGAAACAGTTTTTAACCTTTAGAAGTGGTCAGTGGGCTACATAAATAGCATCAGATCAGCATTTAATAGTAGATTCAGTATCCAAACTTTGGAATAGGTTGTAATCCAAGTAGTAGAATCTTTCCAGAGTGGGAAAGTCTAGTGGAGCCTTTCCAGAGTTACATGCATACTACTGCAGTTTCCTCCGTATATTTAAAACAAAGTACAACACATTTTGTAACACATAGCAACAACTCACATTATATACAGCCCCCCTCCGCCCCACTTGCTACACTGGAGCATCATCATTCCCTCGGCAGTGTGCAAAAGCGCTTCTTGGAAGACAGAATTTCTTTACAGGCATTACAAAGTTTCCATCATACACACTGCTATTAAGCAATTTAAGAGGCATTCAAAATGTCTCAAATGACCGAACATAATTATCTGCTCTCAATATTTCAAGCAAAATTTTTTGCACAAGCTTACTCTTAAAGGCAAAGTATTTTAGCACAAGCATTAATCTTACACAAAACTGATCTTATTTATGTAGTTCATTGGTTAACCAATATTTTGATTGTACAGTGTAACTATTCAACTTCTACAGACATGTTTGTGAACATCCTTAGTACATTTTTTCATAACAGAAAGCTCCCATTAAGAGGATGACACTGGTAGGTATTTTAGTTTTCACTCATCCAGTACCTTGTAAAGAAAATGGTGGCTTCGGCATCTGTTGTTTGGGGCTGGAGAGCATCCTGGACATACTTCAAGTCCTGAACCCCACTTAGTTCTGGTAACCCAGAAGAAAGCATCTGCAGGAATTTACAGTTTTAATGCAATGATAAAACCAATATAATTTTACATTGAAATGACCAAAACTCTTAGACCATAAAATTAATTTGAAGCTGCACTACCTTGTTAAATGCTAACAGTGATAGCCAACAATTACTTACAATCAGCAGTTGTTCCCCATTTCTGCTGAGTTAAAAGCAGTTAAAACGTTTTGCAGTGTAATTTATGGTATATTCTTAGTTTTAAATTCTCAGGAAACAGATAGGTAGTCAAAAAAAAGCCTAGAAGAAAAATCCAAATATAACTTTCCTAAAAAACATACTTCTGCTGTTTCTGGCTTTTAAAAGCATGCATTAGGAGTTCCTGCAGCATAAAAAGCATAGCATTTAATACAATCCAACACAAGAGTTCTATTGAGTTTCAGCTGAATTTAATAAAATGATTACCAATGAAAGTAGGTTAAGGAAGAGGTTTGCGTGTTTTCTTATCAAATTGTAAGCTTGACAACAGAGATCCACAAACAACTGAAAGCGAATAGTGGGTTTTTCACCACCATTAATGACATAAGCCATATCTGATGTTAGCACAAAAGGAGCTCGATCCCTGTTCAAAAAGCACAGAATTTGTGTTAATAAGTATAATAAATATATATAGCTATATAAATATAACTTTGTCATGTGCTTCCTCCTCCCCTCCATCCCCACCCCGAGATAATGATACTAAATAATCCATTAATGCCATTTTACTTTTTTGGGTTGGGTTCAGCTGCTTAGTGCTGTATCAGATTCCCAGCACATTCACATGGTACTGGAGCTACAGCAGCTCTCCTGGAGCAAGACTTGGAGGCCTGGATATCTTACAATGCCTTCCATCCCTCATTTCTGGGAGCCGTAACACAGTAAAACTAATATAATGAGTATATTATGACCAGACTAATACATGACTCCTACCCTGGATATAGATTATCTTCCCCTATACAGAGGGGTACTAAATCCAAAATTGCTGTTCACTCTTCTATAATGTTGACATTCACTACTGTTTTTATGAGCTAGAGTCTTCTCATATTTTTCACACTCAGATGACATAGGTTTTGGCACTCAATTTCTCACTCATTGATAAAGCTTACCTAACAAGCATGCAATATGTAATTGCATGAATATAGCTAAAAACATAAAACTACACTACAGTTTTATCCAATATTCCTGGAAAAGTAGGACACCAAGATTTGTGTTAGATGTAAGGCTCCCAAATATCAATTAAAAAAGTCATATTAATCTTTCCCTGTACCAAAATACTTGGCTTTCATAACTATCATAAAGAAATTCCTATGGAGATTTGCCAAAGCGTGTATAGCACAAAGCTCTTAAGGAATGAATGCCGTTTCGAAGCACTTAAGTTAAATGATGTTTACGACACCAAATTCCTTATTTCAATCTACCAGTAGCTAGAGCACCAATTTTATTTGAAAGCTATGCTTATGTGCTTTGACTTAAAACCGTTCCAGAGATCAGAATACAGAAGTAGGAAGCTGAAGCCTTTTCAAAATTAATTCTACACAGGTAGGTTTGAATGTGTTCTGGAAACTCTGCGGTTAAATTGGAAGATGTTGGCTTTGTAATGACAGCAGCAGAAAACAGGAACTGAAAAGTTAATGCTTAGAATGATAATACTTATAAAAATATACTGAAAATCACTTCATTCTTTACACTGCTTAGCTATAGAAAATACCTTTTAAAGCTACCAAACATTTGTGCATGCCCCAAAAATTTTCCAAAATCAATGTGAAACATATGGCCTGTGTTTCGGAGCATTATGTTATCATTGTGGCGGTCACAAATTCCCAATACGTAAGTAGCTACACAGCATCCTGCACAAGAATAAATGAAGTTTTCTGAAGCCTAAGAGGGAGAGAAAAAAAAAAAGTGAACCGAGATCAAATATCAGTGAGAAAAAAGCATTCATGTATTCAACAGTCAATCTTGATAAGGGTAAAAATCTAAGCCAGACAAGACAGGCCCTAAAATTTGCTTTTTTCCAAAACAGTGTTCCTCAAATAGATAGCTTTGCAAAAAAAAAAAAAATTAAAAAAAAAAAAAAAAAAAAAAAAATCCTTTAGATATCACACTTTCCAGCAAAAAGTTTTGTTTAAAGTAAGTGAAAGAGAAAAGAGGAGTTGCAGACAAATCACAGAGAAATACATATGCTATCAGAGAAAAGGGTACAAGACTTTTTTTCCAATGTGTTGTCACTGTTGTAGCCAAAAGAAAGCATTTTAATTTTTTGAATCCCATGTGCTCGTATGAGAAGAGGCCACTGCTCTTAAACCACAGTTAAGAGCAGCCACCATTCCTCCCTATCTTAAATTTGAAGTACTTCTTTTTATATCCAACAAAAACTGCTGATGTGAATCCTGAGAATCCATCTGTCTCCTTTTTAGTTACGTAAGGGATTTTAATTTCCCTTTTTTTCAAGTATGGGAAAAATTTAAGTTTCCTAAAGATATAAACCAAAAATTTCAATGGGAGACCTGGAATAAGACTTTCATTCTTTCACAAGATAGTCTTTATCCCTTTTAAGAGATCTTCAAAAAAGAACAACACTGAAAAAAGGTTACCTTTTCATATTCCTCCTCTGTAGGATTATACTTTCGCAACCATTCCGCCAGGGGCTTGTCTTTAAAAGAACCTGTCACTCCATATTCCACTTGAATTTTCCTAAGTGTATCTGAAGCAGGAACAAGCTCTACCATGCCTTTATATAAAATATAACAAAGGGTATTTAACCATCTCCTTAAGTTATACTGTGGTTTCATTATTCAGTAGAAGCTTTCTTGACAACAATGGATTTTATAATCTTAGACTAGTTTCTTTCAAACCCAGTTAGGTGTAAAAATAGTGCTATTAGTCTACTAAGCATTTCTGCAGGCTGTATTACAAAGCATACCATGAAACATATAGCAATCCAAGTTAGACTTACCTTACTACAATTAGTTCAGTTGCTAGAACGCACATATAAATTATACTTTGAATAATTACTTTCTACTACATAAACCAGTATTGGTCTATAAGCAATAACTGCAAAATATTTTGATGCTGACATTTCTCTGACATACACTGACACTTAAGTAATCCAGTAACTTTAACCGCTGTCAAGTGTTGAAACAGACCAGACTGTGGATCCAGAAATAAAGCAGCGGGCTTTACATGTGGCCTTATTTTGGAGATATCATTTACTAAAAATATTTGTATAGCTAAAACATAAAAGGCAAACATTTATTTGATTAACAGAATTTTACTTCTATCTTGGGAAGAACTACTAAAGGCAAAGCTGTAATTTACATCTTTTTCTTTTTCACTTTAATCCTTCAAGAACTTTAGAAATACTAGTATTAGCAGCAACAAAAAACCAGTAGCAAGCTATGCAATCGAGTCATCATTCAAAGTAGGAAGAAAAGCCATCTGTTTCTCTAAAAAGCAAGTCTTACATAAATAGAAGCTTTTTGCTTAGTTTTGCCAATCTACATTTCCAACGTTTTAATGTATTTAAGTTTTCATCATGCTGTTCTAGCATCTGCCTGAAGAAATATTTAAGTTATTGTTTATCCTCTTAAAGATTTTGTGGTTTCTATTGGCTAGTCTAGAGAATTAGTGAAAACTAGCAAAAAAGCATGTTCAAGTTCCAGGGTGGTATTTACATTCAAACTGAGAGCTCTGTGACCTAGTTTCAAACCTAAAAAAGAAGCCTCATATTCCCAAGGAACTTTTGCCAGCATATGACACTAATTCCGGAGGATAGTGTGTGTGTTTTAAGTTTTTCTTCTTTCTGCACATTTCAGTGCATGAACGACACTCCCTGACTCAACTGCAGCAGATTTCAGATACTTTAGAATTTTCTTTCACCATAGCTAAACTTTGAGAATCAGGATTGCTGTGGCATCATTATTTTCTTGTGTAGCAGTAAGGGCATCAAGAGAAACCTTAGCTTTTGTCATTATTAATACTTACTTGTTTGCACCACTGTTCACTGACAACAGAACACGTAAGAATCTCAAGACTCAAGAGAAGAGACACATTTAAATGCAACTCAGCCATCAGGAAATTCAGAACAATTTAACTCGCTATACTCTTGAGCACTGAAGTTCCTTGCATGGAAGGCTTTGGGCCTCCCACTGTTTCTTGGGCCTGCCTCTACACAGACATCGTTCACTATCAGCACGCCAAGAAATCGAAGTGGGGAAACAAAGATTATAGACAGCATCTGGGTTTGCACCTCGGTCTTTTCCAGTTGAGAGACACTTGAAGATAACCATCCGCAGATCCAGTCCCTCCTGCAGCCAGATCTTATCCATAATCTTAATCATTTGTAAAGCCAACATATCTTGTCTCAGATCTTCTCCAACCTTAAATGGTAAAATGAAAGTTAACTAGACATATGATATGCTTTCAGCAAAACTAAACTTCCTAGAAACATAAAGCAATTAAAATCTGTCAAGTGATACATTATGCTCCTTAATTTCTCATAGCTTTGTACTTAAAAAAAAAAAAAGAAAAAGAAAAAAAAAGAAAGAAGCTACACTTAAGCTTCCACATGTGGCAGACTTACTTTCAAACTTTACAACCTGTTCAGACATTGGTTTCTAGATATGCAGGAGTAAACTCACAAAATAACTAAACTTATTGGTCAATGCTAAAGTTAATTGATACCAATGAAATAGTGATTACCATTCAACTTTTTTTCTCCAATACACATGTCAGCCCTACCTTAAACATCACATTAATTTCTTCTCCCAGAGGGTCTGCATTTATCAGTGCAACTTTCAGTGGTACGGCATTGGAGCTGAAGAAAGAACATGCCTGCAAGTAGATTTAGTGTTAATACTTGAAGAGGACTATTCCTGCCTGCCCAGAAAACAAGACATTCTGACAACAAGCAGGTTTGACACACAAGTCTATTCAGACTTTTAACATTGCAATTGTGGCAAATACATGTTTCCTTTGAATAGAGAGCCCTTTGGCTGTTTTTCATTGAATTCTTGTTCAAAAGCCAATAGCGATGCGCAGTGATGTTTTATACATTTTGAATGGAAGAGTGAATAGAAGATGGATAAATATTTTATCGGCAACTTTTTTTGAAAACTAGAAGATACCGTAGAAACCAGGTATTTTGACATGTCATGGTATTCTCTCATTTATCTGCTTTCAAGTTCATACTTATGTTTTAATAGCTACAGTGAAGAAGGAAAGCAAGACTGTCTGTCCACGCAGGATTAAATCCAGTGTTCACAGGTGTTTAGGTTCTCAGTCATGCGTGATGATATAATCAAGACTCTGGTTGCGCAGATATTGTCAAATCTTGCAGAGTTCTGGAAAAATAATTTACCTGCTTCTCCTACGTAATTACTTGCTGGACCTTCACAATAAAATAAAGCTACTGCCTGCCTGCCTGGACTCAGTGCATCTCTTGGACACAAACAGCAACAGGTAGTTTCACCTGTTTCACAGTATCTACTTATTTTTGAACTTCGTAGCCTTGCTCAGTTTTCTCTTTTGATTACTACTGCAAACAGGACTTTTTCCATGCACTTTGAATAGTCCCCTGCTTTACTATAACCAGGAATGTCGGTCTTAAAAGGCAGCGTCTGAAGAAATAACAAGTTATTACAGAGATAGATATATATCTGGATACATATTTCTCTATATATCTATTTATATATATCTTTTTTTCCTTTTTTTAATACAAGTACCTTCATTGATATTACACAAGTATTTCTATAAACTTTATCTTTGCTCAGCTAATTTCACTGCCTTGTTCAATCAGAATTTTTAATTAAAACCCTCCCCCGCAGCGTAGAGCTTTTAAGCACCTCTTTTTTTTTTTTTGTTTGTAAAAGCTTTGTCTATAATTTCTACAGAAAGGTTTTGAAACTCTGAATGTGCAGTACCTTAATATTTAGCTCTTTTGCCACAAGACTGGGATTGAGAGGCAAACGGCACTTATTCTTCAAGAAAAATAACTGCACACGTTCCATACCATTTTGCAAGGCAGCCTGCAGACAAAAAAAAAAATTCAGCTGATATTTTCTTAACTGAAGCATCTACACAAAATTTCTGGACAAAGGTATCCTGAAACCAACGCTTTAACTCCTCACTGTCAAATGAATGATAAAAATTGTAACTGCTGTTTCAGCTATCAGAAATACATAAACCTAGCAGTACAACACTGACATCACACAGGTTTGGGGTTTGGGGTTTTTTTGACTGACTGAACAAGATGATACAATGCCACTATCAAACTGTAAGTTCATATTATTAGCATATAAACAGATATCCCATTCTTTTGCATAATGGGATCATTCTTCAGCAGTTATAGGTCAAATCCAATTCTAGTTTATTGTTCACAGAAACCATCCTACTTACCCTATCACCTCACACAATCTTATGTTTCAAATGACAACAAATTTGACAAAAACATCAACTTCATTATACCGTTACCTTGTTAAAAAGCAGAATAACAGATTCATAGATCTTCCTATATATTTATATATAATACTTTATTGAACTTAGACTAAAAAGGCAATTGAGGGGATTGTTTTGAAGGTATACTCAATCTAATCTTCCTAAAGAATATTAAAAATATATACACACCTGCCGAGCAGATCCACTGGTTTGCTTTACTCTTTCTGCTACCATTCCAAAGAGCTGCACCAGTCTGGTCTGCTTCTCCAGCTCTTCTCTCAGCCTTTTTCCACAGACTGAAAGAAAAGCTCCAAGAATTTGCTCATACCTTACACCATACTTTGTATCATACAGTGTATCCTTAAGAAGCCTGAAATAAAAGATTTAAGTTAAATTTTCTTAAGGAAAATACTGCAAATAATACAATATTAAGACATTAAAATATTTTAATTAATCAGTACTATATATATATATGAAGTTAAAAATACACAGGATGTAAAAGGCAGTAAATCTGTGCCTCATAGAAGCACTGTCTGTTTTTTCATGGAAAACATTGTATACTCTCCATTCATAACATTCATTGTTATCAATATGGTATTAAGAAAGAACTTTTTTCTGGAAATATTGATCTTATAGTAAACATTACATGAACAATGCAACAAAGAATACCTTACCAATATAGGTAGTGTGCTATTCGAATGCTTCCCAGTGCCCGAGCCAAAAGAAATTTGACAAGAGCACTGTCAAGGTAAGTTTCGTACTTCAATGCCTAAACACCAAGAAAATGAAATGAATCAGGAGGTCTGGATTTAATTCTACACAAAGACTGAGATTTTTATGACTAATGTACAGACAGAATCACCTCAAATCCATAGGACAGTCACAGAAAGATAATTTACTCAAATTGTTTTCCATACCGTGCATTAAGGTCATTAAGTATAGAGACACACAATTGCACTTCTGCTACTAGTAATCAGCACTTCCTTTGGGTTTTCAAGAGCAAAAAAATTTCAAACTTCAGCATAGGCAGAAAGTCTTACCTGCACAAATTGAGGGAGGAAATCTGTTAACTCGTCATCACTTAATGTCTCCATCCAGTTCACAGCTGTACTTCGTACTTCCTGATCAGCAAACCTAGAAAGTCACCACAAGTCCACATTAAGCTTATTCTGTTCACGTAGGATTTTTTTTTTCTTTTTTGAGATCAGCTAGATACAAAAGAACCTTTATAAAGTCTTGAATAGCTCAATAAAGGACCTACAAGTTTGAGGCTCTTCACTACCTCACATGCAAACGCACATGTGTGTTTAGGACAAGTACACTAATCTCTCAAAACTTCAGTCTTGATAGCTTGGCTGTATAGCTCACTCTCCTGTCACAAATTGGATTTCAGAATCCTAACCACTATTGCTATTCTTTCACTACATGACTTGGTTAAGCCTACATGAATAAAGTAAGCACATGTTCTTTGAAACCTTAATAAAGTTTAGCTTCTGCTACAAGAAATTCAGCAATATTTTCCACAAGAATGCCATTCAGAATCTTCTACTGAAGAGAAGTCATTTAATCCACAACACACACACAAAACTTAATTACATTGTTTTTCTTACTTTGAATCAAGTAGTTCCAGTGCAGCTAAAGGTGATAAAGGAGGCCACTGCTGAAGTAATGAATATATTTCTGGAAGACTTGCCCAGTCCCAGTGAGGGGCACTAACCAATATTTTTGGTAGGCTACTAGTATGACTATGACAATAATGTCTCTTCTCCCACAAAAATTCTTTATCTTCTTTTGATAGCCTGCAGACAAAAGCATTTCAGTTTATAACGCATATTACAGACCATCACCTGAATAATCCCAATGCTACTGGTCATTGTATACATACAGATAATTAAACACACAAAATGTAATGAAATTAAAATGGCTATTTCCTCCACAAAAGTCAAAATGAGAAGCAAAATAAAGCCTTAAACATTATGGAAACAGTTGTTCAAAGTTATAATTTTGGCAGGACAAAAATAAGTTTTAGTATAATCTGAAATAAACCAAAATGTTAGTGTTAGTTTGGTGCAGATGAGTGGGAAAGCCTGCCAGAAAAGCTTCCATGGAATATGAACAGCCAGTGCTCCCTGTAACTGAAGAACTGTCAAGCAGAACACAGGCATATATAACAGGCAGTCAAAACGTGGCAGTCTTGTAACAGGAGGATATCATGGCACTGGCCACAGAAAGCACAAGTGCATTTATTAAGGCAGCACCACTATTTCACATGTTTAATTCAATCTCTTCTTTAAGTCTCTACATGTCTTCAAAATATATTAGAACCCTATGAAAGAAATTTAAGAATAAATAACTATTCCATATCCTAGCCACAAATTGTTACATACAAAGAGACCATAGCTAGAAAGAAAGAGATGAACATACCCAATAGTATTGTCCTTCGAGAGAATGGCAAGGAGGCGTTCTCTCAACGGTTTTTGTAATGTTTCTATGGAATGATGCACAGTAGTCTTTGCAGCTTGAGGAATTTTATATTCAATATCAAAAGCATGAGATGGGAAGTCAATCTAAAAAAAAAAAAAAGAACAGATGAAGCAAGCCCTTAAGAAGAGTACTGACCATGTTTTGGGACTGCTAAGCGATGCCTAACAATGTGCCTTTTCGTCCAAGAGAAATTTGGACTCTGAATTTAGAATGAGAGGAGCTTATGTTCTGTAAAGAAACTAGAATTGCTATTGTTTGGGTCTAGACAACTCCCATCTCAGCATACATTTCTATAGATTCTTTTCAAAGCTGTTCTCTCCCAGTACTGATAGCATGTACTACCATGGCATCTCTAATTTCGTACTTCAAGATAGTGATTCAATAACTGACTTGTATATACTTATAGCAGCTTTCCATTCTTTGCCCTTAATGCTTAGTAATCACTATTCTACACTGGCTTTCAAATGTGACTTAGCATTATTTACACTCTCCCCAGAACATTAATTGATCTACTACCACTCGTGTAAAAGTTACAAGTCACAATACTCAAACTAAACATAGTCAGATCAAGTCGGAATTATATATAACCTGCAATACTATTCTTTCCGTATTTCCTTTCTTACTGGCCATCCCTGATGCATGATGTGGATGTGCTGAGGTCCAGAGTTGCAAAAGCTTTGTCCCACAAGTTAACAATCTGAGAAAAAAGCAAATACAGGTATTAGTGTCACAGTCAGTTTATTCAACAAGATATCAGTTATTAAAATACTATCTGGAGAAGACCAATGGTCACTATAAGGAAACAATTCCAAAGCATGGTTGTGGTATAGGAGGATAGTTCAAACTTTCTTATCTTTGCAGTAGAAACATATAGTCAGTATCTTATTTCAACACTGATGTTCAGAAAAGAACCCAGGAATTCAAACTGTAACAGCCAATACAGTTCAGAGCTTTAAAAAAGGGAATTATGATCAAGTGAATTTCTTTCACTGGATGTCTTCTGTACTTTTAAGTCCTTTAAAATGCTGCATACAACTTTTAAGTGGAAAAGCAGAGGAAAAAGTTCACTGCTGACAGACCCGACCTATGTAAATTAAGTGCTTCCTATTTCTTAAGGGAGAAAAGGAATACTTTTGCCCTGAGGAATAAACTGAACACGCACACCTTCTTACCCTCTCAGAAAAAAAAAACAAAAAACATAGGCATATATATATGAATATTACTAGACATTGCCAATTGCCTGGACTTTCCACATTACTAGATTCTGCCAGTACATATCAGATGATGTTTCTATTTGTCAGTTTATTCCCAATATGGTTTCCAATTGTACTAAGGCACACCTCAGGATACTTTATAAATCCGTTAAGTGCTGAACGTTAGGCACAGAGAACTTCTATCAGTCTTTTAAAGTCAAAATACATCTCAAAAGACTGCTTGAAGGCAAAGTCTTTAGTATATTTTGAAAGATGTTTTAGGGTTTATATGTGTTTCAAAGAAAGAACAGTTCTTTATACATAAATATTAACAGGGAGCTTATGATGCCAATAAAAATTACTAAATCATGCCACTAAAGCATAACTGAACAGCTCGTTCTTTTTAATTACTCTCCAGTTTAATATACTTGCCATAACCTTCTGTCTCATCCACAAGTAAAGATATTTTAAGGCACTCCACATATACTTCATCCAAAGGGATTTTAACCTGACTACAGATTCTTCTAAAACACATATATAACCTTTTATTTTTTCTATGTTTTAGCTAAAAGTTTTAGCTCCTGCCTGCTATCGATGCTATTGTCAATTGCAACTGGATTATATGGCTAGTGTCTTAAATTACTATCAGACTTAGGCAATTAATGTGGACTGCAAGCAGATTAGACCACTAGCACCTCTACAGCTGCCATATACAGGCCATTCAGTAAACCCTGGCGCAACACATTCCATTGTAGTGCTCTGCATAAACACAAAATACAGTTTTCTCCCCAAACTAACTACTATGACAACACCATACAGCATGAAGACAAGATAAATTTGCAATTAAAATCAAACCAAAAGCTATGTCTTCAATTAAACACTGAAATGTGCTATTTAGCTAGGAGACTGAAATGCCGCATTTAAATATAAGGCTGAAATAAGCATCATTTATGAAAAGAAATCCAACTTTCAGTAGTGACTGAAAGTAGCCACAGGACATCTTTTGCAATGCAGGAAAGCTTAAACTCTTAAACAATCCCAAGCTGTTGGAACTGTCACCATGTAAAAGGGGAAGTAGAACAAGGAAAGCTGTATCTAGAACCAGAGGATGCAAGCCACATGGAAGACACAAGTAGTACATAGAAGTAACTGTCCAGCAAAGACTTGGTTGTCTTTCTGCAGCCTTCATTGACAATTAAAGATTTAAACTTCCAGTAAGACCTAGAAATCAGAAGCACATATAAATAGGAAACCTTAAGTATAAATCCTGAGGCTATTGCAATGGTGTGATCGCTTCTGCTTCATCGCACCTAATCGTGGCATTCATAGTTCAAGTCTATTGGTTAATGTTTCAGTGAATAGCTACCAAAGCATAAAGCGTTTTGGACTACACTCCATAATGAAAGTTCCAAAGACAAGGCAACTTGAACAAATCCAGGAACACGTCACTGAAGCGAGTTACAGCAGGCTTTTCAGTCTTAGTGAAAAAGGTCTAACAGGATCCACCAACTGTATTTGAAGGAAGGCCAGTTGAAACTAGAAATATGCCATAAGTTTATCATAGTTGTTAATTATTCCTTTTTATTTTTTTAAATTTATTTATACATAAATCCAGCTCTGAATCAAATTTCAGAATATCCTGGGATCTCTATTACTCAGATAGGAAAAATAAGCCATTTCTCCCGTCAGCCTATCTATGAAAATACACTTGTATTTTAAAATACATTTAAATTTTAAAACAGTATTTTGATTCTCCTGTTGGCTTATATATTACCACCCTATTATCAGATGTAGGAATTTTTAAAAGGATTGAAGAAAAAAAATAATATATCCAAAATTTTCCAGTTTGGCTCCTGCATATGCGAACTTACAAAACATGCAGCACAATATTTTGCAGCCAAGGCAAAGATGCCTCTAAAGAATAACAGTACTTAGAAATACTTCAGACCTTAAATTGAAGGTCTTTTATTTCTAAAAATCTGAGCCATCACTGTATTTTGCTCTACAAACAGGACTGGGTGCAGATAAGCACTATTCTTTCCTATCTTAAGACAGTTTTAAGGCAGTAGCGCTTCTTTCCCAGTGACATGATGGAAGCATAGCACATTGCTTACCTGCTGTCAGGATTCTGTTCTGTTTTGGACTGCACTAGACACTATTCCTGCTGAATCCAAGACTTGCTGCAAACACTTTCTTTTACAAGTTGCATTCCCTTTCACCATGGCTCATGAATTCGCCAAGAACTGGCTGTTTGCACTTCATCTGCTAAAAATATGTGTGAATACTGACTGAACTCCCTTTAGCCAATATAACGTACTTTTAGATTGTCAAATCAGATTAGAACTCATGAAATGCCACCCTCAGTAGAAGGGAGGCTAGCAATTCAGGAGGCAGTGACATCTGTGGATGAGTCTTACCTTTATCACGGCCTACTACGTTCAGTGGCAGAGAAGTAGTTTCTACAGTTATGGGAGTGGAGTAAGTTTTATATAAAGTAATATTAATAATCTTACTCATGTTTTGGATACTTACCGCTTAAAATCAAAGAGAGGTACAGAAACCTGACCCAAAATTTCTGGGCCCTTTCTCTGCTTATTTGAGTCAGGAGAACTCCCACTACTTTGATTTAGGATTCCAAACAAAGTTAGACATAAGATTGATTCCAAAGGCAGCTGTGAAATCTGGATGGGGAAAATTATTCTGTAAAATACAAGTATTAAAAGTCAGTAAGTTACAGGCTTATCCATATAACCCCATGATGCCTCTTGCTTTCAAAAAAGTTAATTAGCATTGAAGAACAAGCATTACATTTCCATGCAATTATACTTCATCTCCTGTACCAATAGTTTGCAAAGCCTGCTAAATTACACTTCTGCACTGTAGCCAGATTTGGAACAACCCTTTTTAATCTTTGTCTATTAAATCACATTCCTTCACAGAACCACACTGTCCAGCATAACCAGTCTTCCCACTCTACTCACTAGGAGGACACACACAATTCTATGTTAGCTGCCTCCTAATCTCTCAGATTTACAGTCAGCTGACAATAGTTTCTCATCCAAATGAAAGAATCTATTAAGAACTGTTGAAAGCTAAATGCAAATGGTACCTAACCAGCATCCATGAAGAAAGCAGCTGAGGAGTATATACCTCACTGAACAATTCCAACTTAGATTTTGTTTACACTGTTGGTATTGCTTAAAGTGTTAAATTTCATTTTCTGTAACACACCAAAATATCATTCTAAAAGTTATCACAGCATATTACTAAGCCTACACTATACAGCATATATATAGCACTACACTATAAAACACCTCAACTATATTAAGCAGCTTATAAGCTAACACATCTTTTACTGTAACACACTAGTACTTGCTAGCAAAAGATCTGACAATTATCCCTTGCATCATCAGGGAAAAAAAAAAAAAAAAAGGCAGTTGGACTACTCTCTGAAGGCAGGTATTCTAGAACCAAAAACTCTCATTCTTGGTCTGAAATAATTTGCCACTGAAGGCCCTGAGGAATACCCTGAAAGTCTATCTCTGACCTTTAAAAACCATCAGGAGAACAGATATAGTGCAACGTGGAGCTCCAGTTATGACAGACTGCCTGATAAATATTATGTTGAAAAGAGTAAACTCGGCATAGATAATATTTTCCCCTCTCAGTTATCACCCATCATCCTCTACTTATTTCTTCTCTGCATGCCCTTCCTTTCTACCCTCTTCCCCTGCCTCAAAGAGAAATTGAAGTTTAGCTCAAACTAGATGTTCTCATGTACTATGGACAGATACTCTTAAGCACTTATGCATCTGCTTTCTTTATAGAAACAATCCTAAATTAGATGTTTAAATTCAGATACAAAGTTGTTACAACACATTTGGAACAAAAAACAATTCAGCATTAAAGTTAGTAAAACTGAGTTGCTTTTCCTCTTCATTTACATAATCTGAGTACTGCTTATAAGCAAGCTTTATTCATTCTTCTTTGAGCAGCACAAGCTGTTCCCATTACAAGGAATGCCATGACCTTCCCAACTCCTTATAATTGTATACTGCAAACACATTAGCACAGGGCACTTGTCCAGCATTTCCATTCCCACTTAAAGTGAATAGTGAAATATCAAAATCAGAAATATTTTTCCAAATGTTAAGTCTCACACATTGTTCTTTCAATACTTCAGATGGAATCAGAAGCAAGAGTTGTCTGAATGACTGTATGCAGCAGCTAGCTAGGTAGGTACTAGCTAAACCAAAATATTTCAGTGAGTTTTAACATGCTAAAGTCACTTACAGTTCATCCCATTTAATCAAGTAGAAGAAGTTCTTGTATGTGCCAACCTTCTTGGACTGAATAGGTTTAAACAGATCTTTTCCATTATGGGTCAGAGAACAAATCAAGTAGTATTTTTCATAACTGGACAAGGAAAAGAAAGCAAATTAAGAAACCAAAAATCTATAACAGAATGAATTTTACAATTAATACAATACTCACTTTGATACCCAACCAGGAGAAATTCCATGTGCAGCAAATATTGTGAACTGGAGATGATCTGTGGCAGTCCATGCTTCCTTAGTACTCTTACTATCTTTTGGAGAAATTGCTGCAGAACTCCTGCAGGAATTCATGTGAAGTTGCAGAAGGGCCTCAACAGATCTTGTTAACCGGTCTATACTCACTTTCAGAAGGTTTTCAGGCTGCAGTGAACCTAAATTATAATTTATCTTTAATGCGTATCTTCCTCAAACAACCATCTGAAAGCAGTTTTTAAATAAAATTGAAGAATTTGACTCACCAGATGAGCTCATGCTAGTGTCATCACCACATTTTAAGGATACCTACACAGTAAAGTTAGAGCAAATTTCAGTACCAAGAAACCTATATTAATGTTCCATTACTCAAGTATCCTGTACAGAAATTATGAAACATCTGAACTAGGCCCATATTTGGGTTTATGTAACACATCTTTTTACTCAAAGTTCCTCAAGAGTTAACTGACAGCATCACAATTCCCATATCGTGCAGCAACTGTGCACCAAGTTCAAAACTCATGTTTTGTTAAGCCACGACTATTTTGACATCTTTTATGGACTCTGAAGAGACACAGTATATTGCAATATTGCTCTCAGGATGCTCTAACCTCTCTGAGTAGAGATAAAACTTGGTGAAGGCTGTTACAGATGCAAGTAGAAGCTACTAGCTCTATTACCCAGTAATTTAAATCTGAGCAGCTATTTTGTTTGTGGCATTTGTTAAGGTATCTTTTGTAGGCAGAATTACTATAAATTTATTGAATAAAAAAAAACATTAAACAACTGTGAAAACTGAACAGCAAGTACTGTCACTTCATACTATCTTCTGTGTTTGCTTCTCAGTCTACTAAACGAAGTCCAAACATGATACAGCATTACAGCAATGCTAGTCTCAACAAGGACACTGTTGAAGACAAAAGGTAACAAACAAGTCATGGGAATTTACTCCCTTCTAATAAGGAAGGGTTTCATGCCAAATTCAACTTCTAATAAAAGCTACAACTTTTAATGACAACTAAGTTTGCAATTTAAAAACAAAACTTAGTGAATTCCTAATACTGCCGAGAAAGTCCATGAATTTGCCACAACTGCTGCTGAACAATGAAAGCTCTCCTTACATTTCTAGCGTATTAATTGAGCATCTTGTCAACATTAAGTTTTAACTGCAAACACCTTCACACTTATAAAAAATATGCAGAAACTTAGCAGGGGGAATAAAAGTCACATCATTTTCCCCTTTCAGAAAAACTGCTGTATGTTTCCACCATACTTGTCAAGTAGTCCAAGTACTTTTGGATGACAGGATGCCAAGCTGTTGGAACAGCACTCTATATGTAATTTTCTACTTGACAATCTACTGTTTTCTTTTACTTTTTGGCCACTTCTCCCAACCAAAAAACTACTTTAAAAAAAAATAAAAATGAAACAGTATCTTACATAAAGTTCAGATGAAACTGGCCACAATCTTTTCAACAATTTCGTTTCTGAAAGCAATCCTATATGCCTTCATACACATTAGCTGAATGGTAACGTTCATCACAAGATACTTGCAGAGTTTTACTTATTAAGAAGTACCTTTTTCAAATTCTGCTGGGATAGCGTTATTTTTCAAAGTTATTTTTACACTGTAATCTAATTATTTCTACAGCTTTCTCCTATTGAAAAGCAAACATTTAAGAAACATTTGATACGCTGTATTTCACTAAGTTTTGTTAATATGTCTCCTGCATTTTCCTGCAGGAATTTTAGTTCTTACAACAACTAAATTTATTTGGTCTGTGCATTTTGCAAGACTTCTGCTCAGTATTACAAATACATCATTGAACTGACAAAGCCAAAAGTGAATAGAACAGCACATGAAATCGCCACTCTAATAAGGCAGCAGGACAACAGAAATAACATTACAAAACTACTTAGCTTTTTTATTTGCATACTTCTCCATTTAATGACTGTTTTTAACAATGTGACTTGAGACCAATTCTGCTCAAGTGAACTGTTCATTGTAAGGCAGTTTCATCATCAAAATCCGAGCTATTTGAGACATTTTTAAAGTTTTGTCTATATGCTCAGGAACATTAATGGGAGCATGAACTGTTAGGGTTTTAAGATGCTATTGCTATTCACATAAATACTGCACAGAAAACACATGATGGAAATTCCTCCTTTAAGCATAACTGCATTGATTTTAGAATGCATGAGCTAGCTATCAGTTTCCTTCAGTCAGATTTAGTAGCATCTACTGTGACAAGTCTGCAGTTACAGAACCAGAAAACAGTATTCTAAAACTTTTTCTAAAAAATACCACTATTTAGAACTGGAAAGTATTCCAAGAACAAGTGATTAATGCATTAACAACAAAGAGATGTTAAAATAAATGGAAGATATCAGGTAAAATAAAAATGAAACCAAAAACCTAACATAACTCTGACTAAACTGCTGCTGGTATTTGCCACTACCAAAAGTTATGAAATAGTATTTATCAGTGTTAAAAAGCATACCTCAGAATGCAATTTACAGTGTGAAAGTTTACCTCAGCGTTTTTAGTCCTTGGAAGATTAACAGCCCTCTTTAGCTTCTTTACCGATTCTGTTATTGCAGGAGTCTCTACACAGTCCAATGTAGAACAGATTTTTCTGACAGTCTTAATTACGTGATCTACTGCTTTATGCTGGTTCTAATAAGGAACGTATGAAAGAACAGATTGATCTGATCACAATTGTGAAACTGAGTATTGCTTTAAATTATTATTTTTTTTAAGAATGAATTGCCAAGAAAGTGTCATTACGAGATGCTTATCTCAATTACATTAAGATGTGGTGTAACAATTTGATGAAACCAAAACCGCAATATAGAGCGCTTCCTTATAGTTCAGTTATCAACTCCAAAAACATAGGAGTAGTACAGATTCTAGAATGACATCCCAGGAAAACATTAGGAGGTTTCCAACAATTTTGCTATTAAGTAGAAGGCAGATAAATATTTTCTAATGAGATGTTAATCTTGACTTTATGGCATAAAAAAAAAGTGTAGTTCAAAAAAGGATATTCAATTAATGCAAGAAAGGAACACTAATGAAGCAGTGTTTCAATTTCAACCCTCTTAAAACAAATACATATCTTCAAATTACACTTACACTGCAGCATAGCTTCCATAATGGAACTTAACTTTTTTTACTTCGCTTTAAGGTACTTTTGAAAAAGAGTTTGTTGCAACTTTTGCCTTATGTATTAATTTAAATGCTTCTTCCAGATGAAGCAATTGCAAACTGTTATCTTGGAGACGGAAAGGAAGGGGTTTTGCCCTCTTAATGGGAATTTTTTTTGGAAGGAATAGATCAGCTTCTTATCAGAGAATAACAATGCTGGTAGGCTGCTTAAGACAGAGTTGAGATGCTCTAATGTTCCCTTCCTTTTCTTCAAATAGAAAAAAGCCACTTAAACAAAAACCAAGAAACCTAGGATTATTTAGATTTAAGTTAATATAAGCAAAGTCTTCATCCAGTTTTAAAGAACATATGTAGAAAATGAAAATATTTGCTTTAAAATAACTGTTTACTTTTTAAAGGCTTAACATACAGGTTTCTTTCACAATCACTTATAAGCACTTATAACAAAATGAGAGGGATTAGAGTAATAGCCTCTTGGTAAGATGTAAACTGATTCCCAGCCCCCACTCCAAAGACATATTCTCATGACCTTCCTACAAATGGATAGCAAAAAAGCCCTTGGAATGAAAAAGTTTTGGGATCAGGAGTTACCTGGCAACAATTAACTTTGTCCTGGTAAGAAAATAACCATAGAAGTCAGAAGACATTGTAAATATTTAAGCCTTATTTTCAAAGCTAACACTTTGAAGATAACAGGTGTTTTGACACTTGACAAGCGAAGTTGCCAGTGCTATTTTCCTCACAGGCTCTCTAATTAATCTCATTAAAAAAAAAGACAATAGCTAACTTTTAAAGTGTCCAACAATGTGAAATCAAAGGCTATAAACAAGTCATTTAGGGACTACTTTACCCCGTTTCACTTTGATTGGCAAGCTTCAGCTACTGACTATGTACAGGAGTCTCACTTTAGGACGTAAAAAAATTTCAAATGCATCAACTGCTGCTATTTGGATCTAATCCTCATCGCCTATAAGCTACATCTCCCATCCTCAAAAAGACTGTGGAAAGAGTAGAGCATCAGTCTAAATTGAGATGTTTTGCATTCCTCACCTCAGCCTGTGAAACCACAGTTAAACAAGCTGAAGCAGCTGCAAGAACAAAGCAACAAAAACATCACCATATCAAGGAGCAGTAACATCTCACTCTTCTACAAAATGATTGTGTTAAAAATTACCCTTGAGAACATGGTGAATCACCGTCAAGGGAATTAAACAACATTAAGGGAATATGTAAATAGTGGATATCAGCTTGTTCAGACCTGCATTCCTAGAGAGGCATACAAACATAGTGTAAATGAAAAGTATTGGAATTAAGTCATTCATTTCAAGACTGTTCTTATAGAAACTGTTTAAGAAATAGTCATCTAATGTTTAAGAATTTAAGTCACCAAGTTACATTACTATCAGGAGTTAAACTAAGCCTCTCTTTTTAGCAATGAGTAAAGCAGGTTATCTTCAGCTAGCTTTTGCATTTGGAAAATTACTCCCAACTACTTCATATGCAAGCTGTTTTAACCTACCTATCATACACTGAAAGAGACAATGGTTTTGACAGTGTATTTTAAATTAATCAAATAGTGCAGAATAAGATGTTGTTATACTTTGTGTAAAACTTATTTGCACATTCCAAACATGCTTCAGTTCTAGAATGCATATATTCATTGTGCACAACTATAACTCTTAATTTTTGTGTAGATTTTTATCTGGTTGACAACAACTGACATAAGATTCAGACCTTTTCCCTATTCCCCTAAATTAATGCCTTCCAACATTTGAGGTAAAGGTTATTTTGCACCCCAGGATTTGGAAAATAACATGTCTAGTTGTTACTAGGTAAGAATTAGTTTGCAAGAAAAGCTAGGAAGAAGAGAAGAAAAGCAATCTAGAAGTCCGTGACACCAAATTTACTTTTGACAGATTGTTCGCATCTCAGTTTCCCCTGCAAGTCTTTCCCCCGCACCCCTATCTATCTCATCAGTAAATCTTCTCATGCTGCTTTTTATTCAGCAATAATTGATGATGCCCTTACCTCATTTTTAAGAGCTATGTTAGCTTGCTTGTGATACACATCAAGAAGCTCTTCAATAGAAGACCTGCAAGAAATAGTAATTATTGAACACAAGTGCAAGAGCCTAACATAACCTTGGTCAGAAATTCAGGAGCGGGCCTGATTACTAAAATAATCACATAAAATTACCTTATAATAGGTTCTCTGAAAGGCTTTTCTACTTTGTAGAGGTGTTTGGTTAGATGTATGGGAGTTCTGTCATCATCCTCCTGCAATAAAATATGAGATATTAAGTCCAGTTCTCACCTTTCTATAATTTGTAATACTGTTTTAGAGGTTTCATGACTAATATCTGTGGAGTAGAAGGGGAAAGATATAAGGCGATCTCTTCAAAGGGGAAAAGAAGTAACTACTTAATAGCCTAAGAAACACGTACACATTGGGTTGGGGGAAGAGAGAAGAAACAGCAATCAAATACCTAACTATGCAGATATGAAACACTCCTCACTTCTTTGATGGTCTGATACATATCTAATTAAACTCAAAACCTGTTCTCAGCTTTTGTTTAACTCAAATTTGCTGCTTCTCTTTCAGGTCTCAAGTTTAGTCCAAATACTTGCTTGCTTTTTCCAGCTATAGTACTTGGTCTAGTAAGAGAGATTATCCATTTTTATATTATTTGCCTTGCAAAAATTCAGTATGTATTTAATTTGTTAATCACACAAAAAGGTTACACCTCAGATCCATCAACTCTGATGCAAACCCCCAACCTCTTGAAGATTTATGTTGCTGTTGCAGTTTAGGAGGTACTTACTGTTCGTGCCAGATCTCTGCATATTACACTGTGGGTCAAGAGCTGCAGTTTGATTTCTGTATCCCACTTCCGACAGTTCTGAATATATTCATGACTTCCTACGCAGTGCTTACTGTTAAACAAAAGAAAGCTATAGCTAGACCAAAAATATGCAGTGGTTTCAAAAAAAACTCACATGGAATATTTAATGCAACCTGTTGCTTCAAAATAAAGAAATAGTGAATTAACCTCCACACCATACTTCTTGATCCAATTTTCACTTCCGCAGACGTTTTAGTATACTATTACAGATACCTACAGTTTTGATAAAGCTTTTAACTACTGTGGCTAACAATGAAACCAAATATTCTAATATTCTAACCCAGAAAACTAATGGGGATTTATGAACCATTAGTTTTGGGGGGGAGGGGGAGAGGGGGAACCAAACATAGATTATTTCAGATTATTAGAAGTTATCAATAGATTTCTTTTCCTGGTTGCTAGGATTTGAAGAGTGGCTGAAAACTGCAACATCCATCTACACAAATACTCTAGAAATCTGCATCTGAAAAATCCTGTTTGATCTAATCTGCCATTCGTTGTGTTGAACACAGATTTCTAGGAAGCTGTCGAAAACCTACTTTGCTGTATCCCAGAGCAACTCTAAAGACTTCTAATCTTTGTGCAAAGTGTGACTCTTCTACAATTTTAAGACTTCTGCTTTCATGCATTTAATTGTTAAAGATATACTTTCCAGTAACTGCACCATGAAAAAGCATGAAGTTAAATTAAATATTAATGAAAAAGAGTTTGCTTACTTCTGTAAAACTTCTTCTTGGCCACAGACTTTCAGGATATAGCTGCCAATGTCCACTTCATTCAAGTCATCATGCACCCAGCAAAGTGCCTGCATTATTATAAGCTCAACAGGGGAACTCACTGTTTAAAGAAATTACATCTAAAAGTCAAATATAAATCTACAGCAAGTGATATTAACTATTGTCCACTCACAAATTGTAGTTATTTAGTGAAATTGATTTTTATACTTGTAAGAAGGACTCTTAAGCTTCTATAATCTCCTAAATTTCGTAGTTTGAGATCTTCACTTTTTTCCCCACAAAGGCATCTTATAAAACCTGCCTGTAGTTTAAGAAATCGATAAATCCTTTTTAAATTAGGATACAGTGTAGCCACTTGACCAAAAGTATAAAACCAGTCTGCAGTCTGTTTTCCAGAAGTTTTTATACATGAATAGTCTTTAAGAGAAAATTATAAATTTGCCTTATTTAGCAAGGACTTCAAATAGGTAAGTGATCCCAGAGCTGCTTAAAGCTTAAAAAAATCATTTTCTGATGAGTTGAAAGTTCACTATCTGTTCTGCTTTTGAGGAAGTATCAGCTGTAGCAGAGGCAAATCCTACTGCAAGTCCTTTTTAATTTTTCCTTTCCATTTGTCTAGGGCAGTTTCCACATTGTACAGATCAGATCTCAGTAAGCATCACCAAGCCTTTGCAAAAAGCAACTCTTAACTACCAGTGTTTTCACATCAGGCTCCAAATGCTTTTTTGAAAACAGTCTCTCTCTTCTATCCAGCAACTTCACAGCAAAACAAATAATCCCAGTCAAACCCAAAATCAATTTCCCCAGAGCCACCAGCTGTCACTGACGAAAAATACACAGCTATGTTTTGACACCACAAACATTTTAGGTACAAAATGTTCTCTAACCCTCCCTACCTAGTTTCTGATCTTCTCCTTTAAATCATTTGCAAACCATGTCATTAAGTGTCTCAAAATTCTGTAAAAAACACTGTATAAAAGAACTTATTTTTTCATCAGTACCTTCAGAGTGCTTTTTTCCCCTCCTCCAGGGACGTTCCTAATTTTCCCCAAATTATTTTTTTTTTTAAATAAAGAAATGTTACTAGTATGGTGGATACAGAAATGTAATGCCACAGTATTTTCCACAATACGATGCAAGTGCTTCATCTCATTATCAGATGACTAATTATTACAAGCATAGAGGTATTTGACAGCATATGAAGAATGAGTATGTGGATTTCAAGAACAAGGAATAAGAAGTATGAATTCAGAAACACTATTTAACTCACTAAGATTATTTAACTTATTATTAATCTAGAGTGAAACTGCTGTACTACCTTCAACACAGAATATGGTGGTTGGTAGAGAAAAAGATGCAGTAACAGGTTATGGGCTATAATCAGATGCTGCATTAGTGAAGGTCTGCCAGTCCTGCAAAGCATAGTGGAGTAATGCAAAGATAATGTTACCACCTTTTTCCCACCCTCTGTCTTATCAAAAGACATTCATTTCTTTCTGACACACAATGATTGCTCAGGTAGACTTGTACTTCCATGTAAAGTCTAGTAAGCAAATGCAAGATGAATAGGTACACCCAAATAAGCTCTAAAGTTCATCTGTTTCCCTCCTGGGTCCTTCCTACATTGATTTGTCAGAACACTGAAAGGCTGAAAGAACTAAAAACCATACTAAAGTAGTTCTAGCATTGGGATCCTAAGCTATGCAGCAATTTGACAAAGAACAGAAGGAATTAAAGGAAGAGAATAACTTTAAGTACACCTATTACTAGTCACCTATGAGCTACAGATACCTACCTTTCACTAGCTATGGAAGACAAACAGTTTAACTGTGATTAGTTTCAGCATCAGAAAAAGGAAGAGAGCAGAAAGCGCAAAGAATAAGGTATGTGGGGCTAGAATGCAAAACATTCCAAGGTATTCACAAAACTTCTAGAAATAAGAGCTGAGGCCATAACATTTTAGTTACGCTACCAAAGCCTTTTGTAGGAAAGGATTAAACCTGTAATATTAGGAAAGTGTCACCCTAAGGATGAAGGGCAGAAACCCTTCCTAGGCTACACTTACAGTCTACCTCATTTCCTAACAAAAGAGTATTAAATCACAGCAGAATAATTGTAAGGCCCAACAAATTGATATAGAATGAAAACACTCAAGTGCTGAGAGTTTGTTTTCCAATAGAGCAGCTAGTTTAAGTGAATAATAGAGCAACTTCATATCTGAGAACAACCAACTCTAAAGCATCTACACTGTTATAGAGAACCAAATTTAAAAAAAAACACCACAGCACAGATTCTCTACCAGGTGACACAGTCTGTGAATGGGAACTCTCACAAGAGCTAAGACACTAGACCAGTACAGAGGCTAAAAAAGTAAGTTGCTCCCAAGGTTATTTATTATTAGTTATTTTATCACCAAGAACTGCCAGAAGTTTACAGCATCCAGAGTCACAGCCTCTAATACAAACATGCTGTGCAATCTTGACTGCACAGAGAACATGAATTTATGTACAAGAACAAGGCAAACCTAAAACTGCCACCCCAAACTCATCCTCCTGGTTACCCACAAAACTGGGCCAGACAGATGTGGCAAATCATGGCAGTATTATTTTAGTGTTTGTGTTCATAAGCATATACTGAAGTCAAGTAATAGGTAATTTCAGTGTTTATTCTTATTTCCCCAAATTAGTTTGAGTTTTTAGATAGCCTGCAAAAGTTTATTTAAACACATGCTAGAGCATTAAAATAAAAAATTAAGAGTTAAGGATCACAGTCCTGGAGTTGTCATACCTTCAATTACCATAAAGTAGGTCAAACTCTTGAAAAATTGTTTTAACATTCCCAGCCATGGATAGAATAGTGCTTCTGGCTTGCTTGGCTTTCCTTTTTAAAAAAGTGTTTCACTTTGTCAGCTTCTAAATATTTTCTGATGGAGGCACTGACCCAGAATTAGGTTCTTTCTTCAATTACCTCTTCCACACCCCCACAAACAATCCATACACTTGAGACCCAGTGGTTACAAAAATGAAAGCTATTGGCCTAGTGTATGGTCTTCACCCACCATTCTAAGTCTTACAAGGAAACTCCAATTTAAAAAGCAGAAACATACCATCACATGTAAAAGTTACTGGTTGCTGGAATTCTTCAATTTCTATAGAAACCTTGATACTGGCACTCTCCCCACTTAAATTTCTTTGCAGCATGATCGGACTCAGCACAAAGCCTGGATTTGTTTGCTGATTAGTGTAAGGAAACTTGGTCCTCAATCTGAAAGTAGAAAAGTTTTATGAAACATCACAACGGATAAGTCTAAGACTAAGGCAAAATAACCACAAGCCAGAACAGTAAAGAGTACCTTTTGATCTTTACCTAAATTCTATGTACAAAACACCATTTAATTTTTCTACTCTCACAAAACACTGCCTACTATAATCATACAAGTAGTAGTTAGAGGGGAAAAAAACCTAGCTTATAATTAGGCAGGTTAGCTTAAAATATTTAATATGTCAATGCGTACAGGACATATCCAGCTTCCGTAGAAGTTAAGCTCTGAAACAGTTTTAAAAAAGCTAATCCACGGCATCTGTTAAAAATGAGTTTAAGAAAGGGTGCTTTTATGCACAAAGCACCACACAAAGCTCTTACATGGTTTAATTTTTGGAAGTCTAATCTGAACTTAGATACTATGCAGAAGGTAGTTATTCCAAGTTGTGAAAGTTGAGAAAGCCCTGAATTAAGGGAAAGGCTTTTCTTTAGGACACAAACAAGGTAAAACATTCACTTAGTAATGAATAGACAGTACTTTGATAGCTGCTTTTTATTTTCTGCTATTTTATATAAATACTTTAACTGTAATCTTCTGCCAACATTAGTGTTACAGGAGATTAAGAACAGAATTAATCTATAAGGGTCATCTATTTTGTCATCTTGATTCCTGACAATCGCATGAATAAAAAAAAAAATAAAATTCCTCTAGAGAGAGTTGTCCAGTCAAAAGTCCATCAGCATTTGAAGCACTGGGCCTTCAAAGAAAAGGCAGCAATTGGATTTAACTAGAAACTGTTGCAACAAGCCTGTTTTCTGTGAGCTTTGTCTTATGTTATTCATTGGTAAGTTTCACAGGTATATGACTTTTCACTGGTTTTATGGAGTTTGCTTTTCAATTCATGAACATTCCTGTTTTAAAAAGCAGCTGTTATCCTTTAGATTCAAAGATCTCTATTTCCCCCATTAGTTCTTAGATTTTGATCATGAGTGGAAAAGAGGCAAGATGCCTAGTTTGTCCTCTCTAGGAAGAAAGCAAACCCAATAATCTCTCATTAAATTGTGGCAGTAAACAAAAATAGAAGGAGCATTCCTAGTTACAAAGTCCAACTTCTTTGGTATGACCTTTAAGAAACAGATGATCAAAGCAGGACCAAGTTTGAGCATTTTATTTGTTACAGAATTCCAGTTGTGGAAGCAATAAAAATGGGAGCATTTAAAGGTTAGAAAATCGTTGAGTGACAAGACTTAGTAAAGTGCATCAACTAAGACAAAAAGACTTCAAATTCTTTCAAAAGAAATTGTATTTAAAAATATATAGAGTAAGGAGATACAGATACATGGAAATACAGAACAATAGTTCGAGGATTAAAAAAGTATTATAAAGACAATAAAAGTGAGGGGAAAGTCACCAGACCAAAAGAATAAAGAGGAGATACGATAATTCAAAAACTTTTGTACTCAACACCTTAACAATTCTGTTGCATTCTTAAAAAACCAAGACAAAACCAGGAAAAAATGGGATAAGAAAAGGGAAAAGGGACACATTGAAATCTGCCCCATCAAGCAAAAAAATGGAGGACTGGCCCTGTCAACCTAACTGAAAATGAGTTATTTAACCTTTTTTTCCCCCCTTTGGTGAGCTAATTTGTATTCAGTAATTTCTTACTTTGTAACTGCTTGAGAAAAAGCTGACAGTTCTTGATTCTGCCCTTCCATTTCTTGGAGAAGCACATTTTCTGTCAGCATGCCAGTGGTCCCATTGTCTTTCTGCAACTCAAAGATAATACAGTATTTAAATAGCTGCAAACATATTCCTGTAGCCAGTAAAACCATGTATAGATGATAGATTTTCATGAGTCTGAGACTTACTATTAGTTTTACGTCTACTTGTTTAAGGAGAAAAATTTGCATCATTACCAAGTTGAAAAGTAAAGAGTCACTGAACCAGTGACTGCTTTACAGAAAGTAATTTATTTGACAGCAATGAAGTTGCAAGCATAACAGTTCCTGAGCCCTCAGCAGTGACCTGTTGCATTAGAATTTGGCTAGATTTTGCTGAACCAGAGAAAGAAGACAGCCAAATGTTTTTTTCCTCCCCTTCCATGATTCAGCCTTCAGCATAGTCCCAGAAAGAACCATTAAACATCAGTTCTGCCCATGACTACCTTTTCCTACAAAGCAGGATAAGGTAAATTGTACACTGAAAGGAAGCAGCATTCAGAACACTAAACTCAGAACTAATCTCATGGTATCAAATTACTGCTGTTTTAATCCCTTATGCCATATGTACCCATCATCTCCCAAAAATGTAAGCCACAATCTTTGAAGTGTACAATCTAAAAAACAATTGCTAAAAGAGAACTGCAGTTTCAAACAACAAAATCTAGTAAACTTAAAAATAATCACAAACAAAACTGCAGCAGTTTTTAATCCGTATCTGTTTCTGATCCAGTTCACAATACAGCTCTACAAATGCTAGTGTAAGCAGAGAGCAGCTGGAACAACCAGTGGGGTTAAGGTGGAACTCAATCATCTGCAGTTTAACAGCCACCACTAGCCTCAAGCACTCATGGAACTCCAGCCAGATACTCCCCGGAATAAGTTCATCTTGAAGAGTTTGTTCATGTGCAACCTAGGGTCACACTGAGCACAGAGGATAAAGCCTTCTAACCAGTTATATTTTCAATGCAGAGCTTTTGATAATGCTTATAGAAACTTTTAATCCACCAGAAGTCCAGAAAAAAGCAGACTGCATTATAGTTTTTCTGAAAGTCATCACAATTTAGTCATGCATGAAATAGTGAATAACTACTTAGCTACTATATGGGTTATTATTAGCTGACAAAGTTAGCCAAACATCTAATTTCATTAGAGCATATCAGACAATATAGGCAAATTAGACTGCCTCAGAGGAAGGGTCAAATCTGTAACATGCAGAGCTAGAGACTGTCCGGTCTTTTCCTTTTAGAACTCTTTTTTGCTCTAATTAAATTGTTTAAGCAGTATAGCATAAACTTAGAGGGATAATATATGCAACCCATAATTGCCGCTTGGATTGCATTTAAACCTAGTTATTTCAGCTAAAATATTGCTTTCATGAACACTGATCAGTTCAAAAGGATAAATTCTATATAATTGGGGATTAGCTATACCATAGGAAACAATTAGAACAGGAAGCTGTAAAGCCACAAAACCCAGAATGAGATTCAGGAGCACATACAATACCTTCAATTTAAAAAGGTTCTTCCATTCTAACATCTCAGACAAGTTCTACCACAGAAAAAAATACTTCTGGGCAAATGCACAAGACCTGCTGACAAACCTGAGCAACTGTACCTAGTACATGTACTCTTCACGCAATTACACAATAACAAAACAAAAGATCGTACAAGGAAACAGGAAGTTAACTTACCAAGTGAAAGGTAAACACCTTTGATAAAGATTCAACTAACTACTGGTCAGCACTCACAGAACTCAACCATTTCAAATCATGAAACCGGTTATACAAACTTTAAGCCTTCTCTATTTAAGAGCTCTTTTTAAAGTTAAGTAATACTACAAATAAGTACTCAAAGCACTTCGCAACTCTAACCAGAATATAAGAGCAATACACAAGAGCATTACTTAAGTCACACTAGTGATGCAACACTGCCACTGTTATGCCATTATGTGACACTTTTGAACTATTTACAGCAAAATTTGCAGGTTATTCTGCTATTAAGCTCAAAGTAGTTTAGGGAACTAGCAAGCATTACTACACATGCAAGCTTAGCCAGGGTAAATAATAAATTCTAATGTAATGAGCAAAGAAAAAAGAGGTTTATTTGTTTACTCAGAGCTGACCTCAGGGTCCAACTTGGCTAAGGAAAGAAACCTAATGTTAATTCAAATATGTATTGCTGGAAATGACCGCCTGGTGTAAAATGAAGAACATTAAATATCTCCTTGCTTTTCTAGCTGAATTTCAATACTAATTTTTGATCACTTTTTGGAAGATAGTTTCAGGAGGACAAGCTTTGATAAACTAAGAAGCAGATTTAAAATCCATCTAACTCAGATGATTAGGGTTTTGAGTAACAAGTAGGATTTGAATTTCTTTAACTTCCAGATGAGCAAATCTAGGAGGTGCAAAAGCTATCAGTCAAACAGGAAATAACTTGGAAGAAAGGACTTCAGGCCAAACTAGATAAATAGTTCTTATGAGCACAACCTGTAAAAATAGAAGAGGTCTGCAAATACAATTACTAAACAGTAAAAAACCCAAACAAGCCCCAAATCCAGTAAATGACCAAAAGTCAAGTTAAATTGAATCCCATGAGTATATAAAGCCACAAGATTCTTCAGCTCTGTAGAGAGGAAAGGTAGGGAAGACAACGCCTAAAATAGGACAAAATGATGACTTTGCCTCTGCTTTCAGAAAGGAGTGACAAACACTGAAGTATTTAGAGGGGAATACCAAATATACAGATACTTCATCAAATATGAAACAAAACTCAAAGCAATCTATTGATTCAAGGGATAAAGATAATATGATAGAATCAAAATATAGAAATAGACATTTTTACTAATAGTTTTGTTTAAAGGGGCAGTGAGACTATGAGTTATTCAGGGGAAAAAATGATCCTGACTAGTTAGTATGCAAGACCTCAGAATATACTTTGAAAGAAATATATACCTGAAGGGAAATAGGATAAAATACAAGAAAACTGCCAAAAATAGAGGCCAAATACCTCAGCTTCCAGATGGAAAATCACTTAAACTAGAAAATAAAGCAGCGGCACAGGATGCAAAAGGCACAGGATAAAGCAAAAGCCACAGGTTACGTTGAAAGGATATCTGTTTGAGACCTGTCTTTAGATCTATTTGTTATCTCCTTTAATAATTCAGCATAAGCAGCAGAAACACCCCTGCTGATAATTTACAGTCTTGTACCATCAGCTAACTTTATAATACAGACTAGAACTGCAGTATTATGCCAAAACTAGTTAACCACAGACTGGGGGAACCGAAGTGGAAAGTAAATCTGAAACCTTCAATTAGGCATGTCCTGTAGGAGTCTGCTATAAATTAAGAATTTGTTTGAAAAAGATGGTGGCTTAAGGAAATCATACATATTGATTGACTACAGATCGATATGTACTGTTACGAAGCTGTCATGAATAAAGCAAATGCAATAAAAGTAGATCAAGCAGGATGCCCCTACCTGAAACGAGGGTTTATTCATGACACTGTACAAGGCACGTGGTACGCTATGCTCTCACATAGAGAACTACAATTCTCATAAGCCATCTTCAAAAACTGAGAGGAAAGAGAAGCTATCACAAAGGGTACGCAATGAAAGCTGACAGAAAGGCACTGTCTCTTATAACATGCTGAGGTAAACATCAAAATTGTTCTTTATCTTAAATACCTGCTGTTCCAGCCTGTTAAGAAGAACATTTGCTAAGAGCTAGTTACGACTGCATTTCTGCTGAAAATCAGATGACTGATAAAAACAGTGAGGGTCTGGAACAGCCTTTAAATCAAAAGTAGCAGGAGGAAAAGACCATGTGTGAAGGTAGAGCTTGAGCACTTCATGAATCAGGTAACACACTATCTGCAAATAGGATGGGATTGGACCTGACATACAGGAAAGACCCTTGTAAATTCTACATTCTTCAAAGAACCTTGGAATTCATAAAAATAAGATTTCATTCGGCAACAGTAAAATATTACTTTGTACAGACAACACTTCAGAAGCACTGATTCAATATAGTCTAGCTATTCCAGTCAATAGTTACATTACAACCAAACATACATGACTGAAAAACTGACACACATCACTAAAGAACACGACAAACTGAAGCAGCAAAGTGCTGTAGAGCCCAAATGTACATTCTTCTCCAAATACCAGGAAATAACTGAGCTCACATATCACAGCTCGACAGTGAGTGGGGGGAAAAAAAAAAAAAGTTAGACCCCAAGATCATCACACATGCCATCTTAAAAATGTGATCCCTTAAAAACAGAGATAAAGGTTTTTTGGGGGGGTTTAGGGGTTTTTTTTTCCTTCTCCACCAGCCTTCTATTAAACTTTTGCCAGAACACTGACAACTAGCCCAGAAAAACAGGAAATCCTTCAAATGAGGGGCCAAAAATTTCACTTCAATGTGAATTTAGACAGTCCTTCAAGCCAAAGTCTAGTAAATATTCCTTTTTCTGAGGAAAAAAAAACCAAAAAAACCACCCAAAACAAACTCCCCCAGTTTGGGGGTAGAGAATGAGACGGAAGAATTCAGCAGCAATTTGGATAATATTCTTGACTGTTAACAGTCATTTTTATGGTATGTCCCTAGCCTATTAAAAACACTTAGACAATACATAAGAATTCAAAATAGCTGCAATCCAAAGACAAACCAAATCTCCAAGACAAACAAATCTTTTACTCTTCCCCCTCTAACCAGTTTCTACAAATACTGTTTTTCCTGCCATTATCACCCTTGCCAGGGTGTTGGCTTTTCTACTAAAGACTTTTCCTTCAGTCTTTGTACTCTCTACCAAAAAATAAAACTACAGAAGTATTCACATTCACTTTGTAGTGAGGTGACTAATATTTTAAAATGTAATGGCTTGGTTTATGATGGAATTATCACAGATTTTAAGAAGTTAAATAATGTACAGTCATTTATCAGACTTGGAAAAGGGTAAGATGCACTCATGAGGACATAATTAACCAGATGAGATTACTACAGCATTGATCAGCTGCTATACAGTTTAGTTTTGATACTAACTGCATGTGCACAATGTCCAAAAAGATGAGTGTCATAACTAAAGCATCTATTGAAATATTTGTCCTGAAATTTTGATGAAAGTGATCCTGATCCTAGAGCAGAAAACACCCTTTTGCCCTGCCTGATAAAAGTAACATCACACAAAGATGGTTTTCCTTCTTCCAGAACAGAAGTACAGGGCTTCTGACCCAACAGGCACCCCAACCTTTCAGGACTGTACAACTAAAAGGTTCGGTTATGATCTCTCTAGCATTCCTGCACAGAAGGAAAGATCTCTGCCTATGAAAGAATTATAGTGGTCCTGTGAAAGACTGTAAGTGACAATGGTAGAGAAGAAAAGACTTTGGACTATGCCACCCTTCTATTCTACTTTTTTTTTCTTTTTAAAAAAGATTGCAGGTCAAATAAGGCAAAAGAATGCTTTTTTCACATATCTGAGATAAAGGCTGCTCAAGATAAAGCTTTCAGTGTCTAACTCATCACCTTTTTATTTTGTAGTATCATGTGATTTGATCATTAATTTAAATATTTATTAATGCGATTTGAATACTTAGCTGTTCTGAAGATTATTTCCATTTCTTTTTTGTAGTGTGTTGAAAAACAGCAATTTCCTCAGGAAGTATAGAAAGATCATACAAGGCCAGAGTTACTCTGGGATTTAGTTCAGCAATGTTCAATTTTCTGAATATCACTAATACATATGCTAGTAACATCACATTATTTGGACACCGCTCAAGCCAAGTAACATTTAACAAACAAATCCAGACCTTAAAGTGTCTTTAAATACTGTGATTAATCTTTACTATTATGCTGCAATTTAAAAATACTGATTTACATACCTGTGATGTTTGGCCCTGTAACTTCGTAAGTTGAGTTGTTCTCATGTTTAAGGACTGGCTCCTTGTAACCGTTGCTCCAGAAGATTTCCCATTAATTTTTCTTTCCAGACGACAAGTTACTAACAGCTTTTCTTCTAACAGCACAGCATCCCATGGATCTTCAGCAGTTATACTTGAAGCCCTCTCTCCATCGTTCTCTGTCTTATTTAAAGGCTCCACACTATCCACTTTTGGTTTACTTAGGGGATCCAAATCTAACCAATCAAATTTACTAACATCCCCGCAACTTTCTGAGGCTGGTAGGTTAGAAACCGCAGACTTTATAGCAGTCATTTCTAAGTCTGTGCTTGACTTCCCATTTTTCAGAAATTCTGAGGTGCTTGCAATTTTGTCAAATACTTTTGCCATTTCTGGTGTAAGTACTGGAGGATATACAGGTAGGCTTCCTTGTGGATGGAAAGGTGTAGTAGCTGCCAATGGGTATGAAACGTATTGTGACTGTCTTGGAAGACCAAGATAAATAGGTTCTCTAGAGTGATAGGAGGACACGTTTGGATGGAATCCATTTTGAAATACACCAGTCTGTTTTGTGTAAGAAGCTGAGGAGTAAATAGGAGGTAAAGTGCATGTCACAGGTGCTGGTATCCCAGGCATCCACTGTCTTCTCTGACCTGAAGACCCAAGATAAAATTGCGAGGACATAGATGGGCTCAAAATAGGACTCGCTGGTAACGTAGGTACTTTACTAGCTTCAAAACTGTCATCCAGCAGCAGTTTCTCTAGTTCAGCATGAGTAAGCTTCTCTATGTCAATGGAACTTAGTTTATCTTCCATGTTTTTGGCATCAGACTCTGGAAACACCATGAGATCATGGTCCTGTTTGTTATGAGTCTCTGCTTTTTGTCTGGTGCTGCTTAAAGAATGAAAAGTTTGTTTATTACCAGCTACACCTCTTTCTTTCTGGATCTTGGCTAATGCCTCAGCTTCCATCTGCAATGCCTCCTCTTTGTCCACGTCTTTCGACCTGGTGGCTGCCAAAGAAGGTGAGGAGCGCTGTTTAAATCCATTGCTACTGGATATCTGGGCCATATCGTAAGAGCAGATGTCCATTTAAAGAAGCAACACTTCCCTTGTACTGGTTATCCACCCTTGGCTTCAGAGTAGGTTTAGCAGATCTGAAAAGGAAATGAGACATTAGAAATGCATAAAAGAAATCATATGTGGAGGACTACTAAGTCATACATCACCAACTGACAAGGTTGCACATGTCCTTCAGAAACCCAGAACATAAAAAAAAAAAAGTCTCTCAGTAATTTTAACTCAAAAAGAGAAGCCACACAATTAAATTCACAGCCTTTGAATTATGGGAGACCCATTTATTTTTCTTACTAATACTTACCAGCAAGTAAATACTTGGTTTATTTTTGCACCACTAAACCTAAGACACAGAAAAGCTACATTCAGGTACCTAACTGTTTTCAGATTTGAGCAATTCTGCACTTCGCCACATTCAATCTCAGAAGTAGAAATCATTCTAAAGACTACCAAATACCCTGCATTGATAAAGCACATTATCAAGGGGACTTCAAGTTTACTTCAATATATTAAAAAACCCCAAAACCTACAGACCTATCAAACTGCTGTACCATGATTATGATGGTCATAATGATGCTGAAGTACCTCCCTTCCTTTGGGAAATCTCATTGTACTCTACCCTCTTAACAAGAGAAATAATGTTTATGAAATGCTATTACTTGGACAAGAAAAATAAGTGATTTAAGTACAGCTGCTCATTAAGTAATCCCTTCAACAGCCCCTTAAAGAAAGTCTCATTCACTACTATGTTAGGGAAGAAACTCTGAAAGGTCACTTTTGCTTAAGGCCACCACAAAGAAAATGACATCTCCAACTCCCATCTTGTGCTCTTGGGTGTGTATAATAGTTGCACTATTATACAACTTCTCATATTCACCACAATATCTATGCCTTTTTATTAACATAATCTTACAAGAGATTACCATAAGAACTATGTGATTTGTGTCAGTATTATTTCTACTTTATTCTATAGCTTTTACACACAGACAGGTTAGAATTGAGTCCAGGAGATAAGATGTCCTCCAGCAACAGCTAGTATGCATATCAAGTAGCAAGATAAAAATCATGAATAACGAGTTTCTGCTCGGAGAGTTATATAAACAGCAATCCTCCTTAAAACACAGTTTCACTGAACTAGATGAGCCCTTTAGATGTAAATCATCATGGGTTTAAGTCATGCAACAATCTACAAATTAAAAGTTCTCTGCAGCACATAATGTAGATAACTCAAAAGTCTGTCTTTATGCTCCCTTGCTATTCACATCTATTAGGTGTTTCTTCCCTCCCAACTTTGAATCAGACCAGAGATACGTGCTTGTCAAGAAGATTCTTCTCAGTTCTAACAAATTATTTACACTCTTTAAGACTCTGGCCAAGCTTTTGTTTTATCTACTTCATTTCAGTGGTTTATATTGTGAAGAACTGACATCTTTATAAGAGGTTTTATACATTTCAGCTAAGTCTGAAAGCAAATTCAGGTGAAATCCTTCACAAAGCAAGATTAAAACAGAACTGATGTTACAGGTACAAAACAAGATTTAAGTTAAATTACAATTAAAGATTTAAATTAAAGAGGGTGTCTACAGAACAAATGAAACATCTATTGCCATTATAAAGAAGTCCTGTCCTATCTGCTACCTATTTGCACAGCTAAGTATTGAACCTGATCATGGAATCAACTAAAAAACCCAATCAAACCCCTAACTGGGTTTTGCTGGGTTCCTTTATAGACATTGCAGGTCCCTGGTCCCATTTACAGCACAGCTGTGGCCTTCAGTGCCATTCAGTGATTTACTATCCTCCTGTGAGCAGGATGGTCATTTTAAACATTCTCTTAAAGATGTACTGAATATTTTGTAGATGGTCTAAGCCTACTAGCCATGGGTAATACCCTAACAAGAAGTCTAACATACTTTACACCAACTGCTCAGACTGCCTAGATATCCAAACAGGCTTTTATCTCTTTATTAACTTACAGCTAGTTAAAATTGCTATGTCAAATTTTCAGATGCAAGAACACCCTGACTTATGAAGTCCGCTCAGTAATTCCTACTTGGCTTTTCCAAGAAGCAGCAGCATGAGGTAAGTGCAATTTTCACAGTCTTGCTGTTGCCTAAGGATTCTAAATGGCAGCAGGATTATTTTTTTCCCCTGAATTTTATTCAAAAAACCTAAAATATGATCATACTTTCTGAGACATTAGAACTGTTTGGGCTACAAACTTTGAAGATTATCAATGCATTTTGGTGCTGCTTGGTAATTACATCTGCAAGTGATTTTTCTTAAGCAGAAAACATCAAGATTATATGGTCTTCAAAGTAACTATATAGAACAACTCTGGCTCCTTAAAAAGTAGAAAGCTTTACTTTTCTGCTGAAAGTGACAGCTTTAATCTCCATACTCGCCAAGCGATCTCCTACTCACAAGTCACTGTTCCACAAAGTCACGACTGCAGATAAACATACATTCTTCAGCACTCAGAAACATGGTGCACAGCTACTGCAGCACATTCAGTTGTAAGATCTAGAGAATCCCAATCGCTCAATAATTGCTTGTTTACTTTACAATGTAGCATTACGCTGCTGTGCTTTTGTCAGTGTATGATTGCATACTCACACTGACAAATCCAGTGAGTTCAGGCACTCAACAAGAAAGAACATAATTATTAGTGGTTATCTGAAAAGTTTACTTTTATTTTTCACAAGACAGCCTCATCAGCATAAATACAGTCATCAAATTAAGTGTAAGTCCTGTCCTTGGGAAACTTCTAAAACCAAATCAGTGGATAAATTTGTCAGATTTTTTTAAGCAGACTGCAGTTTTCAAACAGTTTGAAGTTAAAAACTGATTTTAAAAGTCTGATAAAGTTGCAATAGTTTTAGCAAAACTTTATATTGCATGCCAGTTTTAAGCAGTAAAGTCACATGATAAATCATCAGAAGAAAAGCTCCCTAGTCATAAGCATGATTAAAATACAGACAGACCTTCTTTTAAATGCTAACTACACCACATCAGTTAACATTTTCACTTAAGTTAAGCTTCACTTTGAACTTCTGACTTTGTAGCCATCTAAGTTCAAAGGCAGAGTGAGCAAAATTTAAACTTCTCCAACATGTACAAGGAGAAGGGCAAATTCCATTTGGAACATCTATCAGCAGGAAACTCCTCTCAAAGACTCAGAAGAATGTGTTTCAATTCAAATCCTAGAAACAGGAAAAACAGATACCTGAAGCATCATTACTGACCCTAACACAGGAATTCACAAGAAGTTTGCAACAACTGGAAGTCACTGGAAGACCTAGAAGTAATCCTTAGGGTCAGGATTGTTCTCATCTCAACTGCCGCACACTATTTTAAGTAACAGTTATAATCAGTTTGCAACTGTCAATCTGTTCACCTTCAAGAGCACAATTCTCTTTCCAAACACTTAAACCATGGGTTAGATGCTTGGGTTGTTCTTTTTAAGGGAAAACTAGAAGCAACTGAAGGCTTTATAAAAGAAATTTGCTAGTGATAAGAGTCTCCTACACCACTTATCTCTGCCCTAAATTTGAAATTAGACACATTCATACTTTATACAAAGTCACCATATTTACAGTGCCCTAGAAGTAACTCACCAATACTGCCTACTTCATTTAAAAGCAAGTCTAAAAATCTCAGCCATTCGATTTAGCTACAGCCTTGACAAAAGGTGATCTGTCTCTTGCAGTGAGACTTAGTTAGCTTTAAGCAATATTTTCTTTAAGTATTTGACCAGATGTGATCAGACATGAGCCTGCAGACCCTCTCCTCTGGCTCAAGTCTTGCAGAGTTTCCCCAAGAACCTCCTTGGTGGCAGTTTTGAAGAAACATGTTTAGAGCCTAAAGTTAATTTGCTTAGTCAAGTACTTGTGTATTGCTACGTAATTTTATTTCTTTGAGTATTGCTCATTGTTCATTATGTCAAAAGAGTAAAATGCTCTTTTAAAAAAATGCAGCAACAAAACTTATTAATATCAAGAACCAAGAAACAGCAAGATGTCTGACCATCTTCTTCAGATCAAAGCCTCTACATGGAATGAAAATTAATCTCAAACCAGATTTTCCCTTACAGAAGCTTACATAAAAAAAAATTTTACATATGCACTAGTCTAGCAAATACATAAAACTGAATCATGAAGAGATTTTTTTCTAACGAAGAATATACAGGTTTCTGGTGAGAAACTTCAGGAAAAAAAATCAATAGAGGAAATTACATATCTACCAGGACAAAGACTCAAAAATCTAAATTAGTTTCTTATCTTAATGAGCAAGGGATGACTTTATTAGAGATAAATCCTGTTACCTTAAGCAGAGGTAATCTCACCATCTGCTCATGTACATGTTAACATTCTTCTCTACTCAAGAAGAGTTGCACAACATTTTTCAAAAGAACCCAAAGTTTTAACATTCTATTTATAATTTGTTCTAGTACTAAACAAGCACAGAACATTATTTGGTAATTCATTCTTAAGAAATACTTTATAGTTATCACAAGTCAGTGCACATAAATTCCCTAGAGTCCAAGCACTAAATACAGAAGCAATGATAACAAGTCAGACTATTTCCTGCATTCTTTGTGAAGTAATGCCCTGACATACAGTAGCCAGAGCTTCCTCAAAACAAGTGTAATTTTCACGATAATTCTGTGGTTATTTTGCCATTAATTAAAAAAAATAAAAATATTTGAGGCATTTGCCAAACGTTGAATGATAGCTAACTTAAGAATTAACAAATCTTGCCTGCATACCAGAGATGATAGCAGTTTTATGGGATAACATGGAAAACTTAGCAAAATAAGACAGCAGTAATATAGTGTGGAAACTACTAATCATCTGGAAAGGAATTCATAGCAAGGCATTTGCCACAGCAGGAAAACTCCTTAGTAAGAGAAAACACAAGAACTTTGATGTTCAAAAGCCATCTCTACCAGATGCATTCAGATTGCTACAAAGCGAGAAAAAACTGAACAGACACTTCAAGAAGTCATGCCATGACTAAGCCCAATATTTTTTAGAATACTTTTAGATTTAAATTAGAAGTTTTTCAATGATGTGTACGTAAGTAGCCCTGAAAGCCTACTGTTTCAGGTACATAGTTCTATCACACTCTCTTGCCACTAAAAACTTAGTAGCTTCTTTAATCCAGTCATTTTAGCAAAATTAGAAAGCATCCCCATGCAGACAAGATTAACACAGTTAACCAAAAGACTGAATCCATATTGGTTTGGGTCATGTCTACTAAATCTTCAAAGACAGTTTCACAAGCTTAATACAGATGCAATTTTTAACTGGGCACAAACTCTGAACCAGCATTCATTTCTGTTCTACTCAAATCATTCAGCTCATAAATAAGCAGCTGTACCCAGACCAGCAACTGCATCTCTTAACTTTGATTTTGAAAATTCATTTATACCTAAAAACTATAATTTCATCACAAAGCCTCTGATCTTGAAAGCTAGGTAAGAATAGGGTGCTTCCAGCTCTAGAACAGGAAGCCTTCAGGAATGCTTCAAGGTCTTAATCCCTTAAAAAAAAAAAAAAAAAGAAAAATCAAGCCTCAGCTGTTTCAGTACTTATAAAAACACTTATGAACTCTTCTACTTGAATCAACTTTCATCCATGACACTGTGCACAAGACTGTTACTAGATAAGGCATACTTTGTAACTGTAGAATCTTGATTTTTTTTTTAATCAATGTTCCAAGAGAGATAAAGGGTAGAAGCATCTGTCATGATGTTCCAACCAGATCTTAGTGTGGGCAGCTACAGCTACCTACAGATCATATGTTTTCCATTGCCACAAAGTACTCTTCCCCCTTCTTGAACCAGTAGTTTGCACCATTAGCCAATGCAAGCTACTCCACTCGTAGATGTGGATACATGCAGATTTGGTACAGTTTGTTTGCAAGCTTCTTCAGCTTATTTATGCTGTTCTACTCCTCCTCTCATATTTTATGCCCAATCACCATTTAAGCCTGTTGAAGAGATAGGGGTCTTAAAAGATAATTAAATTCCACATACATTTCATAAAAACAAATGTGTGTCACAGCTAGAAGAAAACAGTAACATGAACTCATATTGTTGGACACCATGGACTTATTACCCAGATAATCTTTATAAATGCTTGAATCACAGCAAGAAGCCCTTAAAGCCAATCAGCTGAAGACACAAATCAACAGGAAACTTGACGTGAGTTTCATCAGCTGTAGAACTACTCACCAACTTTTGCATCTCTGTCTGTCTCTCTCTATTTTGTTCTCAGCTATCTAACCGCATACCTGCAATTCTGTTCCTGCCCAGTATTTTCTGGATGCAGATACCAGAAAAAGCAATACTGAAACTGATGGCATCCCAGGCTGTTTCATTCTGATGCACTTGGCCAAGATTTTTTTTTTTCCATGCCTTACAGCCAAGCGTATTACCAGCATTGTTTGACAAAGGCTAAGAATTTTAGTTCTGTTGCAATGTTTCTCCTTACAGAATAATGCTTTCACATCCACTCCTTCTGTTTTAGAAGTTTGCTTTTTAAAAACTTTTTACTGGTTCTCTTGCTTCTCAGCCACCTCTAAAGTTGTGCTTTTCTCCATTTCACCCTTATGATTCACACTTTTCCACCAGTCCCTCATTTCAAAGAGTACTTGAAAACACTCACACAATACAAAATATTCCACACAGACTCAACATTAGCTACTGGTTTAGGGGTGCCATTGCCCCAAATATTTTGATCCCCCAGCTAAATCATTTATGCAGTAATCCCTGATTTGCAAAATAATTTTAGTCTGGAACATCACTTCCATGGAACAATTAAAACCGGAAGGGGCCTCAGGGGGTCTCTAGTTCCATTACCTGCTCAAAGCAGGATCAGTTATGAGAAGGTGACAAGGGTGCTCAGAGCTTTATCCAGGCAGCATTATTGGAATCAAAGTTTTAGTTATTTGTAGAGCGCAGGCCTGATCACAGTAAAGCATGACAAATTATCTGAAGCATCTAGCTATCCTAGTAGTTCCACTAATTCCAATACCAGTGGTACCAAGCAGAAGGCAGACAACATTTTAAACTACATATTCAATTCAATCAAATATACAAAAAGTGTCTAGAGGGTGGGGAGGACAGAGAAGAGAGGAAAGAAACATGTGCTATCTGCTTTAGTTACTCAAATAGAGATGTCCAAACACCTTCCAGATAGTTTATAACTTTCTACAGCATAGACAGAGGACCATGGTAAAACCCCAAATTTCCTGAAGTTATATGCCTGAAGTAAGCCCTGCAAATATACTCCTAATGTCACAAAGCATTCAAAATGCGGCAAAATGCAGGAAGTTCATGATGCAATGTACAGTGGCTATTAACACAGGGAGATGAAAACAACCCTCCCCCACAAAGCTCCTATTCTATTCCCTGTGCCGCAGCGCACAGTAAACACCTTCAACAAGACATCACCAAAAACACCAGTAGCATAGGAGAAAAAAAACATGTCACCACAGCTCTGTCCCAGATTTAACTCTGTATCACTGTATTAGTATCAACCTACCAGCCTAACCAAATGCAATTCTGCTGCAGTAGCCAAATTATTTCTACCACTTGCTTCAGCAGATGCGTTTCCCCTCAGGCAGGAAACTTGCAGTTTCAGTTATAACCAGCAGATGCTTCTTAGTCACAAACCTAGTACTTATGGACTATTAAGCAGAATTGTTAATTATTGGCAGAACAAAACGCACAATTCACGTGTACCTTTTTGCATTATACATTACAAAATACTAAATGCTTATTAGATGTATTGATTCAATGATTACCTTTTTTTTAAAAAACATTACAGTGGTAGAAAACTGAACAGAATGGTGATACTGAGTCAGACCAAAGGTTCATCTAGTCCTTAACTTGCCTGTATGGATGGCTTCAGAAATGCAAATGGAAAAGAGCTAAACCAAGGCAAGCGTAGTGACACTTCCTCAAAATACTCTTCTAGTCTCTACTGATTTGCCACTCAATGACTTCCTGAATCCTGAGGTAACACCTCCAATACTAAGAGCCCTGATGGATTTTTCCCTCCAGGTATTTATTTGTCCAGCTGCACGCTGAACTCATGTAACCTATCGGCACTCATAACTTAGCACTGTCACTACTCTCTGCTTTTCTGCTGTGACTACAACCTAAGCGGAAGACCCCATCAGTTACTGATGACCTGTTCTCAATGTATCTCCCGTAACTAACATCAACTACAATATTGAAACCTACGAGCTACAAACTCTACATGGACCAAATTGTTTCAACTACATCATCATGCACTAACCAACCTCTGTATTTGACCTAGTGACATACTCTTAGCACAAATACTGTGAGGTCCTCAGACACTACATACAAAAAAACAACCATAATTGGAAACTTGTAGTAAGTGATGTTTTATTGATAACTTTAATGCCATGCACCTGAAAAATTACAAGTTACATGAAATATGCAGACATAACTTCTCTCTCTACTTCAGTTTCTTCAATGAAAGCACTCTGAAGTGACCACAACTTGGAACAAACACTAAACTTACTCTAAGTAAATAATTTCAGGTTGCATTTCTACTAAGGTATAGATCAAAGTAATATTTCTCATAACTTTTTAATGTGAGCTTTGAGGAAAACATTTTATTCTAAATCTTTAATAGATTAAGTAAGCTTTATCACTACTGGCATACTTTGAAACATTTCTTCCTTCATTTACTTGTCCAGTCTGGAAACAACTTCTGCATTCTTCTGCAAAAACTGACATCACAGCAACCTTGTTGTGTACAAAGGGGCTGGATGAATGCTGTATTAGATGACTGGCATTACTGACCACTGCTGATGAAAACTGAACTCTGGTAAGTAATTACACATCCACATCTTCTAGTTAAAATAGAGGAATATGTTTACACTTTCACTTAGCAAACAATTTATATTGGTGCTATACTCTCCCATTTTTAAGTTTGTTGTACTATTCTAAAAATAAACAAACACCTCAGTAATTTCTGCACTAACTGCAGACACTGAAAGGCAATACTTCTGAAATAAAAAAGTGGAAGATAATTATCTGAATGTCATTAAGGCTGATCTTAAAACACATAGTATATTTAATGAATTCTAGTCACGTTAGCATTATGCTTATACTGTCCTATCTATCAACGTTTATTTAATACAATTACAAAAGCTTCCCTGAGATAGCCTGAAGATTTCAAGAGTTTAAAGACATTAACAAAGGTGTTAACAACATGCAGTCCTGCTTTAAGCAGATTCAAATCTAGCATTCATTTTTCTAGATAGCCCCATACAGGTCTGGCATCGGTTCCACATCAGAGCCTAACACAACAAAAAACCCCAAAACATCACCTCAGCATTTTTATTCATTAAGCAATGTTTTAATTCAAGTTTCTTCAGCTAGATAGTAGATATAATAGCAATACTGGATAAGAAACATGAGCAGTTTCAAGTTAGCTTAGTCTGAGAAGTAAGAAACAGAGGAACACAAATTCAGGAAAGATTTTTTTTTTTTACTTGACATTTTGAAATGCATCATTTCCCATTTAAGGCATTAAGTTTTCTTTGTTGCTACATAGAGAGCTACTCAAAAAAGATAAAAATAACTAAATCATCAATCTCTCTTTACACACACTGATCATCCGTACTGATGAATCTTTGAGTTCTTGATGATGACAATAATACTCCAAAAGGAAAGAACCACCTCAAGTTTTTAAGTCAGGATTACTATTACATAGTAATTAAGTAGGACAAATCTATTTTATTAAATCAATCAGAATTTTAAATCTTTCTTGAGACCTCCTATGTATTTTTTTTTTTACAAACAAGCATCTTTATGTAAAAGACTGTTCAAATACAGCACAACGTTTAAGATGATATGAGTTGCAACAGTTTACTACTCTCTCTCCCCTAACAAAAGCCCATTTAACTTCAAGCATTCGTTACTTCTCCCTGCCTTTATCTTTTATGCAACTTACTTTCACTATCCATGTATTCTTGTTAGTTTTGCTTCAACTTGCTTTCAGTTAAAAAAAATTAACTTGGTAGGCATCATAGTATGTATGTCCCCCAAAATGCAGTAAATGAGCCAAATTTAAGCAACTTTTCTTCTTCCCAGACATATAAAGTTTTTTTCCAGGCCCACTCTCAGTGCTGGGGAAATAAAAGACACAATTGCCTTCAAAGCTAACAAAACATTTTTATCTGTCAGATTTCATTCCCCCTGCCCCACTTCTGCTTCCCCTTTGGATTCTTCACAAGTCATCCATCACTACTACTCCTGAACACAGTTTATATTCTAAGTAGGTATTGCACAATGCCTTTTACAAACATCACACTTTTTTTTTTCCTTGAATTTTCAGTTCCCTTCGGAAAAAGATTTGCATTAAGCACGCAAGGTTGCTATCTAAAAGCCTCTGCATCTCTCCCCTACCCCAAAATGGGCTTAACTGCACTATGCTCTAGGACCACATGTGCAATGACGAGGAAGAGCATCAGAATCTCTTTTCTTCCAAGCATTTTATTTTTAGTACATCTTAACTACCATATTCCCTTTCCCAAACAGCAGCATAGCTGTTCGCAGGTTACTTGTGTTAACAAAGATGCAGGTATACCTTTTCTTATTGATGCAGAATAATAAACTTGATCAAGTTGTGAACAGTAAGCCAGCTGCTACTACTATCTGAAAAGCTCTCGGAGGAAACAGCAGAGCTGTTTAAGGATCAGCTTTGTAAACAGCCAACTGCTCTGGAACCACGGCAATGTACACCCCGCGGTTAGTTAACCCACTCAAAAAGCTAACAAGATGAATAAAAAGGGAACGTAAACCGGGCGGGTCTCTGCAGCGGCAGCCAAGGTTTGCCCTACGCAGGGCGAGCACCCCGGCTGCCCAAAGCCTTCCCGAGCGGCCTCTGCTCAGCGCCGCTGACAGCTACCTGCCGCCCCGGACTTCACCCTGCGGTGCAAACAGCACCCGGGGAGCCCGGAGTGCTGGGAAGGGCAAGCAGCTCCTCCAGACATCTCGGAATTACGGTTTCGTGTCAGAAGCAGCACCGCTCCAGCGCTTCACATAACGCAGTTCGCCGAGAAAAGTACTTTTACCAGGCGACGCCCCCGCCGCCTCCCGGCTCGCAGGAGCCCGGACAGACACGAAGCGGCTGGGACGAGCCGTGCGGGCAGCGCTGACCCCGGCCCCGCTGCCCACCCGCCACCGCGGCCTGAGCCCCGGGCCCCGCCGCTCGCAGGTGCCGCCCCAGCGGCGCGGGGAACACCGGCCGCCCCCCGGGCTCGGAGCCGCGCCGAGGCCGAGACGGCAGCGGGAAGCGCCCGCAGGCCGAAGGTCCCGTCGCGACGCCGCGTCCCCTGAGGGAGGAGAGGGCGAAGCGGGAGAACGGGGGGCTGAGGAGCAAGAGGACACCGGCAAGGAGGAACGGGACCGGGGGGGGNCCGCCGCCGCCGTGCGCTCACTTCCGGCCCCGGCCCGCAGCGCTGGCGCGGGGGAGGGGGCGGGGCGCGGCCCTGAGGAGATGGGCGGGGTCGGGGCGCGGCGCCGGCAGCCTCGATCGGACCCTGCCCCGGGCGTCGGTGCCGAGCGCCACCTCACCTGGGCGCCCTCGCCTGCTCTCCGGGGTCAGCGCTGCCTCCGTTCAGGCGGCGCGGCAAGCTGCAGAGCACGGCCGGCTGCGGGGGTCCGCTCCTGCCGGGCAAACGGGCCGGCAGCGGCCCGGCTGTAACGGTCGCCGCTGTGGCAGTCGGGCCCCTTCAGCCACGGTAGCGGGGGCTGGGTGGCTCTGAGGTGACTCTCCGTCATTTCCTCCCCTTATCGCCCGATCTTCCTAAGAATGCTCGGCATGACTGGAAACTTGCACAACGCACCAAAAATGTCCGTCTGGGAGGCTGGAGCTGAGCCGCAGATACAATGAACTTCCTCTGCCGCTGGCCGCGGAGAAAGGGTACTGCCCCTGCCCGCCGGGAACGCAAAGTACATGGCAGGAAGAGGTTGAGAAGTGACGCCTGTGAAACGAGGGGGCTCCGTAGCACATGGGCTTTAGTTGGAGAAAGAATTGCTTCCGTCACTTGCCAGTTGACGACTCCAGTGGTTTGGAACAACATGTTCCACTAAACGGAATTTTGCTTAATTTAACTTCAGAAGCTGCTTCGCCGGCCCCGGCAGATCCCTGTTGTCAACTCCAACCTTCCTGACATACCAACACGTCTCAGCAAGACAATATTTTGGTTTGACCTTCACAATAGCTTCAAAGGAACATAATGCTTTGAGTATGCTCATAAGCATTGCATGTGGGATTTTATACAACGTTTAAACAATGGGCCTCTCGTAAGATCAAATTAAAAGTTGCAACGGGCATTTAAAAGTAACAATACAATTTTTAATATAGATGCAAAAGAATTCCAGAGAGAGTAACTTTATATTCCGTCCATTCAGGAGATACTAGTTATGAATTCTTTGAATATTTTGAGTTGGTATTTTATTCAGCCCTTTTAGCACACCAAAGTTCCAAAAATTACAACATGCATAATGAAGTATAGAAGACAGGTGAAAAAGTGTCAGTGTAGAAGCTACAATAATAAATTAATTAATAAAACCAAGTGATAAACACATTACTGGCAGTGACATTTTCTTGTGACTATATAGAAACCTCACCATTTTAGCCTCTAAGCATTTTCTGTCGGCTGAATCTTGACGTAGCACCATTAAGGTCAATGAAAGCCCTCACAGGTGCCTTCAACAAGAGCAAAATGGAGCCTTAGGGGGCTGACACAAAATGGGTTCCTGTAGAAGCATCATAGGCATGACTCTTTAATTACACAGATCAAAAAAGTTACCAGAGTTCTTACTACCCTTGTGATGTAAGCTATCAAGAATTTTTCAGGTCGTCAGTTATTAAGAGGAGAAATTGATTGTTTCTAACGCCACTCCAGTATGGACAGTCAATGAGCCAGTTCTGCTCCCAGTTTGAACACAGAACAGAGCATCAGTAGAAGACATCTACTTTGCTCTCAGACAGTTTCCTTCCAGACTGTCTGTCCAAACACACCTTCTTTCTGGATTGCACTTTGGATTTTTTTGTCCTGGCAGTCATGTCTCCTGGCCACCTCTTCTGTTGGGGTCCTGCAGTGATCCTGGCCAGGAGACCGCTGTACATGGAGGAGTTAGTGACCCACATCACAACTGGACTAAAGCCTGCGCTGCCTGAACAGCCTGGCCTTCAGACCTGTCTTGTGCTGTATGCATGTATCTCTTGGCCGCAGGATAAACTTTGCGGCTGGCTTTGTACCAGGAGTCTGCAGGCAGCTCCCACTTGGTGCCAGCGACTACACCACCTGCACATCCTTGCCTTTATCTAAAAGTGCAGCAAGAGGTTCCCACATGAACACCCTTTCTGTTTGGCAGTAGAAATGATGGATATGGATAGAATTGTTTTCTTGTAAGAAAATCCTGTAACGACCGAAATGGGAAACCCTTTTCTGCAGACGGGGTCTGCAGAGCGTGCTGCGCCCATTTGATGCTGCACAACTGAGGGTTCCCAGCATCTATCTATAGGGGTGTAGGATTATCTATGCAGTCCTCTCTCTCTTTATAGTGCTGGCTCTAATAAACAGCAGTTTAAATGATACTTTACAGACGCGGAGTGCCTTTCTTACTGGGATCCTAACAGACCAGCACCTCCTGGGGCAAAACAGTTCCCACGGTGTATGCGCTGCTTTCCTGCTCACGCCCGGGTTACATTAACCTGCTCTGGATTACACCTCCGACTCACCAGCCACAGGGTTTAGTTCCAGGACAACCATTTTTTCTATGTTCCATCCATCACTAACCAAAGCAGCATTAATCTAATTAGCCTAAATAAAAAGCAGCTACCACATCCAACTATTTCAACAAGATCATGACTATTTGACTGCTCAACCTCCACCACATTATGTAATATATATGGCCATACAACCGGGCCAAATATGAATCATAAAAGTTGAGAGAGGAAAGATGATTTGGTTCATTCTATGGATTAGTGCAGCTTAGACTGTTATCAAGCCTGTCTACAAGTACCACAATAACTCTAAGAACCTTCTGTGACTTTCCTTAGAAATTATTTCCTTCTCGTCAAAAAATTTCCCTGCTATTTTGCATTTATTTTAATAATTTAAGTCCATCCTTTTTAGCAGTATCTCATTTTTGCAAAATATTCTAGGTTATGAAGGATTCCATAAAACCCAAATTCCACTTCATGTTATATAGGTACTGATTTGCATTTATCACACTAAATTACAAACTGTGTTGTTCCTTCCTTGGCTTTCACGCATTACACCGAAGAGCAATTCCAACACCGGTACTTTTGCCTCTGTTTTCATTTGCCTCAGCAACATTCACATTAAATATATACTAATTATCAGGTGCATACTAGAAGCAGTGCCAGCCAGTTTTAGAAATGACATTTGTGTATCAGATGCCACGTAACATTTTCCATAGCTTGGCAGCCAAAAGAGTTCTGCTTTCAAGAGAGAAAACTGCTTTCAAGAGAGAAAAGCTCAGCTTCTGGGTAAAATGACAGTATCCCCTCGATAGTTGAGTCAATGAAGGGAACAATGACATAGCCTGCAGACTTGCTTATGAATGGATAATTACAAGTTACACATCACCGCATGAAAACATTACATCAGTTTTAAAGTATTTCTTAGACAGGAAGTTATTCATATGTCTATGCAAATACAATGCATAAGGTGTGTCTCTCAACAGTCTCACTACCTTGCTACTATATATGTTGTCTGGGATACGTTGACCAAATGCCATAGTGGCCCTGAGAGTTTTCAGGAGACACTTGGTAAAGCTATGTTTTGTAAATATAAATAAATAAATAAATAAATAGTGCTGCAGATAGACAAGCAGTAAAAATCCATGCAATTTTATTAAGTAACATTTTTATTAAAATTTAAATTGTACACTACAGGCAGCATAAACATGAGAGAATTTGGTCAAATGTTTGGAGAAAGTAAGGGCTGTGCTTACTACCCCGATACTCAAACTTCACAAAAGAATTCCAACACAGCATATGCAAAAGTCAAATCAACTTGTGTAATTAACTATACTGACACTGGCATTAACTAGAAATATGACAAACTGCAGCTGGCAGATGCCTTTTAAAACAATATTTACAAGGAAGCTAGACGTATACCCAGATCAAAAGGACGGCTACATGTAACAAAGCATAATAAATGTGTTTGGGTGAAGATAACACATGTGAAGTAAAAAAACCCAAACAACCAAAAAAAAAAAAAAATTCACTTTAAACCCAAAATTGCCTTAATTTTCTTCTCAGCCTAAAATGCATTTATGTAAGCCCTCCAAATTTAACAGATGAACACTTTAATTTAACTACTGGAATTGCTACTTGCATTTACCTAAGTGGCAGGAAGACACTTCATGTCTATTGTTACGATATTCCTTTTGTGAATGAGAAATTGTTAGTAGTAGCACAGGGATTATTAAAGGACAAACCTGTTTCCTCTGACAATAAGCAGATGGAGCATATCCTACCACAGACAAAAGCCTCTTTGCAGATACCATGACGCTTACCAGAACATGGTACCTACTTTGTGCAGCACGTCTGTTCCATGGAAATTCCCAAACATCTGTTCATCAGGGTGGGGATTGCAACACAAAGTTCCTGTCCTGCTGATACGCTCTCCTTGGCACAGATCACACACAGATGTCTCGCTGCCACATGGAGTGGTCTGGGGGACCGGCACGGCGAGGGCTCACAGCTCGGCAGGGCGGGTGACGCTGCGCGTTGGCCAGGTGCGAGCACCCATCCCGGAGCAGGCAGCCTCAGCATCGCAGTCCCAGCGCAATTCAAAGAAACCTCATGCAGTTGTCATAACTGGCGAGCTATGCTCAGCGCTGTAGCTGTTCCTGTCTGTGTGGCCTTCAAAAGTCTTATGTCCTGTGACTTATACTCATGGAGCATTTTAGAAACTCCTATGTGAAAGAAAAAGGCTTAATTTGAATGATAAAGTACACTAACTCAGACTATGCAGGAAAGGAAAATTATGCATCTACATTTATGACTCCGATATTAGGCTGCTCTTCAGGATAGCTACAAGAATCAGTGGTGTTTAAATTAAAGGCTCAATAGTTTAAAATCACTTTAACTTATATTATATTAAAGATGTGCATATAAAGAAATCACATTAAATATACTGAGAAAATATTAGCTTAAACAGAGTAACTACTACAAAAATCTGCCAATCCTCAGCTAATCAAGAAAGGTAGCCTTAATGACCTCAAGGTGACTACTACGTATTTAAAGGCAAGAAGTTTTAAGCCCTAATTCTTAACATCTGGTAATTTGTATTAAAATTTCAGCTATGATTTTTTAGTCTCTGTAAACTTTCTTTTTTCTCTGAAAACCAGCAGAGGGAGACAGGTTCTTTTTTTACTCCTAAAGAAGACAGAAGATTGTATTACTTCCTCAAAAATACACCTTCTGAAAAATCAGTAACATTTCCCAGATTAGTCTCACAATGCCTTTTCTTGGTAATTTTGAACTTTATTACCAATACTCACTTTTCTTATTCTGAGTGTTTATTCAAGCTTAAATGGCTATTGCTTAAAACTGCAGATGTTTATTCAATAGCATGTTGCTATTAAAATTTCATTGTGGATTTCTTTCAGGGAGAAAGGGGATATCAGTGTTAGCAATGAACGAAAGAGGAAAAATAGGCTATGGTTATGACTTTATTGTTTCACTGTTATACAACAGCTTGCACGTGTTTTCAGCATGTGTAATGTCTGCATATGGCTCTCAAAATATATACAATAATTTCAGCTGATTATATATATGACTTACAAATTTAAAGCTCAAACACATGAAGAAAATTCTACTCTGCATTCACAAAATATTGCCAACAGTTTCAAGCGCAAGTGAAATCTTCTCTTGGGTTAATTTCTTAGGACCCAAATCCTGTTTCAGTAAATGGGAATTTAGGCACTAAAAGCCAAAATACTATTGCAGATATTGGCACAGAAACTTAGGTATGTCCCACACAATTTAGGCAACATTTTCTTCAAAATGACATGACAGGGCATACTTTTGAAATTCATAAAAGATTTTTTTTTTAAATAAATTATATCCAGAAAAGCTACTGGACCAGGGAACTGAAGAACAGAAGCGATTTAAGACATTCAACTACTCGTTTTACTGTAAATATTTTGTGGTCATTTTTCACTTTATATATTTTTTTCATATAACTTCCTTTTATAGATGGTTTATATAATAATCAGAGAAGAAATTATAAACAATATTTTTTGGATAGGACGTGTTCTGTATAGATATGCACAATTTCTATCATGTGAAGGCCTTAAATAAAATAAAGCTTCTGAACTCCTAAAATGGAGTGGAAGTAGAAGAGTTAGAAAACACACACAGAAACTGTGTCAGTGCTGCAATATACTTGGGAGGTACCGTGGGATAGTTGTTAGTCTACAGTATGCTTTGGTAAGGGCTATTACTGTAAGAATGATGCCAGAAAAACCTGAGGGAGAAACTGCGGGCAACAGGATGCGTACCTGGAAATAGCAATCATTCCTTGGGTAAAGGTAATTGAGGTAATTGGAAAGACTTCTGGTATTTAAAATCCCAATCACATTAAGTCATACTTAATCAGACATCCAAAGGCAGAGGATGGTAAAACTTCATATTGAGTACTCAGTTGAATTACCCTGTATCAAAGAATTAAAATAAAACAAACAGACAAAATAAAACCAGAGCTACCAGTAGGAATCCTAGAGCAAGAGACGTCCACAGGGATCTCTTTGGCAGGCTGTTGAGAAAGGGGCTACAGGGTCTTCTCCCAGCTGCCCAAATTCCGGCAGCTCCATGGAAGATCCAAGCCCTCACCAACAACATTTGCTATTTCCTTTCTGGTATGAGCTAATTGCATGAAACTTCTTGTAGTAACCCTATGTTCATCAGTAACACAACTTCACAGTTCTTCTTTAAGCGTAGCAAGTCAATGGAAATATTCTACTACTAAAAAAGTTGAACAATTCCTTATGTCATGCATTTACTTGTAGTCACGCAGTGTATATTGCTGAGAAGAAATTATCCCATTAAGTATATTCAGTGAGGTAGTTTTCACATCCCTGTTCACGTCTGATTCTGTCAGGGCTCTGGCCCTTGATCCTTGTATTTTCGTATACAATTTTTTTGTAGTTTTCATAGGGGAAGTTAAGTACACCATGTGTTTCCTGGAGGACATTTGTAAAACTGGTTTTCAGGTTAAGGGTCAATGATGCCAATTCAGCAGATTTTATCTAATGGATGTTCTGGAAGCAGCAGAATTGATTTCAAATGCCTGAAATCCTTACCAAGATGCTTTAATTGGTAAATAAGCATCTTCTACCTTAGGAATGACAGTTATGCAAGAATAGAGTACCAGCACATTATTAAAAGGAATTTATCGCTTGTCTTTGCTGTTAACTTTCATGAGTAGCAAGACACCCATGCTTGCGGAACAAAAATGGATATTGTTTTAACAAAAATGATCTGAGTTTGGTGGAAAACTTTTCAGATAGGATTGCAGTAATCAGCCCCCAGAAGAAAGAACCCACAGCATTAATATGTGCCACAACTCACTTAAACAACTTGATGCAGAGCTTATGTGCATGGGAGGAAAAAAGTAGTGTGTGTTCATGTATGCACTGCTCAATGAGAAACTTCAAGGAGCAGGACAGCTAATCAGCATACTGCACAGGTCTGGCCTCACTACGAACCCTGTCTTTGTGGATACTCCTCACCCATCAGAATAATTCTATCCAATGTATCAGGAACTCTGTCGGATCAGGCTTAGGCACCCAAGTGTGGGTGTGCAGAACAGGTAAGGAACGTCACTTCTCATCTTCAAGGTGTCAGAGAAATCACCTGTCAGCAAACCTTCTCAGGATCCACAGTCATCCTTCTGCAATGAAGCAGTGACACATCAGGCCCCGGAGAAATACTCATCCTAATTAAAAGCAGTGCTCAGGCAATATTGAAGCATTTGTAAACCCAGTATTAATGTTAAGAAAATTACTTGTTTTCCAAATATAAATGTAATATTGAGTTTTAAATAGCAACAGCCCTTTGCTTGAGAAATATACCCAAGACTAGCTGAAGGATATGGAAGAAGATACAGATAAGGCACTTCAATATAGTGTCATTGGCTAATTCTGCCTGTGATACCATACCTAATTTCCCACGGTGCAGCAAGTATTTAAGTTTATGCAAATGCATGGCAAACGTATAGAGTAGTCTAGTGACTCTTTGAAACATCTTAATGGAAAAATCTTTAGTTACGTCATTTTAACTAAATCCCAAGCCTTTCAGAAAAAAGTGGTTAAACTGCTGTCACCTGCAAATGTTACTTCCATTAGAGTACTGCATAGTCTTTTGGAAGAGCAGAAGTTCATCATCCAAGTCAGGAATTGCATCACAGAAGCATTAAGCATGATCTTGGGTTTGTATTTAAATCAATGGAAGTTTTGCTCTGGTTTCACTGAAAGCATAGCCTAAAAAGAATAAAATTATCTTTGCTCCATCCCACTAAAACCAATGGATGAATCCACCGGCGATGTTCTGGCACCCCCCAAAGGTACTTGGCTGAAACCTTCACCTGTGAGAGACTATGTACTAAAATACCAAACTAATGAAAAGCTAGGTCTGCCAGCCATTTGTTCATACTCTGTCAGCAAGGCCATCCTGTCCTTCTTAGTCTCACATTAGTACAAACAAGTCCAACTCTAACCTGGTCATTAGATTAAGAAGTAAAATGCCCATCTCCTATCTAATATTAAAAACCTTTGAAAATTCAGAAGGTTTATGTCAGAAAAGCCAGGATTTTTCTAAAATCAGGTAGTCTTTATGAGATTTAAAACCTGAACAAAGATGAACATGCGAGTCTTCTAAAATGGCCCTACCAGCAGTGAAGTAACGGTAGTTCCCAGCTACTACATTTTCCTAAAGCAGCAGAGAACATGCAGTACTGATCATCTCTGATCTCTCTCTCTCTGGCTGAGAGAGACTTTAATACCTTGTTCTAAAGACAGAGAGAAGTGGACTTTTTTCAACCCTGAAAATATAAGAAACATTCCCAGGCTATAAAGAATTCCCTGGATATCTTTGAGTATGCATACAGCTTTCACTAAAGGGGGAAGATATGGATTTGAAACATATGGGGTTTATTTTTTTTTCTTTTCTAAAATTATTGCTATCACAAATCCTACAGTTTGGAATAGTCAGGCTAAAAATCCTGCTCTCAATTATACCACTTCTATGTGCTTAGCTTTTCTCACATCACAGTTTCATCAGCTTTGCAGTCACCACAGAGTTTTCTAAGGAAAAGGACAGATAGCCTGACAGCTGTAGAGGGCTCACACTGAAAGCATTTAAAGAATCCTTCTTTAATCTGATTTTAGCGGAAATTAAGCTTTACTCATTTTCTATTTGCACCAAAATTAACAGGGTTGATCTCATGGATAACTTAAAACATTCCCCGGAAGTTTGGAATCTGTTATGTGCAGTCTCAAAAGCTATTATAATGCTGCATTCAGTCAAAGAAAGAAAGAAAGAAAAAAGAAAGAAAGAATGAATGAACAAAAAGCTGAAACTATGTTTCTGTGACAGTGTGTATTATAATGTCATTTGTTAAGATTCCATCTGACCCCTCCATAAAGCGGATTTGCAGCAAACTCTGCAGTATATTCAGTGTCTAAAACCCAGGCCACATGGTGGCACATGGCTAAGACCAGAACTCAAGTATCCAGCTACCCACAGGCTGCTCCGTAACTATTCGATTGTTTCTAGAAAGTCCTTGTTAACCCTAAATTACTTTAAAAATAACTCATAATTTTTTAATCTCCTGTCAGATATCACAATTCTGAGAATTCACTAGCCTTTTGGAGTGGAATCACCAATAATATTTTTTCACTGCTGTACTTCTTTTCCTTTTTTCCCTTTCTTAAATAAGCATATAGGTTAAGCAAGCTCAAATAAGCACCCTAGGTTATTTCACCACCTAGCATTTTAGGGACCTAGTCTGAGTCATTTAGGGTGAAAACAGACTTTTACAACACTGAAGACCTGCAACTCATTAGAAACCATTAGTTCATCAGTAAAGAACAAACACTGTATTATGCTCTCAACTAAGTGCACACATGGAGATTAGAGAATATTAATAGAGCATGACTAGCACCTTTGCAAATAAGGGACTTCAAAGATAAATACACTGCTCGCCTAATGGCAAAAGGCAGACAGATGTGATGACAGCAGAGCTTGTACTGAAAGGTTTTTTGTTGGTTTTTTTTTTTTAAACCCATGCTTAAACTATATGTCCCTCTGTGATCATTAAGTACTGGGAATGAATGTTTTAGGCTGTTGTTGTAAATGAGGATTTAAAAAAATCTAATGCTGATATTTTTACTGGCTTTGAAAACCCTTAAATAACTTGACTTACATCTGCTACTAACCCTTAGTGGTACAAAAGTCAGAATATTTTGATGCAAGACATCAATTCTTGCCCAGAATTTGAATCCTGTGAGGGACCCTAAATCTGCAGTCATTAAAGTGAAAGGAGTTTTGCCTTATGACCAGATTATAAAGCCTTAAGACTGTGTTCGAGTACTTAAAAAAAGTGTTGTACAGTCACTTCAGTTGGTAAAGTTCCTTTAAAAACTTAGAAAATAGCATTAATTTAAAAATAACATGGGAAGCAGTATTTGTTTCTGACTCTGCAAGTATAGCAATTCCACAGAGACTGTGGAATTTGTTGGGTAGTTTGGGGAAGGATGACTCTTCAGGAGGACTTGCAGAGGCTCCACATGTCCCTTTGCCCAAGAACTTTTGGGACGAGGCTCGACGTGCAAGAGAAGGATGGATGAAAAGGATTTGTTGCGAGACAGGCCTTCCAGTCCTCTGATAACGAGGCAACTGAACCTGCACCATTTCTTAGATGAAATTATACATCTGCAGCCTAAGGCTCGCAGAAAGAGTTTTTACAACACATACAGTTTGTTTAGGCAAATCAGTTTGTCTTGGCTTCAGTTCACCAGCCTGCAAAATGGACGTTATTTAACTGCGGTTTTGTGAAACAAGGAACAATTGCAGAGTGCTTTCAGATAGACTGATGAAAGCTTTTACTTTGTATGTTACATTTCTATTGGTGGAAGGTATAGAATATGGAAGGATGTGGGAGTGAGGCCAGAAGAAATGACAACATAAGCAAAGAAAGTAAGGTCCAGAAGAAGAAAAATTGTTGTTTTCCTGATCTATTTTATAGTTCAGTCTGTGTCTCAGACATTTCCATCTCCACTACCTTTCACAACTATAAACAAAGCTTCTGTTTTTTTGTTTCCAGTGCGGTAGGTGCTCCACAAAATAGAATAATTTCTTTGCTTCACGATCTATGAAACTCTTGGCTTAGTATTTACCAATTTCACAGAGTAAGTATGAACATTAACTACTGTAAAATATTTCATATTAAAACTGCCTGTAAGAAGAAACAGTGTCTAAGTAATTATAGCATGACTGCCATTTAGTTGCACAATTGATTTGATATTGGTCTTCCAAAATTATTTTAAAGGTATTGCTTTTATATTCATATCACTATTTCATTCCTTCTTCTGCAGAAACTTATTCTTAAAAGTGAGTGTTAGTTGCAGAAGCATGTAGCAATCTTGATTTTCGTTCTACAGAAGGTTTTCTGTACTCTTTGCTTCAAAATGGCTTTCCCCCGCTTCCCCCACCCCCAACATGAGTCATTCAGGTCACCCACATAACTTTTCATCCAAACTAGATACATTTGGTAAAATTACCAGTTAAGATACCAAAGCAAGTGTCTATATAAAGTCCACCTTTTGAAATAAAGCTCAAGCTATGCAACAAAATATTATACTGATCAATGAGTTTTCCTACTCCAGGATATCTAATTTCTTTGGAAAGAGCTTGCATTGTGATTTATTTCCATTCATCTGCAGCAGGTAGCAGCCTGTACTTCCATTTTCTAGACACAGCTCAGCAGAGGCGAGCAAATTACAAACAATGCTCTTTCAAATATTCTCACCCAGTCTTATTTTTATGAATAAATTTGGAGGTGAGGAAAAATATTTGCAATTCAGTATTAAATATGTACGAATTGACAAAGAATAAAGATCAATGGTTGATAAAGTACAAAGGGTGACAGAAGCAAAGTGAAACAACTTTTAAGCTACTTTTATGTTTAACTAGGGTTTATGTAGGTCAATACAAAACATGCAAATTCCCCCCCACATCTTTTGTAGAAATCTCTTTTTAAAATTTAATCAAAGAAAGGAAAAGTTGGGATGATTTCCCTTTCTGGAATAAAGTCACCCCTTGCCACAGATTATTTACACATCTTGCCCATAATACTACTACTGAAGAGAAAGTGTTTCATCTCTGTAGTAGACAAAATGTTTCCTGATGGCCAGGTTCCAAAACAACACAGGATGGAGCAGACCTTGCAACCATATCCTCCCATTCTTGTAACATTCAAATTTCCTCAGCAAGTTTTTTCAGGAACAAGATAATGCTGGGATCCAAAAGGACATCAACAATACTTTTTGCTAAATACTGTTCCTTTTTTCAGTGTGAGGAAACAAATACACATCAAGTCTATAACTCATTGTTCCAACGAGCACATACATACATTTTTTGTGTGTTTTATTTTTAACTTCCAAAACTGTAAATACTCTCAGCATTATTCTACAGGTGTCCACAAACATGGATATTTCATTTCAGCGTAACCAGATGGAACAGCGGCCAAAAGGGTGCTTCACATTGCGGAGAGTCTAGAAAGGCTGGGGAAATGGTTTCCAGACCAGAAATGCTCTTGCTGCCCTTTCACTGTAAGATTCAGGCCTCAGCACATTCCCCATGGCGGAGTAGCAGGGAAAATGAACAGACTCCAGACAGGCAGAGGACTGGGGTGTGAGAGCCACCTCTCCACAAACATCTCTATGCAGCACAAAACTGAAAGGCCATAAATTCCGGTTTAAATCCTCCACTTTTGTATTTCCTGAAAAAGACTCAGTACACACGTTCACCTGCGTGCTTGCTCACGCTTGTGCATGCTCACACTCACTTGCATGCTCACCACTATGTACACGCACACTGATGTATCTTTACATTCACTCACACGTCTCCCACATGCCCATTTGCTCCTATACACTGAATCCTGCTCCCTCTCACGCCCATGCTCACATGTACACGCACACTCACACTTGGTCACACACCCTTGCACTCACATGTGCATCCCCCCCATCCTTTGAGAACAACTAATCATTTATCCTTCGGCTATGCATTTTGCATTTTCAACACCAAGTTCTGCTAATAGCACTGACTGTTATTTTGTCTGCAATTAAAGTCTCACTAGGAACTAAGCACCATAATTTAAAAACCTAAAGAAAAAGGAAGACCTTTGGTTTGTAAAATTCACAACAACACAAGGTAATAGTACTTTTCATCCACAGTGCCCAAAGAGCAAACTGTACTTTTCACAACAGGCATAGGAAAGTGAGAAGTGTGCTCTGAACTTTAATCTCTCAAAGATACATCAGATCATACCGCTTCTTTCTCCACAAAGCAGTTAAAAAGCTTATACTTTAACTCCAATTTGAAATCCAGCCCAAAAAGGTGGGATAACTTTACAGAGCAGAAGACAGTTGAGAAATTCCAATATGCAATACCAAGAAAAGACCGGTAGCAATGTTCTGCATGTACCTTTGAATCCGCCACCTGATGTGATTGCTTTTTTCTTGTGTTATGAGAAATAGTGACCATTTCTGTTTACCTCCAGCATGCCACTCATTACATTGCAGGAGCAGACCTGCATGTCATATTTGTGGTATCGGTGTACAATGGATTTATGCAGTAATATAACAATTCTTTGCATTTTATGCTTTCATTTTCCTAGCAATTCCATTATTCCTAATTTTTGCTGTTTTGACCGCAACTGAGAGCTGCACTGATGTTTTCACAGAACTTTCTTGTAACACATCCACAATCTGAGCAATAGGAGGGCTAGTTCAGAGCTTGCCATTTTGGAAGAAAAAAGCCTAAGACCGCCTTTTCTTCAAGACAAATCAGTTTACTAACATATCATTTGCTGCTTTATCACCCAGCTACTGAGTATCATGAGATACTCTGCAGATCTAAAGTAAAAGGTCAGCTTTCGATTTTATTACTCTAAGTAATTCTCTGTCATTAGCAAACTTTCTCACATCATTTTGCACCCCCTTTGGGATCATTTATGATAATACTGAAGCACAGAGACCTGGTACAAATTCCTGGGAAACATCACTTCTGACTTCCCCCCATTTGTCCAAGGTTTATTAAAAACTAATAATAAATAACAAACCCTAAGTACCACAAGAATAAAACCCCCCACACTGACTCCCCCTTTTTTCCCTGCAATAACTGAGTGATAATCACATGCATATAATTATGACAGGACAGAAGTAGATATAATTTTAAAAGACAGGCATTTTTTAAAATTACTACCACAATCCTGTAAATACCTGGTAGATACTTAGCCTTTGCCTAATGTTCAGATATTACTCATCTGCTTTATGAGGATAGTGGCATTATATAAACTGCTGATGACTTGAAAAAATATTTAATAAAAATTTGATTTACATGAGAAATGAAATAAAAACTGCATCAGGAATAAAGCGTTACATTTTCCTTTAATGAGACATTCATGGTACTTCTTGTTCCACATGAGATTTGTGTGGTGTACACAAATGTCCTTTCTCCCTTACCACAAGCCTTTTTTTAAAAAAAAATTCTATTAGTGGAAATGAGAAGCCTAAAAGTGCTGTGATGCACTTCTTGCTGCAACCACAGTACTCTACCTTTTACTTCCTGTTTTTCTTGCTGTTCGTTATTATCACATTTCCAAGCCATCCTCTCTTCAGTTGAGAACACCGCAATAGATTGTACCAACACAGATGCCTTACCTCATGCTTACGCAAGATATTGTTCCTCTTCTGTCTTCTCTTTGTGATCTTTCCATGCTGCTTCAAATCTGAAATTATCTTCACATCTTGTAGCAGTATTCATATTTTTCTACATCTTAAAAACAGTGAAACAGTTTTTGTTTGTTTGTTTTTTAAACTAGGCTTTCTTCCTCAATTTACCCTGTTCTTTCCTTCTGAATATATTCTTGGTCTTGCTGCAGTTCAAACTGTAAGCATTCTGGAGGCAAGATCGCATCTGTTTCTCTGACCACATCTCCTTTGTTTCTAAATCGCCTTGCATCTTTACCAGGTTTTGGTAAAGGTGCGTGTGCATCCTCTTCTACAGAATTAAAACTCTTTATTTCCTTTTTTTAATCAGTGTAGAGCTGAAATTTCCAAGGAAGCCTCCCTTCTCCAATATCTAACCTTAAGTCCTAAGTCACTGGCTTGCTCAGTTAGAAAAATGTATTTTATGAAGTCTTACAGAAATCTAAACAAACACTTAAAAGGAAGTAGGCATAAACCTAAACATACGCTTAAATATTTTACTGCACCAAGGCCTAAATATTCCTGTTTCCAAATAAAGTAATTTGGCTGATAAATTTCTCTTTAAGAGTTGCTAAATTTAAAAGCTGAATCTGATTAAGCATGTTTACCTTTATAAAACATGTCCAATTGAAACAGAACCTTCTTTGATCAGGCTAAGATTTATTATTTTTGTTCTAAGATAGCCATCTTATCAAAATGCAGTAAATAAAATTTTATATTATGACAACATTTATTTCTCCTCACCTTTTCCATTTCTAAGTTCACAGTTTATTTTGTTTTCCTTTTCACTTACAATATACAGGAAGAGAAAAATTATTTTTTATAATTTTAAAATTCGAAAATCAGTCTGAAAATGAATAGATCGCTCTGAAACCGCAGCAGAAGGCCAGCTAGGTATATGTCCAAGAAAGAATAGGCAGAAGATGAGAGATAATATAGGATAGCTTTAGACTTACAAACTTTCCTAGACAAAAAGCATTCTTGTTCCATGTCTGCGCTGTTCAGTATCTAACAGAAAAGGGTCCTGGAGTTTCTACTACAGCAATATAAATAGTTGCAGTTACACTGATAACTCATCTTTATTCTAGAATTTTGGTTTTGGTCAACATTAGGAGGCAGCAGAATTTTTTTCCCTACCTCTCCAAATTAACTACTGTAATGCAATTCTCCTCAAGAGATGCAATAAATAGGCCCTCATTACATTTCCCTGAATAGATGACTAACACTAAAATAGGAATAAGAAGTCTCTAATAACTAACTAGAACAATCCATCTAGTTTTCCATTTCAATTAAGCACATCAGATGACATGACCAGAAGCAGATCCCCCAAGGGACCAAACTGCAGGCACTCCCAATCACAAACAGGCACACATCTCACCCCATGGCTGTGCTCATGCTGCCAGATGTGCCCCAGATCACGGGAGGGGGCACCAGCACAGCCCCAGAAAGCCAGGGATCCACCCTACCCAGAGGTTCTCCACCCTTCAGTTAAAGCAGGTTCCATCCCAAAATGAAGTAGCCACACAGTATTTGGAGAGAGAAAAATAAGTAGCGTAACTAATTAGGCTATGGTACTTATCAGCTTGTGGTGAAAACAATCTTGAAATAGTCAAAGCAATGACAGAAATCTTCATGCCGAGTAGCAGACCTTACAACAGCATGAGACCTGCAAGAAGGAAGAACTAAAAAAAATAATATTATCATCTTTCAGCTGTTGGTTATTTGTTTCTAAAACTACAAAATCTTGCTGCTTGTTTATTCTACTAAGGGGTGAGGCATCTCAAGTTTAGCATAGAATAGCTGCCCTGCTGTAAGAGCATGTCATGGTTTAATTCACAGCAATTTGTTCATGAATTCATGCTTCTGGCTCAAGAAATGACAAGTTAGAAATAGTCCCTGGAAGGGGTTCTTAAAAGTGACTGCAATTTTCAGCTCTGAATTGCAACATTTGGATTAGTTCTATCCAAAGTCTGCAGTTCTAAATTTCATTTCCTAGAAAAGCTCATACTAGCCGAAAGTAATATACAATGCTACTGTAATTCTACAACAGAAAGCTGTATCTTGACTCAGTAAATTAGTCTCAGTTGTACAAGGAATAATAAATCAGTGCCATATATCAGCTACTAGAGTAAGACTATCTATGTTCATATGAGTGAACAGAAGATCTGGCAACTTTGAGGCAAATATTCTTCCCTGCATAAAAGACAGACTACGCAATTAAAAATTTGCTTAAAATTACAGCATAATTCCTCTACTCCCTTTTTACCCAGGATACTTGCACCAGGGCTTAAATGTGAGGAAGTAATTTTGTTGAGAAAAAACCTAACCCTGTTACAACAGGAGACAACACCCACAAAATATGGAACTCTGGTACAGAACAGTCTCCTGAAAGCCAGGTTATGGCCATAACTGATAAACTCGTGGAACCAATCACTACATTTGGATAAAGATTTTTCCAACTTCTTACATATACAAAAAAGAAAAAAAGAAAAGCATAGAATGAATCAGGGAGGACATGAGCTGTACTTGTTCAAACTGGGGAAAGACTCCAGGCAGAGGTCTGCCAGAGAAAGAAAACTTATGGGCCATACACTAAGCTAAGTAGAAACTCGCATAATTCGTCTGAAACTAATGCCGCCTCAGACATAAACCACAGCTTAATTCTCACCAGTGAATTAATTGCATTCTTGCCTGCCACTTTCATATGAAGTCAACAGCCTTCCCACATCAGATAAATTAGGCACTTAACCATGACTCTTAACTTTACAATCACTATTTTATTTCCACTTCAGGTCTGTGGTTATGTCTATTAACTCATTGCTGTTCAGAAACGCAGCAAATGACTTAAGCAGTCCCAGCCCTGTGGCCAGTAGGTACTTGCACACATCACAGGAAACCACATGTTGTGCTAGTTAAGCATGAGTTTTTCAATATCAGCATTGCCATGGACATTGAGGCATGGAGAATAAGCTCTGTTCTAATTTCTAGGTATTTTTTCCCTAACTCAAATGCAACAAGTTATAATACGGCTTCTGTCACTATGGCTTTTTCTGACAGGCAGAATTGGGGGCGGGGATGTGGGGGGGAAGTACTTTAGCACCAGCCTTGAAGTTACCAGCTTACTCTATTAGTTAAAACACAAACTAATGCTAATAAGTTAGCCTTTCTACCCACTTTTACTCTGAGAAAATAACACTTGCTGCTGCCAATAGCAAAAGTAGCATCTGTCACTGCATTTCCCAGAGCACAGAAACAGAAGAGGGAGATTTAGGAGCCAGAGTTTAGGACTACCACTTCAGAGATATTTGACTACTTAACTCTTCATTCTGCTGACAGGAGTTTTAATATTGGTAACCCTCCACAAAATAAAAATAACGGCAAAAAGTATCAAGGGCATTCTGATATACAGAAGCCCTCTTGAAATCCTACCCATTTTTACTAACTTAAACAAAATGGTAGCCACAGTCCTTCCACTCTGCCATGCTATGTCCAGCATTAAGAACAGCATTTCTCAATTTCAGATTAAGGTAACTGCTTCCGTTGCAATACTGCAATCCTTAGCAGTTTTCAAACGTTGCAGCTTCCTGCATGTTGAAACTGGAGTAATGTTTAAGAATCCAAAAAGCCTCTTCTACATCATCTAAACCAGCAAGCAAACAGCTTCAAAAGCTGTGTGGCTAAACACAGGGGAGATCTGAGCTAAACGACTCACAAAACCAACACACAAACCCAAAGCAATTAAGTGAAAGAAAAAAAAAAAAAGGCAAGAGCAGGAAAAAGAAGAATCAATCTCAATAAGCGTAACACCATCGTGTAACTTAGAAGAAAAAACTGCTCTAGAAATTTAGATAGAAATTTAGAAACTGATTTAGAAATAAAGCAGGAAATCATAACAGAACAAACCTTGTCATTGCATTAAAGTGAGCATATTTCAATCTCCTGGTATACATCAAGATGAATTTTCTTGCTTTCAGATATGCCAGGGCTTCTCATATAGTGACCAGTGTCAGTACAGCAATTGTACCACTGCCTGAGTGCCCTGTTGGTGTACAGGTTATTTGCATAAACACGGACATTTTTACCATTGTATATTCTAGATCAACCACTGAAGAGCTTGACATTGTCCCTGACTGGGGAAAAAAAATGTTGGCTGTCTCATATTACCATTAGCAACAAGGGCACAGCTCCACACAGCTTTTTTCCTTTTGATGCCAACACTTGTTTAAAGAATTTTCATCTCTCCCGTGTGCTCCTCCTCTTCACTGTTGCTTGTAGAAGCAGCGAAAAAAAAAAAAAGCATATATTTTAAATACCCAGCAGCAAATTGATCTATCCTGCAGCCTTGCAAACACCTGTTCAAATGCAGAAGATAAAGCAGCACGACAGAGCAGCATCAGGTAAGCTATAACCTTAAACTAAGCTGCAAAAGGTGAGGATGATCATGTTCCCAGAGGCCAACTGAGTCAGTTATGGCCAAACAGCACTCAGAGCACTAGAGGTTTTCTTTCCTGCCTCAGCACGTAAGCAGCTCCCGACAACGCATAGGTGAGGACGTTGGGTTGCTGCCATGCAGGCAGAGCACAATCTCTCTGCCTACAGCAAGTCATGCTTGTGGAGCTGGTGACATGGCAAAAGGTCCAGTCCCAACCAGCTCTCCTTGTGCTACGTAGCGGTTTACCCTGATCAAATGCAGAGCTGCGGGTTCTTTTTGCACGTATTTGTGGCATGTTTTCAACTGAACTTTAAATATCATTGTATGTTGGTTTCAACTGTTCCCATCAGAACAGCTATTTAGGTTTTCTGCCATGAGTTGTTTGTGGTAACTGACACGTATGTATGAATTTACACTTAATAAAGTCTAGTGCTTCCAGATGCAAAAAAAAGGTTAGCCTACAAACTAGTAAAGAATGCTAACTGACCACAAAGCTCTGTTTCTAAAGTGAAAAATAGTGTGGAAAAATTACTTTATAGTATTGAACAGTATTTCCTTGAGAGGGAGGGAAAGCTCCAAGGAATGTCAACCCTATTACTTTAATATCTTTCTATTACCACAGATGTCATCACAGACTGTTTACATTCCCATTTTTCTTTCACATGCATAAATCCAGAAGCTACAATTTTCAATCACTTTGGACTCCAATTCTCATTATAATTAAGCATGACAGTTTTGAGTATCTTGCCTAGACTGCACAAATCCCTCAATAATTTATTTTTTCTCTCATTTGTATAAACTATTGCAAGTTTCTAAAAAATGTTAATTAACTTACAGATATTTATCTTGTAAATCAGAATAACAGAAATACAATGTATGTAATAAGTTTTTCAAGAATTTGTACACGTCAATATATCTTTTTCTTTAAATATGCATACAGGCTCACGGTATTGAAATACATTAACAGGTTACAACTAGAATCTATGCTTAGTTCAGAAATATATCTTTTTATAGGAACTATAGTGTATTTGCTATTACAGCTAGTATTTACCTATCCACTAAAAATATCTTTCCTCAATAATTTCTGAGCACTTTTGGTGCTGAATAAATGCCCGGAATTAGTCAAAAAAACCCCAGGTACCCCACTTTGAAACGGGACAGGAATAGAAATCCACAAACCAAACCCCAAGCTTACACCAGGTTGAAAATAGTTTCCTAACTTGTTTAATCCGCATAGAGGTCAAGGTTCCACCCCCCGCCCCCCTTTTTCTGCTCTAAGGGGAAGGGAAAGCCACGTCTGAACGCGGTCGGGCTCAAATGGGTGACAAAGAACTAACAAAAAGAGGAGGGAGCAGCCATGGAAAAGGGTGCCTGAAAATAGTTTCTCACTCTCGGCTCTCAGTTCCCGACTGGGCACCTGAGAGTAACGATTTACTGCAGCGAAGCGAAGGTCTGCACGACATGCCGCTGGTGCAGCAGCACGTTTTCACAGAGGGCAGCCAGGGAAGGGCAGCCTTCCCGCACAGGACACCGAAGAGAAACGAGCTACCCGTCCCTACCACCACACAACTTCCCACCAGCTCGCCGCTCCCCGCCGCTGACCGAGCCAACGGACCGAGCTTTTCCTTCTGCAACGCAGCCAAGAGCGGCGCAGCCAGGGCGGCGGTCAGCCGGGCCAGGGGACGGGGGGTGACGTTCAGCAGGCGGCACCGCGTGCCCAGCCCGCAGAGGCCACAGGCCGGGGTTCCCCTCAGGACCCCCCGCCGCCGCCCGGGGCGTGCGCGGCTGAGGCGGGGCC